>JAUMHI010000065.1:4268729-4307117 GCA_032359435.1 Enteromius unitaeniatus
ACATCTACACAGTATATGTGGATGCATGATAATATTTCAAGTTTTACTTGGCAAGAATCTCATTCCTGGTAATGATCAGATAGGTGAGTTGCATAACCATTATCTTCTGACTTTTCCCCTGATTCTTTGCAGAAGGTGTGTCTTTCTGAACGGCTTACTCTTTCAGCCGCTGTGATGGCGAGCAGCCCTGCAGTGTTGATGCGGCTGGTGGCTTCAGCCTACACTGTGGCCGAAAAGGCTGGAACTATTGTCCGGAAAGTGCTTCAAAGCGGAGAGCTGGGTATCGTTGAGAAGGTATGGCTAGCAGAGACATGTTACCAAACAAAGATGTTGATTAAAAAAACGCTTGAGATGGTCTCGCCACAGTCGAGAAAGTATTAACTCCCTTAAGATCCTAAAATCTGATTTGCTGAACAAACACGATGACATCCTAACCTGTGCTTCTTTTGGACACAGACAGGAGCCAATGATCTACAGACTCTGGCTGACAGGCTTGTTCAGAAGAGTATATGCGCGTCTCTGTCCAAAAGCTTCCCTAATGTCACCATCATCGGGGAGGAGGTGTGGACATCTTGTAAATATGAGGACGCTCAGCAGACGGTTTTGGCTCTAAACAGTGGGACATTATTTAGAGTTGATTCTATTTGCGTAGGAATTACCAGCTGAGGATGTTGAAGAGGAGCTTCTAGAGAACGGGTGCAGCAGCCTAATTCTACAAAAATCTTGTCCGGATCAGTATGCCAGTCTGAAGGAGGAAGAGGTAAATACAGGATATGGTGTTTGAAAACTAAACTATACTGTTTTAAAGTTTTGAAAGAGTGTCTAATAGAACATAAACCTAACTCAATTTGGTGTTTGACTAAAGTTTAATCTTTATTTTTAGCTGGTTGTGTGGGTGGATCCTCTTGATGGCACTAAAGAATATACAGAAGGTGAGAAGATGAATATCTTTTAATATTTCATGTCAGCACAAAACAAATAACTTCCACTTCTGTTCTGGAAAGGGTTAGTTCACCCCAAAATGATATTTTTGATAAGACAGAGTAAGTCAGTAAGACTTCAGTAGCTCAATGCTCATGTTTCTGGAGTGGGGGCAGATATTCAGGGTCAGATATTCTTCGATTTCATCAAAAATATCTTAATGTGTGTTCCGAAGATGAATGAAGGTCTTACGGGTTTGGAACCCGTGGTGAGGGCGAGTAATTAATAACAGAAATGTTATTTTGTGGTGAACTAACCCTTGAAGTTTTAGTATTGTCCATCTGAGGCTATAAACATTGTGCAATAAAGCACCTGGTATTAAAGTCTGGGGTGGTGGGATCATAAGTAGTCAGCAGCGATAAATATAAGTCTAAATAATTTTGTTGTCTTATTTCCCAATATTTGCATGAGAGCAAATATTTCCCTGCGCAGATTCCGCCTGTTTCAGTTGGTCTCACAAACTCTCCAAAGGAGAAGAATGGTAGAGTAAATGATAGTATTTTTTTTAATTGTGCAAAAAAAGTATTCTCGTAGCGTCTCAAAACTGATGTCACATGGACTGTTTTACTGATGTTTTTACTACGTTTCTGGATCTGGGATCATTTCAGTATTGCTTTCTATGGAGGGTCAGATGGCTCTCTGATATCATCAAAAATATCTTAGTTTGTGTTCTGAAGATGAACGAAGGTGAGGGTGAGTAATTAATGACTAACCCTTTTAGGTTACTAATTTGAGATGTTCTGACTGCATTTGGATAACTATTTGTTTTAATGTATTATCTCATTTGTTTAAAATTTGACATCAAATGTACCATATTAATAAAAAAAAAGTAAACACAAGGAAAATATTTAAGTATTTCATTTAAATAATTAAATGATTTTATATAATTTTTACATCATTACATTAAACCAGGCTTTCAGAACGGTGTGTGTAAGTACAAATGTGTAACAGGATATTGGTAACAACAGTTTTTTCACTTCACTAAGTAGTAACAGGAATTACATAGCTACATTTTGTAACAGCAGTATGTATAAGAGTAACTGGAACATTGGGTGATCAGGGGGTGGAGTTGGGTAGGTTTAGGGATATGTAAAGTGGGTGGAGTTGGTGCACATCTGTAATATACATGACAACTCCTCAGGAACTGCCCAGTTAATAAAAAATGCTGTTAGTCCTGTTACACATTTGTACTTTCGTTACCAAAAAGTGTTGTTACCAATATCCTCTTACACATTTGTACTTACACACACACCATTCTGAGGGATGTTACAGAAATATTACAGCTGTAGATACTATGTACCGGAGTCTACTTACACTTTGGTTACATACTACATACACATCTAGTTCCTATGGAAGTACACAGGTATTAGGGACACTTAATATAAAGTGGGACCTGTTTAGTTTTATGACAGTGTGACCACAAAACTTGGGAATTACTGCACAACTGACAATTAGTGAGGGTTGCTGGATATGATGACGTAGTGTTTTACAGCTATATCACTAATAACTTGCATTACCATTTTTCATACATTGTTTAATTGCTTGACGTGCTTTATTCTGCTATATTCAGAAGCACGGTTTGCTCATTTATTTTCATGACCATTCTATATTGCCAAAGCTAAATGGTATGTACGACACAGGAGTTTTAGAAAGAATACATTTAAAAGAGAAAAAAAGGAATATGGAAGAATTAATCCATTTACTGCCATTGTGTGATAATATGTAATAACGTAATCCATTAAAAAGTAACTGTTATCTAATTATGAGCAGTAGATGTAATACACTTTAATTACAAGACCTTTCTTTTTAAATCTAATTATGTAATCTATATTACGTGTAATCAGTTACTACCCAGCACTGCCATCTAGTTAGGAGATAGTATTGCAAGTTGCAAGCTTGTCCACTTCAGTGGCAAAGTCATACTTTTTTTTTTTTATCATTTGCTTTTATTCCTCATTTTTCTCTCCCTCTAATTGACCATCTGGTGCTGTCACATGGTGATCTGCTCTTTCTTTCGTCCTCTTTCTTTCTTCTGTCTCTGCTGTAGCTGCAAGGGTTTTGTACAGCCCAGTTTACACACAGAAGCCAGAGCAGCCCTACAGAGCCCCTAACCGTACGGTGATTTAATATTTTTCTTTTTGGGGCATGAAATGTCACTTTGAAATTAGGCTAGAGTCAAAAAGTTGTAGTCAGTCAAAAGAGATTGGTTATTTACCATTTCTCAAAGCTGACTAGCAATTATATGCGCTTTGTTGCTGATAAAATGCAACTGAACAATGTACAATTATTCAATTATTCAAAAAAGCATCAGTTTAAAACCAGACCGAACAACCTATGATGACGTTTAATGTGTAAAGGAGTCAAAAGAATTTCTCTGTAGCACACTTGATTTTCTGCAACATGACGGCAGTTTGAATGTCTGTAGCAAACTAATGGGTTTAGTTGTCTTAAGTCAAGTAAACTGCACTAAAGTTCATTAGGACAAAGATCCCTTGGTCTGCACCAAGGTTTGGAAGGCAACATTCACAGTTATTGAAATGAACAATTGTGTCAGACTTTGTTTATTCAAACCAAACCTGCTAAGGGTGAACGCATCCCAAGGCAAGGGTGCCCATTCCTTGAATTCCTTGAAAGGGGGACCTGTCCTTTGAATTTCAGGGCCAGTCCTAACTAAACACACCTGAACCAGCGAATCATACTCTTATTAGGCATACTAGAGACATTCAGAGAGGTCTTTTGAGGCAAGTTGAAGCTAAACTCTGTAGGATAGTAGTTTGGACCCCATTGTCCTAAGAATCCAAACCGTGGTGCACACCAAACAAGCAGACAAAGACCTCCTAAAAAGGTTGGTCCTCTTGTTCGGTGTGTACCAAAGTTCAGATGGTAGCATTCACCTTATCAAATTATCCAGATCTTGAACTAGTTTGTCTAACTGAACCAATCTTACCATGTGTGAACACATCCCAAGGTCTTACCCACACAGTGCTATATACTGGATACTAGAGCTGACTTATAAATACTTTGTATAATGTTGTTTGCATGATGTTTCATTGCAGGACTTCTGGACCACGTGACGGTGCTAATAGGCATTGCTTATGGAGGGACAGCCATTGCTGGAGTCATCAATCAACCCTTCTACAACTACCAGGTCCAACCTGTTGGTTGCTCACTCTTGATACACTATGTTTCATAGAGGCTGGGATTGGTTGACCTGTTTTATGCTCTCTATTCATTCAGACGGGGCCAGGTGTTTCTTTGGGCAGGACGTTATGGGGTGTATTAGGCTTGGGCGCATTTGGCTTTCAACTGCAGGAAGTCCCAGATGGTAAAAGAATCATCACTACTACACGGTCCCATAGTAATAAACTTGTTGTTGACACTGTGCAAGCCATGGAGCCTCATGATGTCATCCGAGTGGGAGGAGCAGGGAATAAGGTGGGTTGCTAGACTTTGATTTGACCGAGTCAGTATTCGAGTAGTGGTTAAACTAATTACACCTTCGTTCTGGGCCTAGTAGATCATCCAGCTGGTGGAGGGAAAGGCCTCTGCTTATGTCTTTGCCAGTCTGGGATGTAAAAAGTGGGACACATGTGCACCTGAAGCTATTTTGCATGCAGTTGGAGGTGACATTCATTTTTTACATGTCCATTCTTGAAAGGGTACTTGGTTTTCAGGCTTAATTTATGTTCTTTTTCATACACAGGCAAACTGACAGACATGCATGGTAATGCATACAGATATGATGCTAACGTGAAGCACATGAACTCTGCTGGAGTGCTGGCAACACTGAGGAATCATGAGTACTATTTAAGCAGAGTGCCACAGGCTGTCCTACAGGCTCTTCCTTCTGACTGAAGCATTTCAATATATGAAGTCACACTCTAAACTGTTGCGCCTCAAAGCTGTGATATGTCCTTGTCATAAATTTTTCATTAATCTAAAAACAAAGATGATTTAGTAGTTTTTTCTTCATTTTAATGCAACTGAAATTATTAAGCCTTAATCATTTACAGAGTAAATTAACATGTTTTGATCCATTTCCAGTAGAGGACCAAATAAACACTTACTAAATGTTTTTCTGCAGTTTTTCTTTTTCATAATAATATAACGTGGGCCATTTAAATCAAAATAGCTATCAACATTTATCATATCAAATTAAATTTACAAAAGTGATTTTATACAAGCATATTCTCAATACTAACTTGAGTGTTTGAAATAAAATGTCAAAATATTTGTAAAATGATGGATGTATTTATGTAATAAAAATTATAATGAAAGAACATACTTATTCTGACCTGTGCTGTAATACTAAAACTAAATCTAGTGGTTTGAAAAAGTGGTAAAGATTTAAAATTAAAGTGAATTGAGTTTTTGGGGGCTGCACTATGATCCTTAAACAGATTTTTGATGTCATCTAATGATTGTAATATCCCCGACAGGATTTTCTTAACTACTGTTAAACTGATTGACATTTTAGTGGGTGTCTTCTGTCTGTATTATATTTAAAATTATTCTTGTAATCATTGGAAATTTGGGAAAGACTGAACTACCCTGTGAAATATGCATATATTTTCCAAGTGTGTTTTTCATTTTGTTTAATCAACCAATAATAAAACCACAGTTAAACCAGTTTGATTGAAAACAAGACCACAAATTGGATGAGAAATAATCTTTATTTAAAATATTTTATTAAAATGTTCAAAAAAATGTGCAATAAAAGGGCCATTCATATATTTATTAATGCATTGTACGAAAAAGGCTTACCTGAGGTGTTATGCTGTCAGAAGTGTGTTCCCATATTTGATAAGCAGACGCGATGGCAGCTTGCAGGCCATCTGTTCAGCAGTACCAAGACATGAAGACTTAAAGACATCGTTCACTCGAAAAACATTCTCATCGTTCACTGACACCTCACGTTGTTCCAAACCTGCATGTCACTATTCACTCGGAATCTAAAGAGAATTGATTATGGACAGAAGAGGAAAAAAAGTTATTCATATTGTGAGACTCCCAACTGTACAGCACAAGTCATTTTAAAGTCAAACAATTAAAAATAATGTACTTCTGTAACAGCCCAGATCCCCATTCACTTTCATTATATGGAAAAGAGAAGCAACTACATTATTCCAAATATCTCTTTTAGCATTTGACATTAAGTAGTCAGTCACAGGCTTGGAATAACATGGGAAAATAAGTAAATCTTTATATCTTTATGTACATTTGTGTGAACTATCCCTTGCATCAGTCAGGACACTGCACAAAACTGGGCTGCCGTCGTGTTATTCATCATCCTTCAAATAAGAATCAAACAAGATCAATGCTGTCTTTATGTATTGCATAACTCTGAATAAATGTTTCCTGTGCAGTCTCTCCTGGGTAATAAATCTTTGCATAAGGAATGAAGTGGTGTTCTTTTAGTTGGCTTTCATGCTTAATTTATAACAATCAACTTGCGCAAAAGGATGTTGTGCAACAATACAGCATCTGCCAGTATGTGTATGCACTGCTACGGCGAATTGTAACAGATTCCCATGAGTATGAAATGTCAAACGTTTAATGTCATATGGGGAAGAGAGACCCCATGTTCCTATAAAGATGCTAAAGTATGTTGCCAGGAATATTAATTGTGCCAAAAATACAAAAAAGAAGTTATCGTGTATGTTCAAGCTGCTTATCAAAAACCTAAAGCCTGAACAGATAGAAATATATTTTGGTTATGTAAGTGAAAATGTTTGTGAAAATTTCCTTCTGTCACACATTTTGTAACACTGACAGAAAACACTAAAAATCCAGCAGAATAGTAACAATACTTTATAAAAATAAAGCCACATTTGATTTGTTTAATAGAACAAAAAATGAACAAATAATCTTGATTCTCTTTCTGAAACAAAAGCACGAAAGGATGGTTTGGTGTAGTACTTTAATATGCAAAGTGATTTCAATTCATGCCTCGATTGATACAATTGTATTTAGCACACAAACAAAACGTTGATGTAATTAATATATGAACTTTCATGCAGTGTGGAGGAAACTACTAAGAAATTGTAGCATGTCAAGGATTGCAATTTGATCAAACTGCTGTTTTTGTAAATTTACCTTCCTGCAAAGTTTAACTCCAACCTTGATCAAATACTCCTGAACCAAATAATTAAGATGTTAGGAGGCACTTAACAGGACTGGGCCTTAAAGGGTTACTTTACCCCCAAATTAAAATTCTGTCATCAATTACTAACCCTCATGTCGTATCAAACCCATAAGACCGCTGTTCATCTTCGAAGCACAGATTAAGGTATTTTTGATGCATTCTAATAGCTGCTTGGCCCTCCCATAAATAGCAATGTAAAGAACACAATCACGTTCAAAAAGAGATCAGTGAAATAATCCAAGTGACATCAAGGGTTCAGCAGTAATTTTACGAAACTAGGAGAATCCTTTTTGTATGAAAACGAAACAAAAATAATGACTTTATTCAACAATTTGTCTTGGAAAGTATCCACTGGACGCAAGTTTCATAAACGGTCATGTATCAGCATCACGAAAATGTATTCATTCAGAAAAGTGTCCGCTTTTTGTGTTCAGTGGACGCTCTAAAACAGCGCTACAGTGATGCGGAGGAAACTAATTGTTGAAAATAGTTTTGCTTAGTGTGCATAAAAAAATGTATTTTCATAGCTTTGTAAATTGCGGTTGAACCCGTGATGTCAGATCTCCTTGCTATGTTTCTGGACATTGATAGTGTTCGTTGCATTGCTTTGGGAAGGGTCAGACGGCCATCAAAATGCATTAAAAATATCTTTCTTTGTGTTACGAGGTTTTACAGGTTTGGAATGACATGCAGTTGAGGCCATGTCCACACTAATACGTTTTTGTTTGAAAACATCTTCTTCTCCGTTTTGGCCTTCCGTCCATACTGAGATGGCGTTTTTGTCAAGGAAAACTGAGCTTTTTGAAAACGCTCTCCAAAGTGGATAAATTTGAAAACGCCGTTTTCGTGTCGCAGTGTAGACTTTGAAAATGGAGGCTTTCGAAAACGATGATGCATTTTAGTCATATGATGCAGTCATGTGACCAATTCAACTGTTGGCGGACGCCATTGTACAGCAGTTGTTTTGTTTGCTTTCAATTTTGACAGCCCTATTAAAGATTAAAATCAGTTTGTACATGCTCCTTTTCTTCAAAGACGACGTAATGCAAGTAAATAAACAGATTGAAGCAGATGAAAATGACGCAGATCGAATTGTCTTACGTTGCACGCATGGGCAATACAGGAACGTAAGCGTTTTCAGTCATTTCAGCGTGGATGATCAACTCTTCAGAAAGGATTGAAAACGCTAGTGTGGCCGCGGAATGTTTTTAGATGAAGCCGCCGTTTTCAAATTTATCCGGATTAGTGTAGACGTAGCCCAAGTAATTCAATCAATCAATCACCTTTATTTATATAGCGCTTTTAACAATACAGATTGTGTCAAAGCACTGAACACTATCCAATTGGAGAATAGAGTGTCAGTAATGTATAATGTCAAGATTAAACGCTCTTTTTTCTGCCAAAGACATTTCATTACTGAATGGAGAGCGATGATAATCACTCGAAATTAAGTGTACCCAATTATGCAAGCCAAAGGCGACTGCGGGAAGAAACCAAAACTCTGTGAAAAAAATGGAGCGAAAAAACTTAGTCTCAGTTGTGGGACCAGTTCTCCTCTGGCCAGACAAAACCAGCACTTCATTTCCAATTGAATTTTGAACGCAACCATAGCAGATTGATTAATGACAGAATTAAAATGTTGGGTCATGAGTAAGCCTTTAAAGGGCAAGTTCGCCACAATGGATAATTATGTAATTACTCGTTGCAAACCCCTAGGGGACCTTTGCTCATCTACAGAACACAAATTAAGATATTTTGCTGAAACTGAAGAGCTATCTGACCCTCCATAAACAACAACGCAAGTGAAATGTTCCCAGATCCAGAAATGTAGTAAATAAATCGGTAAAACACTCCTTGTGGCGTCAGTGGCTCAACTTCAGTTTTGCAATGCTACGAGAATAATGATTTTGAGCCAGAAAACAAAAATCTTTCACCGAATCATCTTTTCAACAGAGTTACATCTTCCACCATTTTGGAGAGTGTCGCAACTCTATGCATACTCATGCTTTAACTTATTTGTTAACACTCGTTAACATCCGGTAGAGGAAAGCAGCCACATGAACGTAATCAGCGGTTTCATCAGAAATATCTTCATTTGTGCTCTGAAGATGAATGAAGGTCTTACGGGTTTGTAAGACGAGTAATTAATCACAGAAGTGTCATTTTAGGGTGACCTAAATGAATGGGCAGGCAAAGAATTCCAGAAATACTCATGATTTAGATTCATGCGACAGAACCTAGCAATGTAGCATTCTGTAGTTGGACTGTGTTAGATACAGGTGAGCTTTTGAATACTGAAAAATGTAGTTAAGTAGTGTTAAATTAAATTAGTTATTCCCCAACACTGCTGGTATTTGTAGAACATATTCATAAACACACATGGAGCAAAATCAGCACAAAATAACAGCCGTATATTTCTTGACGTCTGGACGTCAAGAACAAATGAAAAGCTGTAGTCCAATAGTCCTTGGTTATCTTCCATCTGCGAAGACTTTTTATCCAGTCGGTTGTGGAAATGGGAATGTAGGAGACTGCTTAAACCATGATGTGAAATAGATGGAGAGCCATCCCGGCAGCATTTCCACTTCTCTCAAAAAGAAGCTGCTCAACTGGAGTAGGAACCCCCGCAAAGTATGTGATGTGAAAATTTTCACTTCTTTTGACATGAACTGCCATGTAACCAAATGCTTTTGGAATGACATGGTGACGCCAATTGGTTGATGAACTTCTAAAATCCCAAGCCCTTCACTAGCACCTACTGGACTTCATAACTCCATATGGGGGGTGTTATGCTTTAATATTGGCAATTTACTTGTTTGAGAAAATTAGTGTAAGAAAACTTCTAAACAGCTGCCAATTCTGAATAAATGCAACTGTTCAGCTGTGAGCTTCATTTACACTGAATCTGGATTTTCTAGGAACTGTTCTGTTATTGAACAGTAAAAAAAAACAATTATGAAAAAGTGATGACTTTTCATTTTGAAAATATGACTTCACTTACAATTAAAGGAACAATGAACTTACATTTTTGCTGTTAATTGCGATAGACAATTATTATTAACTCTTTAATAATCGGTTTTCCTAAAAACCTTAAATATTTCATAAATATCTCGAGTTTGACAAATATTTGCCAAAATGTGAAAGTTTTCTGAGAGGAGATTAGGGTTGGCCTTCTTTTTTATACACTGCCTCTGATGTGGCTGTTTCTCTGACCTGTAGGGGGAGTGTTACCAGTCCCAACAACTCAAATCCCTGCAGAGTTAGTCGCTCTGCCATTAATGCGCCAGATTCTTGTGGCATTGGCAGTGACCAAATAGCTTCTTTGAAAAGTCACTGTCCTCCTCAGAAGCAAAATTGTCCTCACTGATTGTTATCCATGGTGCTTTGGTAACTAATAACTTAAAGACACCCCTCATCCATTTTTGATTGGCAAGTTACAGGCCTACAGAGATTTCAACAAAAATGATGAGTAGGCATGCCACTTCCAACCAAAACTGGAGTTTATAGTCTGCTGGGAAAACATCGCAATGTACCAGATTTGAATAACAGATGGAAAGTGTTCCAGTGACTTCTACATCACTACCCCCCTTACAAAACGTATTGCGTGGCCTTGAAAAACCGCATGAATTCATTGTTAGAATCCACTTATTCACTTTCCTTGACGGACACATTCACCTTTTTTAATTTTAGCATGAACTACAGATCTTAATCTACACAAATGGGTTTTTTTTTGGGGGGGTTGACATTTTTTTGCACGCGTTTTGGTAACAAATGAAGATATAAGTTTGTATAATGACACAGAAAAGGTGACTTCAGGACCATGTCCCCACTTTTCAAAATGCTTGTAAGAATATAGTTTTTTGAAAAACTCAAAATGCACAGTTTCCTGTAAGCGTTTAGGTGTAGGGTCATTTCACAAAAACAAATGTGTGTATGCCTTATCACTCATTATTCAAACCGAATCATTTTCAACATTAAATGGAGCAAATGCAGTGCGTATGCTGTATAGTTCATACCACCTTTAAATAGCATTAATCCTAAAAATTCAATGCATTTAACTGCTGATAAAGAGTAGTAAAACTGTCCATTTAAAACAGATCCAGTTTTTGGATTGTTAAAATCCGCACAGTCATTAAATAAGCTGTCAGACCTGTGAGGTATAAAAGGTTAAAATCCAGCATTGATCAGAACCAGTGTTTGGTGTTAGTAATGTCATTCTTGTTTTGCTAGCTGTCTAAAGGAATGAGGGCATTCTTAGGCCTTTTACTTGCATATAATTATTTGATGTGATTGTTTCCACAAAGTTGTTGCCCAGAACATCACAGGTCCCTAGCTTTGTTTATAACTTTCTCCTTTCGTGTGTGTGTGGGTAGAAACTATTCAAAAGTAAGAGTGCAAGAGCCCTGCATTAAACTCAAGCCTAGGAAAGCTTTGTAGATTCCTTTGTGGCATTTAAAGGAACACTGCTATTTTTGAAAATAGGTTAATTTTCCAACTTCCCATTGCATTTTACTGTTTTTAAATATTTTCAACTGCAGCTTCAGATCATTGAATTCATTAGACTGTTAGCATCATTCTCAAAAAAAAAATAAAAAAATGACGCTGTGTAATATCACTGCGCCTGCAGCCAGCCATGGGTATGGCAGCAAAGTTCCTTGATTATTAAACCAGGATAGGAGTAAAGTTCCTAGCCATATTAGAGTCAAGTTTTAAACAGGACAAATACAGAAACTCTTTGGTCATTTTTTTTTTTTTAAACAAGATGTTAAGATTCAAATGCTAAGTTGCAGCTAAAAGTGCTACGGCCAGACCTGGAGATCAGCTGAATGGATGTACAAAAGAAAAACAACTAGAAAACTTTACTGTTAACACTAGGGGAGTTTTTCAGAAATAATTGTGTTCCTTTAACAAATCATTGAAATATTTATTGCAGTTAAGTTTATTAATATGTTTGATCCAGAACTACACATTTTACCAGCCCTGTTTCACAAAGTCAAGTGAATATTAAGATCTTTAGGGGACAGCAATTAAGCTGTTAATTGTATTGTACAGCCTGCACAGTATACTGACTTAACAATATGGCAAAGTAAAATGACCAATTTTTATACACGTTGCACCTTAAATGTCAAAATCTGCCTCTGAGAAGATGGTTTAAAATGCCACAAAACAAGTAAACTCGATGCAGTGAGTTAAAATCTACAGTTTTGTACTTTTTTTTTTACTGACAACCTCTAACTTCTTTTTTGGTTTATGTTAATAGGCGTATGTAATTAACAACCACAAGCTTCAAAGACAATTAATGTTAGTAGCAATACACAGTTGATGTTAGTGTAAAGTGTATCAAGTTGCCAACCAATGACCTTTTTTGTTTTGTCAATGACTTTAAACACAAAAGCATTAAGTATAATAACTTTGAAAAGGAGAAATATGACATGTTTATACTCCAGAGGGAGCAGTTGAACCATCACATTGTGCATTCAATGAACAGTTCAAAAACAGTTAACCGTATATTCTGTCTTCTTTGCAACACTACCTCTTTAAAGTAACAGACAGCGGTCATTAATTGCTCCAAAGACAACACAAGTACCATAGAGCAGTAGTCCTACAACTTCTGAATAACATTCCATGTCTACAAGAAAATCTATTTTGTATTACCTTCATCTTGGTGTGGATTTTAATTATTTTTGTCATACTGTGTTGCAAAGAAGACAGCAACTATTTCATAGCTTTTTTTTTTTTTTTTTGAGTAAAGGATATCACCATCCACAGGTCCTCATATTGCCAATAAAAATGTTTGCAATCATGTAATTAATCCATTAACTGCCAGAAAATCAAATAACTGAAATAAAAGCACCCAATTAAATACTGATGAAACACTCATTAAAAAAAATACACATTCACATATTAGAAGTTTATCATGCATTGTCCAACATGTTCACACCTACCTTCAGATGTTGAATGTTGTTTTATGAGCATTTAATGAACATCACTGTAGGGTGGACCACTTGATAATACAAGTGCACTAATGCCCAGTGTGCATTCATTAAAAAACCCAAATATCACTACAAAAGCCTTAATTCATTCATTATATATTCCAACCAACAAAGTTTGTCACAATACATAAAACTGCATATTCAACTATTATTAATGAAGCTTATTTCTCTTGACAATGAACGGACTGCTTTTTTTTCCATCAAAAAGACATATACACAAATGTAAATTAGGAGGTTTTGTGACACAAAGCATTGGTCTTGCCAAACTCTGTATAAGTCACATGTATTATGCAAAATGCATGCCCATGTTTCCTGGCAACTTATGTGACAAAGCAAATCATACGCAGGCCAATAAAACAACCGCTGGAACAGACCTGTCATTCAATATGTTGCCACATGAGAAGCCAGTAAACTATTTTGTAAGCAAGTCATGCGCCTTGCGTCAATCTGAAGAGTTTCTTTCGAATCTTTAATTACAGCTTAGCCACCAAACCAAAGTTTCACAATTCAGCTCAACAGACAGATTCTTAATAGCAACATAATGTGAAAAATGATTGTTTTATGAGACTGTTTTATAAGTTTTATTGAGTGTGTACATGTGGGTGAACTACAATAATATTTCAGGCCTAAACACATTAGATCTATGAAATAAAAATAAAGAAATAAGGATATCACCTACATTCAAATGCACCACTGATACAAAACCACACGCACAACGCTTAACCTATTAAAATAAGATTGTGGCTTAAAACTAAAAAAGATTTACATTACACCAGGTGTTACACGAAGGCCGCTGAGTGGACTACAAGATCGAGCAACAACTAATTGCCAGTTTCTGAAGAGACCGTGCTCTTTCTTCATCAGGCAGTACACTTTGGAAATGAAGAATTTCATGAACTGGTGACCTGGAAAAAGAAGAGGACTAGTTAAAAACATGGAGACAATTTGAAAATCTTTTGTATAACGACAGTGGATGACTAACTACTACACAGTTACTGTGAAAGTTTTTCTTCAGAAATAACCCATAAACCCATGTTTTTAAACCCATAACTAAAACATTAAACTGGTTAAGATGTTCATGAGTAAGCTGATGCGAAGCATGTTCTAAAACAGGAAACAGCTCTAGCCTTCTATCTACATCAATCTTGGCTAATCAAAAGAGCTGAATTATTAGAAACTTACCGTAAACTTTGTACAAATGTCATTACAAAATCTCCTAAAAATACTTGGTGCGGTTAAGAGCTCTCTGAGCGAGCTGGCCACTCTCATCCGTGATTTTCTCCCAGTCTGTCTGACCGACAACAAAACCAATCGCGCGCTTTCTATCGGCATCCTTCTTCTCTTCGAGATCAGCCCAGCGCACCTGGAAAATCAGCATATTTAATGAGCACAAAAAGTTAGTTTCAATCACGACCCTCCCAAACCCAAACGAGAAAAGCTAATCAAATTGCAGATTCAAGCCCCATTTACACCAAGTACGAGAACTATAAAGATAAGAATAAAGTCATAGTTATCCATTTTAAAGAATAACAGAGCACAACTATATAACGATAGAGGCACAGAGAAACAATATCGTTGGAATCACTCTCAGAACATGAATGATACAAACACTGACAGCCAATCAAAACCCATCCTGCTGTGATTGATCCATCGATCTCAAGAATTTAAAGGGATGCCTGCGCGCTTAGAATAAACAGATGATATCATACACTAATATAGTTATCGTTCCTGGCGTGAACAGGCTGTAATACACCAACTATGGAGAGTCTTGTTCAGACCAACTATTCAAGCCTTTTCTCAGTCTGCAATTCTCAAGAACAATCTAAATAAAAACTGAAAAACAGGTGACTTCAAACAGTAATTCAAAGCTCCTATATGAAATACGTGCAGCACATTACCCTCTTTTTGCCAGGTTCAGACATGCGACTGGCATAGTCATCAGGCAGCTGTAGGAAGTCCTCCATGCCAGACACATCAGTTTCTCGTTTTCTCTTGCCTCCACCCGCCAGACCATCCAGTTTGTCTGGAAGGACAAAGCAGCATCTAAAGTCATCACCAATTCTACATCTGATGAACACTTATTTACTGAAGCGCGATATATAACATATTACAATTCTAAAAGCAAACAGCTGATAAAACCATCATAATAAAAAAAAAAATAAAAAAAACTATATATATATATATATATATATATAAAAATATATTGAACATAATAAAAGTTCAACTAAAAATTTTTACCATTCATTTACGCAACTTTTGAAAATGTGCCCCGAAGTACATGTAGCTTTTTGCTTTACAAGATATTAACTGATGGACTGTGGATTATTATGATGATCAGCTGCATTTACTGCAGAGGATTCATTGGTGAGCAAGTGATGTAATGCACAATTTCTCCAATTCTGTTCCAATTTAAAGAAACAAACCCATCTATATCTTTCAAGGTCTGAGGGTAAGTACATTTCAATAAATTGTAACTCTTTGGGTGAATCCTTTTCTTTAACTGTCTGAGAGCACGATCTAAATAGTTTCAGGTCATTTAAACCATGAAACAATTCTTAGTTATTGAACTAACCAACCCAGAAAAAAACGTTTTCCTATATAGCGACACCAAATAAAACTAATTACACAATTATATTAAAGACATATATTGTAAAGAATATTTTGTTTAACTACAAATAAATACCCACCAAGCTTTGCTTCTGATGTGTCCATCTCCCATTTGCTTTTCGGAAGGTATCCCTATATTACAGAGAGACACTCCAACGGTTAATCCTCAGGTGAAGAGAGACAGAGGAGACAGACAGCGTGACAGAGGGGGGACAGGGACAGAATGGGAGCTGGGGAGCAATGATGATGCTTTGGATGATGGGAGAACAAGCTTGAAAAAGAGATAAGTTAATAACTCATAGAAGCAACAACGAGCTCTCAACAACTGATAAACAGTCCTTATTCAGGATATTAAAATGCCTACTGAATACAGAAGAGCATGCTTATTTGAATACACTATGAAGTGTATATGAACCAGATTCCTACTACATTGACTGCTTCACACAATACTTTTATAGTAAAAATCACAAAGCCAAGACACTTTTTTGCAGCTGAAATTGGTAACGATGATAAAAGACAAAAAGCCAACAGCACAATGCACAGGAAATACTCAAGACTGAAACAAAGCCCGCTTTTAAATGTCAAATTATTCTTCTCTGCCAGTAAATCCTGCCCAAGAGAAGTCATGCCAACGCCGGCTCTTTGGATTGGAAAACATCAAGCTCTCATATAGGCTTGGTGAAATAGCTAAAAACTGTATCAACAATGCAATGTTTCATATTGTTCGGTATCAATAATCATTGACTTTTTTTATCCTTAAAAAAAAAAAAAAAAAAAAGCTATGTGTGTGTATATATATATATATATATATATTTTTTTTTTTTTTTTTTTTTTTTTTTTATTTAACCACTTTAATTAGCCAATTTATTTAGACAGAAAAAACAATTCTTTGTTTTAACTGTCAAACACAAAATAAAAATCATATCAAATTTCTAATGTTTTATTTGCAGATTAAATAAGCAATCTTTTGGCTTGCTTCGAGACTAGAGGAGGGCGCAATGAGCATGAGCAATGTAGGAAATTCTACATATTTTTATTGATATAGACAATACACCTCTTTTGATAAATATTGATATTTATTGTTTATTATCATTATTTATTTTTTTACTGGGAATTTACATGAAAAAAAACTGAGATATAATATAGTTAACGTACAAATCCATAAAACTCAATTAAATATATATTGAACAAGTGGAAAACTAGCTAAAATGTAACTATTTGTCTTTTAATTAAAAAGCAGTATTTACACAGTATTTTTACACGAAAACCAAGAAAATCAAACAAAACATTGGTATAAAACTCATTTACACTGAAGCCACATGAAATGTTTGTGATAGTACAAAAGCTAAGAAATTTTAATGTCACTAATGCAGAAATATTAGTTTTGTCTTTATGCATAATTTTATATACAATTGAAAACAATGTCAACCGTTTACAATAACACTACTCAAGCAGAATTAAAGGGGTCATGCAATGAGAAATTAAAATTCCCTTGATCTTTTGATATATAGGAGCTCATTTTACTACACCCTGTAAGTTTCAGATCTCAAAACTTTCTTGTTAGAGCTTATATTGAAGGCAGTCTGCCAAAACGTCTTTACAGTGCGGCTAAACACCGCATCCGCAAAAGACTATCAACTCCTGCTTCTACATCACTGCCTGTTTAGACCCCCCACTATATAAAAAATGTACTTGTACTTTCTGTACAAAGTTCATCATAGCTTCCCAACGTTGTGGTTGAACCACTGATGGCAGTATAAGTCTTTTTATACTTTTCTGGTCCTAGGCATTGATATTTACTATAAACTAAGCTGAGCCACTCAGTTTTGATCCAAAATATCTTAAATTGTGTTCTGAAGATGAACAATGCTTTTATGGGTTTGGAACAACATGGGGTTAAGTAATTAATGGCAAAATATTCATTCTGGGGTGGTGTAACCTTTTAAGTATTTTCAAGTTATTACATTTTTGCTACGAAGTACAGATTGCAACCAAGTCAGATTTCAGATAGAGTTAGAACTATATAACAATTAATACACATATACAAAAAAGGTTGCAATTAATCATGAAAAGTGTGAAGATGTGAATATGTACTTTTTAAACACTCAAAACACCCTTGAACATTAATGTCCCAAGTGATTTTTGTGTGATAAAAAGATTGTGTACCATAAAGGCCCAGTACCATAAACGGTTGAAATCACTGGGACATAAAAAAAAAACATTGTTAACATGAATGCTGCATGTGTAAGCACATATATTATGCACATGTATATACTATGCATATTTACGTATATACTGGGTTATGAACTAAAAATCTGAACTAGTGTTACAAAGTACTGAAACGAACACCCAGGTTGTTAGAGATCTAGTGTTTTACAAAGACCTCAACATTTGTCTCTAACATCCCAGGTGTTTTAAATTTACAACATAATCAGTGTTATCTGTAAAAAGGAAAGAGTATTGAAAATAGCACAGAAATAAAAGCTTTTTTGAAGGATAACATGACTGCTACCAACACCAGTAAAGAGGATCGATATGACAATTTGTAAGACTAGTGCTGCACAATTAATCATAATCGCAATCGCGATGTCAGCCTATGCGATTACATTACAGCAAATGTTGCGATTATATTAAATAAACAAATGCATTTGTGGACGTAACAAGACATTCTTTCTTGCGTTCACACCAGACACGAATGAAGCATTGAGCACGAGTGATTTACATGTTAAGTGTGAAACCGGCGTGAACTCAACATGTTCAAGCGCCCAACTACACGCGAATAACGAGATATATTCGCCCAAGTCGCCTCAGGTGTGAACGCACTTTTACCAAAGAGGGATTTGAGAAAATGATTGGAACACCGGGCAAGAGATACCAAAAGAAATATACTAAGTATGTGTTACATCCTGCTAAAATGTTTTATAATATAAAAATGGGTATTTGTTTTATTTATCTGTACTTTTGACTTTTTCCATTTTATTTTTAAGTTAATTTAATTCAGTAATGTAAAGATGTTACTGTTATTTAATTTGTACATGTTTTTGTTTTCAAATTTAGTTTTAATATGAAAACATTGTTAATATATAGTTGTAGCTAGATTGCACTGTATTCTGTATCTCAGTTGAGAAATACAGATTTCAGCATTATTAGTAATCTGTGTGTGCATTTTCCTTGATAACAAGCAAGTTGAGTCCAACCACTTATATATCGCATCGCTATCGCAAATCTCAATTTTGACCTTAATAATCGCAATGTGACATTTTTCCCAAATCGTGCAGCCCTAGTTAAGACTAAAACAAAGATTTTTTTTTTTTTGTTATGGTAACTTGATTTCTTGTGTTTGGCAGCTGCACCGATAAACGCTGTGTGCTTTGGCATTTAATTTCAAAGCCAGGCTTGATTCAGATGCCAAACCAAGTCATATTCTGAAATTCTCACTTTTATCTTAGTTTACAAAGTCTTTCAGCTTAAATTTAGCAAGACATCAAAGAAAACAGACAAAGCTGGATGTTATGTTATAATGATATGCTGGATATTACAGATAAACTTAATTATTTGTCTCGAATATGTAAAAAGGTATAATATATATATATATATATATTTGTATTTTTTTTTAAGAAAATTTTGGCCGCCATTCAGTTCAACTATTCTTTAACCCCAGACTTTAATGCCAAGACAGACCTTTAACATATTGTAAAGTTAATCTGAAATGGCTTATGCGATAGCTTCCTTAAAATATTCTTTAACTATTCACTGCATTACACAGGTACTGCATTTCTACTGTAATTCCAACTCACTAACCTAAGGAATAGTTAACAATGATCAAAGATAACCAGAAATCAGCCTCGGCAAGCAGTTCTGCTGTTTTTATCATTTATATTACAGTGATATTTTATGAACAATAGGCAGGTTGGTTTTTCTGACATGGTGGTTATTTGGTTTAGGTCTAGACACACTTAGGTTATAAGCCACAAAGACAAGACTTATGCAGAACTTCCTACAAGACAAGAGAAGCTTTCAGGAAGTCCTGCATTCAAATTCCAAGTTCCATGATAAAAAAGGTATTAACATCAGTCAAGACATTTATATTTGGCTAAATAAAATAAGATGAAGACAAAACAGCTAAATCAAGAGATTCTTGTATCCATCTAAAATACAGAAACAAAAGCTGATTTGTATAGAATTAAAGTTACGTTTAAGTGCAGCCATACAACTGTTTGAGTTCAAATTGGAGGTTTCTCAAAAAGCAAAATTTACAAATATATTCAAGACGACTTCATACAACAGTGCATTCAAATAACGTTTTAGCTTAACCATTAGACTGAAATGTATTTATGGATACCTTGTTACAAACAAAAAGGCCATTAACCTTTTAGAAACAGACATTAAGTCTCAAAGGTACAGTAATTGCATTTTAAATTACCTAAAAGGTTTAGATCAATTAATATGAAAATAGATAATGGAGAATATCTGTACATTTTTTCTATATCAAGTTACAAGGTATTTAAAGACTTCAACAAAATGTGATCAAACACTTGGAAGCACTGCATTCAGTGGCATTTGCTGTCGTCAAGATATTTAATTGTGAAAGCATCCATAAAATAGATTGCAATCATACCAAATAGCCCAAGAGAACCCCGTCACAAAACTATTTTTTTTTTACTTGTTACACTTTTGTCAAATCGGATTGAAAAAAAGTATCCTGTAACTTTGATGCAAGCTTAGAATACTTACCTTGTTTTTTTTTTAACTGGGTTACGTTTAAAGTAACTACAAGAAAGAGTCATGCATGAAAAGAGAGGTCCTACCAGATCAGTCTCATCATCATCTTCCTGTTTCACTTCAGTTTTAGGTTCTTCTTCAGATGGGTTGAAGTCTTCCATCTCCACCTATCACAAAAACACTTTGTGTTACTATGAGAAAGAAACCAGAATAAAGAAACACATTTACAATTCCTTTAATGAACATAATGGATGTCATCAAAACACTCACATCTTCAATGGCAGCGTCCTGCAGTAGAGACCTGATATCTAGTCGTACCATATGAGGTGGTGCAGATTCCCAGCTACTGGCCAGCTGTGTGCAACAAGCATATTATTAGCTAGGCTTCTGAATGGTTACGTTATATAATTCTGTTGATAAATGGAACAAAAACTACAGGCACAAAGTTCAAGAAACTACCTTTGTAATATCCTTCAGTGTTCGTCCATGTATGTTTCTCTTTGCACATGTTTGGTGATCAGTGGTGATTTCAGCCAAGTACACCTGATAATACAAAAAAAGTTATGGTACAGTTAAGTAGAGATATAAAAATATAAAAACTTGTATGTCTTGCCTTGAAACTCAATCCTAGCAACTAATGCCAAGGAAGCTCACCTCAAACCCTTTTGTCTTAGCAGCACTCCAGAACTGGTCAAAGTACTTCACTTTATCATTGATTGCATCCAGGATTATAAAGGGAAAAAATCCATCATCTAGTGTTTTCTTGAATGTCTTCAGCATGCTGCTTCGATAAGTATCTTCCATTTCTGGTTCATATTCATATTCAAGAGCCTGATGAAAATGGTCAGAAAGCTTAGCGTGAACAGCTGAGGGAAGTGAGTGGATTTCTCATTTGAAAAGAATGAAGAAACAGATCAAACCTTGGTCTTGACGCGTTTTCCGGAATCAGGGTCCTTTTCGACTTTTTCCACTTCAGTCATGAAATAGTCATCTAGACCAAGAACTCTGGGTGGTGCACCACCGCATTCAACCTCTTTATCCTATATTAACAAAGAATTTGTGTTTATAGCTGAAAAACTTGTTAAGTTTAACAATAATAAAGACATTAAAATGACCCTCAAGGCCGAGGTTTGTTTCTGCAAGAATATGTCAAGACTACAATCAGGTCCAGCTAAGGCCAACACGTTTGAGAAAAACAACATGAATATTAAGCTGAACAAATATGGAAACAAAAAGTATATTACCCTAATAAGTTTTGCAACATGACTTTTGCCACTTCCAGGTAACCCACGCATGATGACCACAATCTGAAAAGGAAGAAAACTGTGATTAAGGTATTCAGAAGATGATAATTCAGAGGGAGATTTAGAAGATACTAGTAGCGTACCCTGTCAGGCCTAGCTGATCGACCGGGTGGTTTGAGGATGTCTTCAGCATTCTTTGTCTCTGGTTTCTTCTCCACACGAGGGGGGGCAATAGGAGCAGAAGGGGGCATTGATGTGGGTGGTGGAGGGCGCTCATCTGGATAGCTCCTTCGATCAGCTGGGTAAGAAAAAAAACAAACAAACGGTTCCATAACTTAGCAGTAGTCATTGAATTTACCACAAAAAAAAAAAAAAACTTACCATGTATAAGTATTACTAGGTAATTACTCTGTATTATGGACACCTTAAAATAAAGTGGTACCAATTGTTTTTTTAAACAGGTTTCCCCAAACTCCTTTAAAAAAAAAAAAAAAAAAAAAAAAAGAGTTGGATTCTTTTATAATTCACTTACTACCATAGCTTGAGGATCCATGGTCATAATGGTCAAGACTCTTTTCATAGGAAGATCTGTCATAGCTTGTTCGGTTATAAACCTCACGATCCCTGCTTGAGCGGCTTGGGTGATCTCTTTCTCGGTCTCTATGTCCAGGACGAGGCCCAAGTGGAGGTCTGAAACCCCCCCAAAAATAAATAAATAAATAAAAACATTTCATATATATGCTGCAACACTTTTTTTCCAGTCCAAGACATGCAATGTTTAAAAATTTGTGCAGACATTTTGATGTAGATAAGGAAATGTCGATCAGTAAATTCCGTAATTTGGGCATAATGCAGAAAACGTGCAACTGTGAAAAAGGATGCAGCAGTACGGTCTAGAAGTATTTACCGTTCTTCTCGTAAGAAACGATCCCTTTCATATCGTTCTCTCTCATACTCCACATGTGGCTTCTCCCTGTACGGATCTCTCTCCCAATCCCTGTCATAATCTCTGGGACCACCATATGGGTCACTTCTTCTGTCATAGTATGGGTCTCTGTGACCAAGCAATTCTAGTGAAAAAGAGAGATTGATCACAGATATGAATTCAAATAAACCCACTCAGTATTCCTTCGTATTCACAAAACAGAACCAACCTTTCTCATAAGATCGCTCAGATGGCGGTGGAGCAGGCCTCAATACAATCCTCTCTCCATAAGAAATCCTTTCCACTGTTGAACCAGCATCTGCTTATTAAAAAAAACAAATGTAGTTTGTCTAAATACATTTAGAATCCCATCAGTTGAGAGGTAGAAGGTGTACTGACCACGGCCATGCCCATAGTCTACTGTTTTAGCAATGAATGAGGCTGAAGGGGCAGGAGCTGAAGAATGAAGGAAGCCTGTAGATTGCTTTGAAGGGGGAAAACCAGCTTCCAAAGGCTGATTAGTCTGTCCCATTTCTGGCAATAAATTGGTAGCCTTTAAGAAAAAGAAAATTTTTAGCAATCAGTAGTTCTTAAATAACATGCTTTTGCAATATTGGAGATTAGTTTCTGAACCGAAGAGCATAATTTGAAAATCAAGGTTGGCATACCTGCAGAGCACTTTTGACTTCAGGTGGAATTTCTAATCCAAGAATTCCAGGATGGAGTTCTGAAGCCAACCCGGCTGACTCGGCATTCGGAACTTCCAAAACCTTCTTGCTTTCCTGGAGCTCTCTATGAGGAAATATGTCACCGAGTTAATATTTTAATATCTGCAAGTTGGACTTAAATGTTGTTGTTTTTTTTCTTTAGTGATACACTGATGTGATCACCTTTACCTTATCATTTTCAACTCCTGGGCAGCTTTGAGGATGATCTCATGTTGCCTTTGAGAAAGAGCAAGTACAGTTTTAGTTGCAGTAGGTGAAGACTCCTCAAGTGGAGTATCCAGTGCTTGAGGTGCGGACAGACCAGCTAGTGCCTCTGGGTTATGTTCGTAATGGGAGTCGGTCTCACCAACCGAATGAGTGTAAGTTCTTTCTGGTGGGGGTGGGCTCCTTTCCCAATCAGAACGAGAGTGATAAGGAGGCTCCCTGTCACGTTCTTGATAAGGTGGTCCTACTCGCTCCTCTCTATATCGATTCTCATCATCATATGGGAATGACCTTTCTCTTCCCTCTAACCAATGATCCTCTCTGATGTGCTCTGGAGGGCGACGTGGTGGATAGTCTCGGTCAGGTTGCTCCCTGCCCCATTCCTCACGAGAACCGTAATACTCATCGCCTTGATCAAAATCGTGATATTCATGAGTTGGCCTCCTGTACGTATCATCCCTTGCATCATACGGGTATTCCTCCTCGTAATTTTCTTCTTCGTGGGGTGGAGGGCCATGCCACCTCTCCCTCGGCATTGAGGGTCTCATGGGAGGTCTTCTAATCTCCATTTCATGAGGAGGTATAGGTGGACGTCTCAGTCCTCTCCCACGAGGATGAGTCCATCCAGGTTCTCTGTCAATTTCTTCTTTATATCCAAGAGGACCAGCTGGTTCCCTTGCTATGATTTCATGAGGTGCTGGTGGCCGTCTCATGTCTCTCTCCATCATTTCATGGCGGGGCGGGGCTGGTCCCCATGGGCCTAGACCACGTCTGAACCGTGGTCCCATTACCCCACGTGGTCCCATGTGAGGAGGTCCATGTGGGGGACCAGGAGGAGGGGGGCGTCTTGGACCATGAAGCATAAATCGAGGATGAAAAGGGGGTCTTCTGGGGCCGCCAGGAGGAAAAGGAGGTCTAACATGCATTGGAGGTCTTCTCTCTGTCCAGTATGGATCTTCTTCCTCCCAGTAATCTTGTGGTTCTTCTTCCCAGTTTTCATCTGCCTGAGTGTTCTCTGGGTGCTCCCTGTGACCCACTGGAGGTCTTCTCTCTCTAGGCATTTCACAGTACTCTTCTGGGAAGTGTTCCTCCTCTGGAAGCCAAATCTCATGTGTTGTTTCCTGGTCATCCATTTCTCCAGAACCTTCCAAAGAGGGGTCTCTCCAAGTCGAATCATGGTCCTCTCTATGCGTTACATCATCTGATTGCTGATGGTCATAGTGATCCTCTGACATCATTTCTCTCTGACAGTTGGGATCAACCATTTGTCCTCCGTATTGTCCTCGGCCACGCGCACGGCCCCTGCCTCTGAGAGGAACTGGCCCTTGGCCCCTTCCCCTTCCTCGGGTTACCTGCGGTGGACCTGTTTGATTCATCACATGTGGACCCCTAGGAGCCTCCTTAAGTGTATCAGGCCTAAACTTATCATTTTGAGGAGGCTTTGCTTGTTGTGGCGGTCCATTTGTAACATTGTTGGTTTTAGAAGGTTGTGAGCTTGGCTTCTGAGAGTTTTTGTTGGTGGTGTTTGGATTTTCTGTAGGCACAGAAGGATTAGTAGTATCTTCTTTTAACTTATCCTGTTTTGCAGTATCAGCAATGGCAACATCAGATGTATTATCCTTAGTTTGAGGAATGGGTCCACTCTGAATAAAAAATCCATCCACTGAGTCCAATAAGTCATCTGTCAGTGATGGACCAGTGGAAGCCCCATCTTTTTTGATATTTTGATCTTGGGCATTTTTGCTTTTTTCTGGGCCAATTTGAGATGGAGCAACTGGTGGTCCATCAGGTTTTGGCAATTGTTGCTTCGTTTGAATGCCAGGCACAGGACTGGATTGTGCTCCATACCCTGGTTGTTGTGTAGGTAAAGGGGGTCTTTCAAAACGCGTAGGTGCATTCTGCCTAGGGGGGTTCTCGGGTCTTGCTGGAGGTCCAGGGTGAGGAGCATTACCCCTGGGAGGTCGGTTAAATCGCTGACCACCATCAAATCTAGGTGGTGCACTAAACCGTTGCTGGTGTGGATGTTCAAACCGTGGGCCTCTGGGACCTTCAAACCTGAGAAGAAAAAAGAAAATATATGAAAAATCAGTAATCTAGCTCCAGAAAAAAATTGGTTAATAAAAATGTGCAATCCTAATTCCTCTTAAATGCATTACCTTGGGCCATTAAATCTTCCATGAGGTCCAGGAGGTCCAGGAGGCCCAGGAGGTCCAGGATGACGCGCCCCTAGCCCAGGTGGTCCCACAGTGTTACCCATTTCAGAGACAGAATTTGACCCAGAAGATGAGAAAGGTTCTGCAGGTGATGGCCCCTGTGGAATAACTGGCCCAGATGGAGGTGGGACTTGTGGTGGAGGTCCTGGCATGGTGTCCATGTTAACAGGTGGAGGCATCGATGGAAGCCCTGGGTTGGCTAAATGCATGTTTCCATCTGGTCCAGGGAGTCGATGCTGCCCATATGATCCCATCATGCCCCCATATGAAGGAGCTGTACCATACTGATGCTGCATAGCTCTTAGAGATGTGACTCTCTCCTGAAGATGAGCAGAAGTTGAATTCATTTGCTCTTGCCATTGTCTCCACTGGGCTTCATAATCATGTAGCTGGTCTTTGTGTGGGTATGATTGAAACTGTTCTAACCACAAATTAAAGTGCCTGTCCCACTCTTGGTACAAGGGACCAAATCGTTGTTGCTGCATGTCATAGTGTTGCAGCTGCATCTCCAAGGGCATTGTCTGGTGGATAGAATTAAACAACCACGATAAAATGATGTTATGTTGTTGCTTTTTCTTATGTTTTTGCTTTATACCAAAATATTGAGCAAAAAAACACCTGTAGATGCGCTGGCTGTTGAATAACTTGCTGGTACTGTTGCAGGACCTGCTGTAGTTGAGCATGCTCTTGCATCAGTGCCTGGTACTGAATGCTGGCCCTTTGATGCTGTACATGCTGCCAATGGGCAGCTGCCGCCTGCAGCTGCTGAAGACGTGCTGCTTCAGCTGGGTCTCCTGTGTCAGTGAGGCCACTGGGCTATATTAAATATCAGTATTTAAATATGCTTAATTAGTTGATATGGTACCACATTTAAAGGTTGAGAACAGGCAAATAAATACACACACCCTAGTCAACATTTGAAGCGGATCAAAACCTTTAATTAAAGTTGTCCTAAAATGCATTCTTGTCTTAGGACAACTTTAAACTTTTTTGACCCACTTGCAAAACACTACATATCTCTCAGGGGGAAAAAAAATTACCTTTGATTCCTCTGGTGGTGGAGGAGGAGGGGGTTCCTCTTTGGGAGGTGGGGGTGGAGGGTTGCTTTTTGGGGGTTCCACTGGAGGCGGTGGAACAGGTACATTGTTTCCATTCGATGAATTTTGATTCTGTTTAGCCTTCTCATTTTTCAGCTTCTGCAAATTTTGACGGTGCTGCTGATACCAATATTCCTGCTGCTCCTATACATAATAAACAGATGACACAAATATTGCTATAATGTTTGACTAAACATATACCTTAAATTTAAATAAGAATCACATAATATTTTACAATACAACAATAATACTGTAACCATGCAATAGCAGTGACCACTTTTTAATCTGAATAAGCAGGCAAAAAAATAAATAAGAAAAAATGTATTTGTACAACACTCATGTTTCTAAATTATAATAAAGAATTATATTACGAAACGACGAACAAGCTACTGTGAGTGTGTATATGAGGACTTTAAGACAAAATAACTAACAGGCAATTTTACAGTCGAAATATTCAAATAATTATTCAATAATGCAGTTCAAAAGATAATTACAAAACAGTAGGGTAACCCACAACTTGCCTACTCTCCTGCCAGAAAGTATAGACTATCCTTTTATCTTCGCAAAAGGGCTACATGCGTAGGCTGCTTAAAATAAAGACAAAACAATGTTTTTGGAAAACTTTGTCTTGGAAAACACGTAACTTCAAAATTTCTTGACAAGTAAAACAGCAATGCTCGATCTTCATCTGAACAGATTTGGAAAAAATATAGTATATCACTTGCTCGCCAATGGATCCTATGCAGTGAATGGGTGCCGTCAGAATTTAATTCTAAGGCAGGGGTGCCCAACCCTGCTCCTGGCGATTGACTGTCCTGCAAAGCTCCAACTCTAATCAAACACGCATGCCTTTAATTTTCAAGCCATCCTAAAAAGATTAGATTAGAGTTAGATTAGAGTTGGAGCTAAACTTTGCAGGGGAGTTGTTAAAAAAAAATTAACTCCCAATAATCCAGTCCATCAATTAACATCTTTTGAAGTGAAAAGCTGTATGTTTTGTGATAGGTGCTTTAACTTGAAACAATTACTCACATTTTTGCTGGAAGTAACGTATTAATATTGTGTCGATTACTGTAATGTTCATTTAGCGGCTTTCATTCTGACGGCACCCATTCACTGCAAACTTATGTTTGTTTATTTTGACAATTCAAAGAACAAACGTATCCAGCCAATATAAAGCTATATAAACGGTATGCTAAGTAGAAAAGTAACGTTTTAACAATAAACCATGCCACAGAAGCTTGCCTGCAAAGACATCGAGGAAAAGTCGGGCTTTTCATCCGCCATCGATGCACTGGCTTCGCTAACCTGTGGTGCGGGAGCGGGGGTCTTCACTGCAGGTGAGGAAGACGATGGCGGTTCTGGAGCTGGAGGCTTCACTTCTGGCGGCTGAGGCGGGCCAGGAGGACCTCTCAGAGCCGACGGATCTTGAAAGCTGTTGGGGCCCGCCTGCCAGTACGGAGGCCCGCTGGCGTTGCCGGAGTGATGCAGCACCGACTGCAGCTGCTTCTGATGGAGCTGCTGCAGCTGCTGCATTTGCTGTAGATGCTGTTCGTGTAAACTAGAAAAATTTGACGACGCTGGAAGAGACGCAGCGCCATATCCTCCAAATCCCCCTCCAGCTGCTGCTGGCGGCGGCGGCGGTGGAGGTGCTGCTGCTGCTGCTGGAGGCTGAGCTCCCCTAAACTGATGAGGCCGCGGGCCGAAGTGTGGAGGAGGCTGGTGTCCACCTCCATAAGCGCCCCAGGAGGGATGCATGCTTGAACCGAGACACTGCAGGCCAGGCGAGGCCTAGCCGCCTGATCGCATAAAGCCGGTTACTTTGTAACTATCGCTACTGCGGTTTGCAAATATGATCGCACTGGCTCCAACTGTCATACGAAAGAAAAGAAATGTCTGTCTTTACAGATGTGCAAAAAACGATACGTTTAATTTCATAATAATTGTTTGAATGCTATATCCTCGACAAACCAGTCTGCGTGCGCACACTACTGCGTATGAGCGTCACTTTGCGTAATACGTCATCGCGTTTCTGTTACTCTCCCGTATGAAAGGCAGGCACATTAGCGCCACCTGGTTCGGCGGTTCGAGTCGCTTATCTTTTGTCAAAAAGCATTTTATTCTTCTAATTTAAACGAATACGCTTTTAATTATCTTTTTTTTTAGTTTGGTTGTCAATGAAAACTACAACAAACACTTCCCTTGGTGCCCTAACGTTAGTTGTCATTTGGTTGTCTTAAAGGAAACAGCCTTTCCTACAAAAAAACGTTTTTCACAGCTATTCAAAACTGCTGAATTATCTGCTACCAAAATAAAATCCATTTTAAATGTCAAAATAATGCATTCTTATAGGGTAAAATATATGTGCGATACAGCTTATGTACTCATAAAGTACATTTGTCTTCATTTCTAAATAAAGTATCAATATATAGGCCTAGCCATATGGTCAATGCATATATTGCTGTATATTCAAAAATATAAGCACTAAAGTTTCTAATAAAGTTTTTAGAATGTATTACATTGCATTGTATTTCGCGATATACTTGCTTTTTTTTTTTTTTTTGCTACATAAGGGACAACAAAAACAAAACCAGACCAAAGTACTGCAACTTTTGTGAGACGGTATTAAAACAATGCAATCTGTACGGTAAATGTATAATGCATTTACAAATACATAATACAAAATTATACATTTGCTGACTAAAAAAAATATATACATTTGCTGCCTGTGTACATGACACAGACCCAAAACAAGTGATTATTTTTCATTAAGGAAAAAAGCGCTTTACTTCATAAAGAGAATGAAAGCCATACTATGATGCTGAGATGTAAACACACTGGCACAGCAACCACAACACATTCTGTTTCATTTTCCACCTGCGTGCATCATTGTCCTTTTGTAAAGGACACTCTGTATGCCCAAAGTCCCTTTCAAGGTACAATCTGTGGTATACCACGGGAGATAAATCCTGACAATGCAACAGTTTTGAAAAGTACTTAGAAATTCAAAAACGTTAGAGACCAGGCTTTTTTAAATCCCACTTCTAAGAAGATCCTTTTAGTGATTAGACAAAAAGTCAAAACACAAAAGTATGCAAACCAAAAGGCAGGCTCCACTGATAAGATGGCTCATCAAAAAACGCTGAATCAGTTCAAAAGTCTAAGTGGTCTAAGGCCAAAATTTGGTCTTACCAAAATTGTCAAGACATAAGGACATCATTTCTGATCTCTGAACGTAGAACTGGTGTGAAACCCCACTACTGACAATAGACAAAAAATTAAATTTTAAAGAATATACATGCTTTAGGTGCTATCACTGCTATTCCATTACTAAAGGCTTCAATGATTGGACTCATCAACATAGTAGGCACCAGACTCAAGGTGTTACAACTCTTTCAGGTAATGAGCATTTCTAGTAATCAGACCAAAATTCAAAACTTTATGCAAACACATAAAGTCTTATCATTTGCATTCCACACCATGTCATAATAAAGGCTCCACTGAATTGATCATTTAAAGCAATTTGTTAAGTGTCAAAATAATTTATAGAGTGACTAGATGTTAAAACTCTAAGCATTTAAATGCATTAAGTGCTGTCATTTGCATTTTACATATTTGCATTGCCATAAGACACTGTTATGACTAATTAACACGAAAGCAGCATCAGATGTCAGAATTGCCTTGTGCTGCACTCAAGTACTTTCAGCCTTCCCGAACATGAGGTTTTTGCTCTTTGAATGTCACCAGACAAAAGAACACACATTTAGTGCTATCATTTGCTGTAAGCTGCTTTACAGATTACACAAAGTAAAGCGACTTGACTTTAATTGAGAAACATTTTACATATGCCATACTTCTCTTAACAACTCAAACTAATGCTTTAAATCCCTGCACTGTAAAAGCAAATTCAGGCAGCTGTGGAATTTGAATGAAAAAAATACGGTAACAATTTTTCAGGTTTTACCGTTTTTGGATAAATTTGCAGTTAAATACCGTAATTTCATTAACAATATAATGTTAATGTACCAAGCAATTGATGTACTGAAATCTGTTTTGTACCTTTGAAATACACTGATAACCTCCAGAAGCAGGAGGTGATGAGAAAGTCATCTAATGAACCATCGCAGATAGCTTTTAAATATGAAAATTTATAGAAGGTGCTGCTCACTGTCATTCACACAAACACTAAACACTATGGTAACATGGTAAGACTCATTAAACTAAAATATGCAATAGCATTAATTTAACAACATTACATGTAACATACTGCCCTAATAAACATAACTGATCAGAAAAATAAAACTAAGAAACATTTATTTCAATGAAAAAACTCTGGGAGAATTCTGGGAGTGTTAGTTACGGGTTTTACCGTTAATATCACTGTAATTTTTTACAGTGTGCAGACACTTTGTTGTGACATATGCAATATAAATTGCATTTATAGTCAAGTCCCTTGCCCACTAGGGGGGACAAATCCAGTGATTCAGTTGTAAGATCAAGTTAATAATTTACCCTCGTGATCGACCACTTATGAATTACTAGCACAAATCTTTAACCACTAAGTTAACACATTAACCTAAAAGTTAAGTACAATGAAGTTTGTGTTTTATGGGCTTGATCCATTCTGATATTATGTCTGTGTGTTATGTTTTTTGTTGCTCAAATAAAAGAACACAGCGCTAGTTATTCCAAGGTCTTAAGTTTGCCATGAATTATTAAAATGTATACTCTGAATGCAGTGAATGTTGCATTGGATATGTCTGCAAAATGCCTAAATGTAAGTTTCACTCTCATTATTTGCAGCTGCCTGCCTATAATCATTCAACTAAATCTTGTTATATGTGTGCTGAAACGCAGCCAAGCAATATGGACAGAGACTGCAGTGCTACTCTTGAGAGCTGGTGGTGTTGCCAAGCGACAAGTTGAATGCAGGTTTTGCTAATGGATGCATTAGTGTTTAATTATTGTATTCATGCTAAGAATCGAATGAGCTACAAGCAGGCCTATAAGCATGGATGAAGAAAACAAAATTCCCCTTTCCCTCTACATCTTGCTTTTCCATTATCTTCTTCTTCGTTTCTTCTTTATCTTATTCAAGTTTTTGATCTACTTGGGCCTGCTTTTATGCCTACTCGAATATCCGGCCTCTTGTGCTCTTTGTGGATTAATAAGGATCTTTTTCACATATAATACATCCTTTAATCCCACACATGCTTTCATTATACCAGTGTGTCTTTTACAAACAGCACAGTATACACCAGAAGTCCCTTGATGTGCCCCTTAAAATAAGACACAAATCCAGAACAAAACTGACCAATAACACGTATAAACCAATAACACGTTCACAAAAATACTGCAAGATGTGCATAAGTTGAATTCTATATAACATTTCATCATAACATTTACAAAAACTCCTTGTCTTATATGTTATGCCGTTTGCATCCCAGGCTGAAGGTAAGGTAGCCTGAATATCTAAAAGGCTATCGAGCAAGAAAATGTCATCTGAGCTGTGATAATACTGAGCCTTGGAGAACATCCTTGTGTGACATTCACTCCTACACAACAACGGTAGTGTGGTTGAGCACAGACTGTTCCCTGCTAAACACACACTTAAAAACATACACACACATACATAAACACACTCAAGAGCTCACAGATGCAGGCAAAGGTCTCTGTGTTTAGTCTGAGAACGCTCTGTGCTTTTGCTTATTAACTTCAGCATGGCCGTAATATGGAACATACAAAGCCAAGCACAGCTATATGCTAATTATGGTTCAAAGAAATATGTTTGGCAGGTCCAGAGTTGAGTCAAACTGAGTTTAATAGAAACACTAGATAGCACTGGATAGCTAGTCATAATTCAAGCACTATTAGGCTCTAGAATGTCAGAAATGAATGGCAAAGGATCCAGTTATGTATGGTATATGTAACGTTTTCTGTCTGGTCTTTTCTGTCTGCTTTGGTTTCATTTTCCTCACGTGTCTTGCCCTTATTTGGATTGATTTGATCCCAGCCGTGTGCCACAGGTGTTCCCAATTTCCCTAATGTTTCCATTTCTATTTAATCTGTGTCCTTTTGAGTTCCAGTTTGTCGGTCGTCGGTTGTAAATGTCATTGTGTGCCTGCTGTCTCTGTCTCATGTTCTGTGTTCCTGGAGTTTCATTAAATGTTCACTTTGATTCATCCCGTGTCTCCCTGCCTTCTTTGCCCGCTGAGAAGCGAGGCTACATTGTGACAGAACGACCGATCAAATAAAAGAAGATGGCATTTATGGTGGACCATAACAGATCATCACAGCGTTCCAGGACTGCGCCAGCTTTCTCCAATAGGATGAGCTCCATTTCACATCACGTGGTTGAAATGGATGTCCTTCTGGGCACAGGTGAGATTTCGGTCACATCCTGCCGAAACACTGCTGACACACCACCCAAGTCCGCACCATTTGAGAGCTCCCCCCAACACCAGCCCAGCAACGCGATCATCTCCGTGGACTCCTTTCCACATCAACGGCCAGGAGTGCTGTCAGTCTTTCTCCGATCCCAATTCGTCCGGTCCCGATCCAGTTCCTGATTTTCAGCCAGTGCCAATTCAGCCTCCTGCGGATCCTAATCCGCTGAGACCCACTCTGGATTTAGAGTGCGTATCCGTGTCACTGATCGAGCCACCCATGGACATGGTCCACAATTTCCCACTCTGGATATAGTGTGAGTCCAAATTACCGGAGTTAATCCCCGCAGTGCCCATCCGCATCATTCGGGTCCCAGTCCCGATTCACGGGAACCGTGTTTGAATTCGGTTTCGAAGTTACGGCCAGGAGTGCCGATCCAAACTCCAGCGGATTCTAATCTGCAGTTATCGGGTCTCAGCCCCGAGCCACAGTTAGGAGAACCGTATACATCTCCGGTGTCTAAGTATGGTCAGGAGAACTGTTGTCAGTTCCAGGGTCCGAATCACGGCCAGGAGCGCCGATCGAAATCCCCGTGGTACCCAGTCTGCATCTGTCAGGTCCCAGCCCTGAATCACAGTCAGGAGAACTGGTGTCAGGTCTGGGGTATCAATGATGCTATAAATGGTGAAGAATTAGCCCAGAACAACACGTGAGGAGCTGGTCAATGCCGTGAAGAGAGCTAAGACGTCATGGTTTAAAATCTTGCATCACATGGAAGGTTCCCCTGCTTAATTCAGCCCATGTCCAGGCCCGTCTGAAGTTTCTGGATGATCCAGAGGAGTTATGGGAGAAAGTCCTGTGGTCAGATGGAAACAGTTTAAAAGTTTAACTTTTTGCCGTGTTTGGAGGAAGAAGAATGATGAGTGAAGCATGGAGCTGGAAGCATGCACGGGGACAGGACAACTGCACTGTATTAAGGAGAGGATAAGGATGTTGCTCAGCGACCGCCTCGAACCCTGACAGATCTAGAGAAGATCTGTATGGAGGAGTGGGACAAAATCCCTCCTGCAGTTTGTGCAAACCTGGTGAAGAACTACAGGAACCGGTTGACCTCTATAATTGTTAACAAAGGTTTTTGTAACAAATCTTTTTTTTTTTTGACTCAAGTGATCAAATACTTATCTGACACAGTAATAAATAAATAAATAGTTTAAAAAAGCATACAATGTGATTTCCGGGTTTTTCTTTTTAGATTCTGCCTCTCACAGTGAAAATGCAGGCTATGCTGAAAATTGTAGACCCCTCCATGATTTCTAAGTAAGAGAGCTTGCAAAATCACAGAGTGATATTTTTTTTTTATTTTTAGCCTGTTTATAAAACAATGCTGGCTAAGTTTAAGAGTAAGAATATATTTGTGTATCTTCACATTTATTCATCCCTGATGGAGCGAGTGCCGCCAGTGCGTGGAAACACGTGACGTAACACAGTAAGGTAATTCCACATCCAAGAAACGCTAGCGCTCTGACGCAATTGCCCTTTTTAGGAGACATTCGTCATTCAAATGATTACCATACTAGGCCAGTGAATGCCTGTTGCTTCACTGATTGAAAAGTGCATGGGTGGAACTCGAATATCAACATCTGAAGCAGGATAAATCCATGGCAAAACACTATTTAATTTGGAGATATTTGGAATGAACGCAAATGAACGAAACTGCATCTCCAGAGGCGATATCTCCAGTTCTGTCAGGTGAGTAATTTGATTTAGGGCAATGGATTCGCATGTTGTATGTCTTACCATACGTGCGCACAAACGCAATAGTTTCCATCTTATCTAATTGCATGCACCACATGTTTCTGTTTTCCTCTCCTGTTTTCAGACAGGTCGAGATGCAGATTTCCAAAAGCCCTTTTATCGCCACTGTTAATACAGTCACATCGAGACAAGAGCTGCACTGGATGATCGAGCCAGTGATGCCCAGTGAGAGTCTGGAGCAAACCAGTGAACCCAGAGCTCAGAGAGAAAGCTTCAAAAGAAACATACCGGTAAAATACAACATACTGTAACAAATTAGTATTTCTCTTTCGAGTTATGCATAAAATAAACTCTTATTATACCAAAAAAGAAAAAAAAGTAAATGTTTTAGTTAATAAATATTGTAATAAATAATTAATTATTGCAGTAAATCTTTATTAGATGGCTTCTGCCTGAAGGAGTGTTATAGTCTATACAGTAGCTAGCCTATACTATATCATTATACTAAACTATAATGATATTGATTTATTTAATTTACACAAAAAATGATGTTTAAATCAGAATGCAATATATGTTTGTATTCAACTTGCACTGAGATACAGTAGCCATTGTGACAACTAGCCCCAGCCTCCTGGGAGAGTATTACTCCTGTCATTTGCTTTGCTGCATGCTCTGATTTAGGTGTCATTTTATACTTTTTGGATGTTGAAATACTACTTTCCAACTATGTCTGCCTGCCTCTTTGGATAAGAGTCTGCAAAATGACCAAATTTAAATGTATAACTGCAGCTAAAAAGTAGCCTAACAGATGAATAAAATATTTTGTCCTTTTTTTACTTTATTGATGTTTTTTTTTTTTAAATAATACTGTTATATTGATTCATTATCAGCTTACTGCTGATGAAGAGGAGAAGATAAGAAGGAGAAGAGAGCGCAACAAAATGGCTGCTGCCAAATGCCGCAACCGCAAACGAGAACTTATTGATCTTCTCCAGGAGGTGAATAATAGGGCTGTACTGCCATTTTTATTATTATATTGAGTTCAGGGTGGTGCACCTTTCTGATACATCTTGTTTGTCCAGTTGTAATTGTACAGAGTCTGGTAAGAATGACATTAGATGAATGAATCATCCACGTATTAACAAAATGAATGTCTTCATATAGTTTCAGTTGCGAAATTGCAACAAGAATTCCATTGGACAGTCGCACTCTTTGTTTCCATGGAAAACATACAAAAGAATAATTAAAAAATGAACATTTGATCCTCCTCAGGTCATCCAAGTTATAGATGAGTTTGTTTCTTCATCAGAACAGATTTGAAGAAACTTTGCATTGCATTAATTGCTCACTGATGAAGCGAATGGGTGCCGTCAGAATGAGAGTCCAAACTGCTAACTATATATAAATTAACATCTTGTGAAGTGAAAAAACTGTATGTTTGAAAGAAACAAATCCATAATTTTTAACATCAGTCTTTTGCTATTCGGCAGTCCAGACAAAGCAATATTACGGATCACAGTTTGCTCCAAAGTTGTTCTGAAGAAGAGGCGATCTTTTCTACATCTTGTATGACTTGGACACTTTCCAATGCACAGTGAAAAAATATTCATAAAAATATTAAAATGTTCTTTAAAGCTTCCTTTAGGGAATGCTATGAATTATTGCTATGAATACTTCCCCATTATTTTTAAGAATGCAGTGCCCTCTGCTTCGAGGAACCTGTTGCATAATTACCAGCAGCACATGCTAATGGCATCCAGCTGTGCATTTGTTTTCAGGAGACTGAGCGCCTGCACACAGAGCAGGTTGTGCTGCAGAGACAAGTGAGCTGCCTGCAACAGGAGAAAGAACAGCTGAAAATGCTTCTGGCATCCCATGCGTCCATCTGCACACTGGCACAGGACAAACCTCATTCCCTGGCCACTTTTATGTCAGGAGAGTCCCTGCCATCCAAGATTTGCTTAACAATAAAACAGGAACCTCTGGATGACCTAAGTGGCTCTGGACATTTGGTGCTCCAACAGAACGACTCTGAATTACACTAAATTCAGTGAAGATGATGACGCATCAGCGCTTTTCATTTCATGTTTTTGCATATACCTCATTACCACTGATAAAGAGACATTCTACATTCAACATCCAACTTTTCCTGCCATAAGAAATCCATTGCAAAGAAAAGTGAAATCATTTCTGGTGCTCTGTTATATTTGTTTTGTACCTGTCCTCATGTAGTGAGCGTGTCTATTATAACTGTCTTTGAAAACAGCAAGGATATTTTTCTAACGATGGCTGTAAACGGTATTTTTAATTGTGGTATGTCTGATTCGAAATGCACTGATCTTATATGTTTAACAAATGCACAAAAAGGGCTCAACAATAAGAAAGGAAAGGCCGGAAGATATCGAACATTATTGTTAAATTATTAAAGAAGTAATACAGTCTAGTTTATCACTTGGAAGTATCATTTCGAGTTGTTTGGAAAATTATCAACCAAATCAATAGTTTAATCCCACTTCATATTATTTTGTAGCTAAAGTGTGTTTATGAATTTATAACTGTCATTATAGCTTTAATAAAAATAAAATGTTAATAAAATGAAATAAAATTGACGCACTGAACTGATTCTTAATGCACAGGAAAAAGTTCATTATATATATATATATATATATATATACACACACAAGAATAATTAATTCATACTTAATACTTTTTCTGAAGGTTTTGGAAAACATGAGGATGAGTAAATGATGATGCAATTTCCATTTTTGGATGAACTGTCCATTTAAGCAGCAGGCTTAAGTGTTACAAGATACAACATGCCACACAGCATGAAAAGGAGGATATTATGACATCTGCACAGGAGTGGCAATGCTCAGGCATGCACGAAGAGCCCCCCTTCCCCATCACGTTACAAAAGGAGGAGGATTTCCACTCCACTGTGGGCATGAGTTCCTGTTTGGGATTTGGGAATCTGTCTTTCAATTCACAGAGGCCTTCGCATTTGCTATTTACAGAGCCACAGGATATTGTGAAAAATCCCCAAACTTTTAATAGCTTTCTTCAGGTGTGAAATCGGAAAAATGCTGTTAGGTGTCCGGCGTTCACACAGAGAAGAAACCTTGACCAGCTTTTCCTTTAAAAAACAAATACAGTATGTTATCCAATGAGTAAGATGGATTATCTATATCAGTCACTTGGTAAGAAGGAAGAAGAGAACTTCATTATGAAATGTGTCTTGTAAACACTAATGTTTACATGTTTTTTGTTATATTTATTATCTTTTGATTTTTAAGATTAGTCTTTGAAATGTAGAAGCCATGTAACAGAAATAAGAAGAAAGCCTTGAAAGAAAACTTGGGCAAACTACCACACATCTCCAATCTTTAA
>JAUMHI010000065.1:4314576-4333052 GCA_032359435.1 Enteromius unitaeniatus
TTGTTTTATTCTCCATGTTTCTGGTTCACTGGTGTTCTCCTCAATCTCTTCTTTAACAAACATCATCTTCTCAGCAGCAGTTCTCAGTTCATGATACTCCTCCAGATATTCCTGCTTGCTTCAACACGACGACTGTAAGGTGAGAATAATACAGGTAGTTACTTTAGTTATGTGATTATTATTATTTTTATTTATTTACAGAAACTATGAAACATTTTGAATCAATCCAGCATCACAGCAAAACAACAGAACAACAGTGAAACTAATCTTATTCCTCTGAAGTTTAATGGTGGTTGGAAAAAAGTGTTCTGCACAAATAAATGAAAAGGAATAAATGGTTTCAACGACAACATAAACAAACATTACTGCGCATTCGTGCTTTTGTGGCCCTAACTTAACTTCCAGTAAACGTCCATATGGAACCAATAACCAGTGATGGGCAGTAGTGACGCTACTAGTTGAACTACATTTCTCAGTAGCGTGTTGGTAGCGTCGCTATTTTCACAATCAAATAGCTTTTTTTATTTTATTGATCAAGTATGTTCCCAAGCATTTCTGGCGCTTAAGCACAAATTGGAAATACAATCTGTTTGAATGACATTTTTATCACTAAGGTAGCACTGATTTAAAGTTGGTTCAATAAAAAAAATAGCTTAGATGTAGTTAAACTACTTTTGCCATGTTGCTGTAGCTTAGCTTGCTACATTTCTCAGGGTAGTAGCTTTAGTGTAGTTAAGCTACATTAAATGTAGAGTAACTGAAGTAGCTTGCCCAACACTGTTCGAGAGAATGCAAACTTCACCATGAACTCTTATTGTGCCATCTCAAGCAGGAACCTGTATACAATATATGTACATGACAGAATGTTTCCTTTACTTATTTTGTTGTGATCAAAAGTGATCAACGGAGGGATTGAAATATTATGCGTATTCCCTAGACGGAATCAACATCTAATGTGTTACATTGCAAATGCATCCCACTATTCGACATTTGGTCTTTAAAGGTGTGAACCAAATGGCCATACAATGCCTGTGTATTGTGAGGCCTCAAGTAGGAGGTCCTGACAGTGTCTTCAGCTATAAGGTCTGGTCACACACGGCTACACCACTTTCTGAATAAAACTCTTTTCCCCTGGACTTTGATCAAGCTTTCTTATTTTATGTATTAGAGAAATCAAATACATAAAACCATACAGAGAAATCTAACACTAGTGAACTTGATTGCATCACATGGCCAACGTATGTGAGTCTGAGTCTGGTGATCTTGCCTTCCAACAGCATATCTGGTCCTACGTGTTCCAATACTTCTTTGTTCGTCATCCTTGCTTTCCATGGAATGCGGAGCAGCCGTCGCCAGCACCACAGCTCGAAGGAGTCAATTTTTCTTTTATCTGCTTTTCTCAAGGTCCAACTTTCGCAGCCGTACATGCTGCTGTTGTCATGATCTTGGTCTTCTTGATGTTCAGGAAGAGGCCAAATTTTGCACTTTCATCTTTGAAACGTTTCATCAGATGCCGTAGGCCTTCTTCCGTTTCTGAGAGAAGAGTTGTATCATAGGCGTATCGAAGGTTATTGATGCTCCATCCGCCGATCTTCACTCCAATTTCTGAGTCGTCAAGGTCTAATTTTCTCATCATAATTTCAGCATAAAGATTGAAAAGAAATGGAGACAGAATGCAACCTTGCCTCACGCCTTTGCCGATTTTGAACCAATCGGTGTCTCCATGTTGTGTTCGGACTGTGGCTTCTTGATCATTGTAAAGTGATCTTATCAACCCAATCAGGTGACCCCGCGCCCTCAGTTCTAGCATGGCTTGCCACAACTTGTCATGTTCAACGCAATGAAAGGCTTTCTTGTTGTCAATGAAGCACATGTAGATCTTCCGATACTCGTGAGATTTTTCCATTATCTAACGCAGATTTGCGATGTGATCGCGGGTACCACAACCACATCTGAAGTCAGCTTGGACAGCTTGGACATCAGGCAATTCCCTTTCGATGACTGGATAGAGGCGTTGTTGTATGATCTTGAGAAAAACTTTGCTTGCATGGGGAATGAGAGCGACTTGTGCAATAATTCGCGCAGTCTTTGGAGTCTCCATTTTTTGGCAACGGAATGAATATTGACCGGTTCCACTCCCTTGGCCAAGCACTGGTTTCCCATATTTTTTGAAACAGTGCTGTGAGAGCTGTTGTTGGTATAGGCCTTAACATTTCAGCCGGAATGCTGTCGATGCCAGGGGCCTTGTTGTTAGGCAATTGTTTTATTGCCCATGCAACTTCCTCTGGGAGGATGGATGTTTCCAATTCCACCGTCGCCAGTTCCTTTGCCACTGGCAAAGTTTGGAATTGCCAGCATACAGTTCTTCTGTATATTCGCGCCACCTTCCTTTGATGCTACGTTGGTCAGTCAGATCTTTGCCTTCCTTATCCTTGATGGTTCCCTTGCGTGCTGAGAAGGATGTCCGAAGCCTTTTCACTTGCAAAAATGCGTCCCTGGTATGACCCCTCTTGAAAACTTCTTTGTGTAGTATGTATCGCCGATTCCAGAATGCTTCCTTGTCCTGTCTCGCCGCTCGTTGGAATTCCGCATTTAACCTTGTAGTTTCCTCTCTTTTTCCTGCCGCTTTAGCTGCTCTTCTTTGCTCTGCGAGAGTAATAGTCTCATCTGTTAGCCACCTGCATTTCTTCTCCCATTTAAAAAAAAAAAAAACATTCACAGTAACATAGTAAGTCTTCCCTTTATTCTGAAGCTGTTTCAAACATATTCATATTCAAAAAAGGTGAAAACTGTAGCTCAACTACACAAACACCTCTTTCATGACCTCAGAAACAGTGTTTCCCCACACCACACCACCATTACACACCAAAACAGCACTATTATTGTTTGCCCTTGTATGCGATGCTGGCTTGTAATGCCATTACCTCACACAAAGACTTGGATTCAGTACTGTACTTCTGCACTGACCTGTCCCAAACTAATGATAAAAGGTGAAAATGCATCGAGAAGGGCTTTGAATCTGCTGATGGTGTAAAGTAAAAACGAATGCCAGTTAGAAACAGACAAACGAAAGACAGCAATGTAGGAGAGAGGTCAAATACAATTGTCTACTGTTCAATGCTGCCCACAGAATACCTCATTATTCAGTATTTGGTAATGCTTGAGGCAGTTGGTTACAGTTGTTGTCTAACCCCAGAAATGCTCATGTAACATTTTCCCTACCCATCTCCTACATCATCAGCATCCGTCACTCACTTTAATTGGTTAGTGGGAAGCAATAATTGCAGCAATTAAAGACTAAACACTATGTGCCTAGATTATGCTTGAATCTCTATATTTGAATTTTCAGTATAATTGTTTTGGCCAATAGGAGATGATTAGAAGATAACTAGGCCTGTTAGGGTCAAGTCAATACTATTCAATCACCTTATTCAATCAGTCACATTATGATTGCTCAAACCCAATCCGTTTCACCCAATCTCATGTTAGTCTTGAGCAGTGTTGGGGAAAGTTACTTTTAAAAGTAATGCATTACAATATTGCGTTACTCCCTAATAAGTAACTAATTACGTTACTTAGTTACTTTTTATGGAAAGTAGTGCATTACATTACTTTTTTGTTACTTTTGCGTTACTTTTCAAATATGGGCAGAGCTTGAGTGTCTGTTTTTATTTTAAGAAGTTCTATTTATAGCAAATGTAAAAGCACACCAAAAAGTGTCACGAATAAACCTCAGGCTGAAGAAAAAGTACACTCACATCTGTAAAGCAGAATACAGGAGAAGAAAGTTCAATACGCTTCAGCAATAAAAAACAATGAAGCAGAGTAGTTTGTTTTTAAAGTCATTTTTTCTTGTAAGTATGGTTGAACCGGATCATCAAAGATCAAAGACATTGGTTAATAAAATGGGATTAGATACATTTGTGTAATTTAATTATTGCAGGTTTGCGTCTCATTCTGAGTTTTGATGAATACTAAATCAGTTTGAATTAATGCACGTTCACATTTAGTCTAGAACTACACTGTATTCACACACTGCACACAATGCTCTGTATTTTAGATTTTTCCCAACATGGAGTAAGGAGCCTTGTCAATAAGTAAGAAAACAAAGTAACTGGTGTTACTTTTTTGAAAAAGTAACTCGGTTCTATTACTCTAAAATTAAAAAGAAATGCGTTACTTTGCGGAAAAAGTAATATTATTACGTAACTCACGTTACTTGTAATGCGTTACCCCCAACACTGCCAATATTTTAGATTCAATTCTGAGCAAATGTTCTGTCTTGAATGCTGTAATGGTTCTGTGGCTGTTCTTAGCTTCATCTTGCACTAGGGATGCGTTTCATGCATTGTCCTGCTGAGGAAGCACATATTCAAGCTTCCAGAAAATTGCCTCCTATTGAAAGATTTGTGGAGGATGTGTTATGGGATGTATCTTGATCTCACCACCTGATTGATGGATTTTGCCAAAGAATTTTGCCTCTTGTTTGACTCTTTGATTATCATTTGTATATAAATATATATATATATATATATATATATGCTGTACTAGGTCTTGTTTTCAATGCCACTTTTGGTAATAAAAAGTATTTTTTTCACTCCATGTCTCTATCTGCTGTTGCCATACCACATCCGGTCTTTTGGCAGAAGTGATGAAATTAAACATGACTGAGCATGATGAACAACCAAGTTCTTCTTAGTTTAGTTAAGTTCTTCTAAACTTCAATGAGATATTTCTAAAATCACGTAAATTCTCCATTATGTATGAAAGCATGCAATTAGTAACGACCGCATAAATGTTTGCAAATTTAGATTTTATTAATTGTATACTGTCCAAAGATTAAAAATGAACCTGAATCAGCATTAACATATGCATAATGCAGCATTTACGTACACAATATGAAAACAATGACAGAAAAATTACTCAGATTTGCATCAGTTACATTCAGACATCAGTTACTTGTACCTAGGTGCATTTAGACAGTCTTAAGCAGCCCTACATTTTGCACATTTTCACTTGAAATATTTTTGCAATATTGCTGGTGTGATATAGTCCCTATGTCCCTTCATAAAACAGAATTATGTTTATGGTCTAGAGCTTTGGTCCGATATGTATTCTGAATGTTTCTCTTGATGCTTTAGCTGTTACCATGCAGTGCATATTTGTATTTGCATATTTGCAAGTCAAGCACAAAGGCTAAACCTCAAGTAATTTGAATGCTTATGCAACTGCCAATAATACAGTACAGTTGCAGTTATGCTTTGATGGGAATAAACAATTGGTATAGATGGCAGTGCCATTGGCAGTAGTTCAATGTTCTATTGTCGTCATAAGGCTTCTTTTTCAATCAGTCTTCTGCCTTCCCTTCCCAACACTGTAAAAAACAGCAGGCCCATTACTGCTATCCCGAGGAACACAGTCTCTCTCTAAGAGGTCAACAGAACCTCCAACATGAAGGATTCCTCTACAGTACAAATTAATATGCGACCATGTTTACTTTTAAAGAGATAATTCCCCCCAAAATTTTTATTCTGTTAGCAATTACTCCAACATCATTCCAAACCTGTAAGACCTTCATTCATCTTCGGAGCACAAATTAATATATTTCTAATGAAATCAAGGCCCAGAAAGTCCATGTGACATCCAGTTCAACTTTACATTTTTTTTTTTACCAAGCCTTACTTATTTGAAACAGACTATGAATTGTGAGACAATGAACTAAGTGAGCACCACCACATGCATGTGATGGCGACAACTATTTAGTAGTATTTAATATTATAGTAGTTGCATTGCCGTCTACTGACCATCAGAGAGCTCTAGGAATTCATCAAAAATATCTTTATTTGTGTTCCGAAGATGAACAGAGGTCTTACGGGTTTTGGAAAGACATGAAGGTGAACCATTACTTTAAGGAGGAATTCCACAGGAGGCAAAATGCAGTCATCTCAGTAGAAATTAGAATTAGAAATTAGTAGAATTGCGAACTTTGCTGAATCCAAATACTCTGCGTCAGATGCACTGAAATTTTAACAGACAAATTTGCAATAATAACCAATATAAATTAGCATGTTTGGAAGTAACTGCTCAGTGGTGCTTTATGCATCACTATGCTATAATTTTTAACTCACTACTTTAGGAATAGTTCTCTCAAAAATCTGTCTTCTGTCATCATTTACTAGCCCTCATGCCGTTCTAAACCCCCTATGACTTTCTTTCTTCCATGGAACACAAAACATGAATGCTTTCCAATATAGACATAGTAAATAAGGGCTGTCAAACTCGAAAAATTACAAGTTGCCAGTCTTTTGTAACCATATGATGGATGATGTTTCCTGAAGAAAGCAAGTCATATATGCTTGGAGCAACATGAATAAGTAAATTAGGACAGAACTTTCAAATTAGTGTGAACAAATCCCTACATTTGGACTTATATTGTCCTACCAAACCTTCAGATGACCACAGACCACAGTGCATTGTTTCCCTGCAGCCCTAGGAATCGAGGAGGGTGTGCCAATGGCAGACCTGCTGTCCTTCTGACTCTTTCATCTGGGTCCAGTGCTCCTCTTGTTCCTCTGTGGTGCTGTTGAAGCCCAGAGCGACCCAGCCAACCCGCTCCCTCCTCTTCATGCTGCTCCGCCGACTGTACACCGACACCTGCAGGGTGACCTCGGACAGCTGGAATAGCGCCACCTGGAACACAAATGTCTCTTTGTAGGTTGGGTTGGGCTGGCCACGGCATATGGAGGTCTTACATTTGGACATCTCTTTCCCTTTGGAGTCCAGCATTGTAAGCTTCACGTAAGTGTCTGATGGAAAGGGAAAGGAAACAGTGGGTTAGCACCACCTGGTGGCAAACACATTGGCTATAACCATAAAGGAAAAGTATATTTCTATAATCATATCATAAACATTACAGTATGCCATATCATCACATGTTTATCATGTGACCTCATCACGCATTAATTTTCGGTTAAGGTTAGATGGTATATAGATTAGTCTACTAGGCATGCGCAAATCAATATACGACTGTCCCACTGTACAATAATTACTGTTTGTGCATTATTGCTAGGAGTAGGTTTAGAGTTGGGGTTGGTGTAGACATTAATAAAACAACCTAGGGAGAATATTTAATTTATTGTTAACAGGTGTAACTGTATCTCTTCTAGCCACAACCTTCAATTTTCTGCACAAAATGAGCAAATTTAATGCCAGCTGCAGGTCTCAAAAAAGTTAGATTGGGGGGCATGCTTACAACGGTGTAGCATTTCCTCTTCTGGTCAAAACAGATTGAAGATATTAGAGCATCAAGGTTATGCATTCCTGGAGTTGGTCCCATTCTTGCCTGATATAGGTTTCCAGCTGCTAAAGAGTTTGTGGTCATCTTTGACACATTTTACTTTTAATGATGAACCAAATGTTCTCTATAGGTGAAAGATCTGGACTGCAGGCAGGCTAATTCAGCGCCAGAGTCTTCTACTATGAAGTCAAGCAGTTGTAATAGCTACAGTATGTGGTTTTGCACTGTCCTGCTGAAATATATTGAGGGGAGCATATGTTGCTCTACAACCTTTTTAGTAATGCCAATGACAGAATCATGCAGATGAGTGATGCAGTGTCGTCTGAGGGCTCAAAAACCACAGACATCCAACAAAGGTCTTCGGCCTTGTCCCATGCAGAGATTTCTGCAGTTTCTCTGAATCTTTTGATGATGTTGTGTGCTGTAGATGATGAGATTTGTGAAACCTTTGAAAATTGATTTTGCGGAGTTATTAAGTATTCCACAATCGTTTTACCCACTCTTTTAGATTACAGGCGCCTCTGCCCAGCTTTACTTCTGAGAGAGACTTTCCTCTTCGAGACCTCCCTTTTATGTTACAGACCTGATGTCAATTAACTTAATTAGTTGATAGATGTTCTCCCAGCTGAATCTTTTCAAAATGTCTTGCTTTTTCAGACCTTTTTTGTCCCGCGCCAATTTTTTTGAGAACTGTAGCAGGTATCAACAAAATCGCACTTTGTGTTCTGCACACAAATTAATTAGATAACTGAGAAACCTAAAGAAAGCTAACTGTTAGCATTCTCGTTCTTCTTGATGGCAGTTTCTCAAGACCCTGAATTGTTTGATTAAACATCTACCATCTTTGCAGGTCACGGGCACTGTGTTTGGCAGCCAAATTGTGCCAATCAAATTAGCCATAAAGACCACGTGACACGATTCTAGATATATATTGCCCAGCAGTGACTAGCAGGACCATAATATCTAGTCAAACCCCTTGGTTTGGTGGCTTTGGATTTACTGACATGCCTTTGTAGGGCTACTTATATTGTATTACTCTTCCAGCAAGGCATGGTATTCATTTACTATCGAGCCGACTTTTGTCAAAACCTTTTAATTGTATTCTACCTGCATCTCTGTGCATCTCACAAAAATACAGTGCAAAGACACTTGACTGAACACACAACATCAATAAAATGCAGATGCAGTGGAGTGGGTGGTTTTGAACTTTCAACATGGCAGTAAACTTACCTCTCATGAGATAGAGTTGCCCACTAATAAAGTGTTTTACACAACAAAACAGGCCAACTACAAGACAGGACACAGAAAAAAGGAATGTGATAGAAAACAGAGTAGACAGATAAAATGACAGCAGTTAAATCACAAGCAGAACAAGCTTTAAGAACGCACATGCATGAAACAGGATTGCATTTAAGAGGATTGTGCAGGTGGAAACATAGATTTCTTACTGGGCAGTTTATCGGTGGCAGAGTTTTTAAAATGGCTGCCTTTTATAACCTCAGCGGACAATCTTCCTGTGGTGGAGTTGTAGAGGAGACCCAGCAAAAGCTCTGGAGTGCAGGATTCACCAGTGGAACGGTATGATAGTGCTCCCGCACTACGAGAGACACTCACCACTGATCCACAGCCCTGAAGAACAGTGACACTGAAGAATTACCATTATATAATGGATAGTTCTGACTCTAAAATCAGACTGGCTATGGACAATATATACTACATGCACACAAATGCTGCTTACAGGAACAGATGTGCCAGGCTCCAGTGTAACAGGCAGAGCAAGCTTGCCCTGCAGATTGAGTTTGGTTAAGTAGAACACCTTCTCCCCTAGGACCTTCTCCTTCTTCATGCGCCTCACACTGTAGAGACGGAACCGGACTGCATAGTCCCCCAAGGCATCCTTCTCCACACATGAGAAGCGAAATGTCTCTGTGAAGACAGGACAGGGTCCCTTTTGCACTCCTGTCTTGGCCCTCTGCTTTTTGGTGGGCAGAAGGACCAGGTGGACCTGCCACGAAATGTTCCCTGTGCTCTTAAGGGTTGGAATATCTGTGGCAGCAGTCACTGTCACTGCAAGCCGTTGTTCGCTAGGGTCATATTCAAATGCCACATCCAGTGTGCCGTATTTCCCCAGTGCCTCTGGTTCATATGTTTCTGGAAGTGGTGGGAGTAAGCCATCCTGTCAGAGAAAGGAAAAGTCGGGGCAGGTGGGATAGAGGAAATGGACGCTTCAGAAATGGTAAGCATATGCATTTAAAATAAACAGCTTTAAATTCTTGAGATTGCCTGTGTTGGTGACAAGGTGGTACAATAAAGACCATTAAGGAGGTCATATCATATATTTTCTAGTTATCTTCGTCTTCTTGATGTCATAAATTACTTTATGAATGTTTTCCAATTTGCCTATTTTGTCTTGTATCATATTATAATCCACATCAAATTGACATTGACACGGACATAAATGATCAGGAATCTTGTTCAGAATAAGGTTCAGAAAAAGGTTAGCAGGTGCTACACAAATCCAGGAGAAGTGAAAATTCTGGCTAACTTTCCATTTTACAACAGATAAACATGAATAGTTTCGAAATTTTCAATAGTGATCATTGGTATGATCATGAATTCAAATGTATTAATTTGACACCATAGTTTCTAAAGTTTAGAATTTGCTGTTTTTGTAGTTTAGTTTTTGTGAAAGCTCTATTGGGAAGTAAGTTCTACTTTGATATTTTATCCCCAAAGATCAAGCAATACGATTTCTCATGATATGACACTCCCTGAAGTAGCCTGGCTTCTTGTATAGCATGAGAAGTATATGTTGGTTTTCGACATTTCAGTATCTCCAATTACAGACAACCTCAAAGGCGAACTTACCAAATGTGACCAAAATGAGCCAAACCCCAGGCTGAGAATCCTTGAACTGTCCTCCCTGCTCCTCATAATTAAAACCACCAGTGATAGGACTCATTCATGTGACAATGAAATGAAATTTTAATAATCAACTGAAATATTACTTCACAATGGTCTAAAAAAGAGGACACTAGTTAATGGGAATCCAAACAGACAGGAATGGGGAATAAATGAGGAATGGATGACAAGTGTCTTGTTTATCACTTTGGCGTTGCATACTTTGAAAACAAAATGGGTTTAAAAAAAATCTCATGTCAAAAAACATGGGATTTCTGAAACAAAAAAGAAACATTTACAAATATTTGTCTCAACATAAACTGCAGTGAACAGCTCTCTTGGAGACATAACAACACTGCGTAGATCTCAACAGTTTCATCGGTGAATCTGAAGGTGAGGCCGTGATTCTCATAGAAGAACACATCGGAAACGACGGGCCGAATCGCTCACCTCCGGGCCCAAAACAGCTGTGCTGTCACTAGGTGCGTCCTCCTCATAGCCCTTATTCAGGTAACTCTCTGTGTCCTCAGGGTCTTCACTGCCCTTACTGATCTCACTTTCACTACCCTCTGCTGAGTCATCTTTGTCCCGGTACGGTGGAGGCTGAAGTTCATTCAGGGAACTAGAACCTTTTTTCCTTTCAACTGGAGAGCGAGATAGAAATGCAGTAAGATTACATCCTGATTACATAAATAAGAGTATTTAATCAGTCAGACAGTGTACAATATTTACCCTGCTCAGTGGAGGCCTCACTGCTGCAATCTTCATTCTCAGCATTCCTGTCTCTCCACCCACTTCTCTGCTCATGAGAGGAAGAGTCCTTGTGTCTTTTCAGTGATTCGTCCTCGCTCTCAGATGACCTTTTTTCAGGACAATCCCCGTCTAAGAAAACAAATCACCAAACAAAACTACTGGTAACAAACCCAAAAGTCACCACAACCCAAACCCACTTCCAATGTTTGAGCAAACAGGTAACACCACCACAAAAGTGATATATCTTGTTGAAGGAAGAGTTGAAAGTTGGCTATAATGCTTTACTTTTTGAGATTTGAGAAGTCAGCCAATAAATTGATTAAAGTTATCTCTCAATGTCAAATTGTGATACACACTTCACGTATAAATGGGAAAACACCAGTAAATGTCTGGGATGAAATTTTTATAGTTCTGCCCCATCCTTCCTGGGTGAAACTCAAATGAGTAAGCGAGGGATTCTCATTCCTGTTCTTGAAGATCTGTCTTTCTAACAAGTTCCAAGCTAGCTATAACATACATCTTTGTAATTATCTAGTGATACTGAAAGTCTTCAGTAGCCGATTCAGGTGTACTTGATTAGGATTAAAGGTTAACTATGCCAGAAGATAGATAAACAGGTACAAGAATGAGCAGGAGTACCCCTAACTCTGCACATTAAGGGCATATTTACATTACATGATTCAAGTGACCCAATTATGATTTTCTCGCATTCATTAAAGATTGTACAATACTTATGGCCAAGTAAACAGGAATCTGATCAGTTCTTAGATTGATTTTGTGTTGGGGGTACTCAAGAGAAAGAAATTAGAAAACACTACAATAGAGAACCCTTGTGGGTCATCCTGGTAACAAGACAATTTTCTCCCAAAGTAGTTCTCCCATTATGACGGCCATAGTCAGGAGTAAGAAAACAAAGGTTATAAAAAGAAAGATTCATTTGTGTGTCCTTGGTTGAGGACTAGTGTGGAATCAAGAGAGCGATGAAAAGCCAAGGAGAACCAGTGATCTAGTTCCATCTCATCAGAAGAGCATAAAACGGCAAGTCCAACAAACAGTCTCACCTTTACCTCCTTGGTCTTTTCTTCTGCCAGTACCATCTTCTTCAACACTATTGTGCTCTCCATTCTTTTCATGCTTTGATGCTGATGTATCAGTATCACCAGAAATATCCTGAGAGTACTGACTATTAACTGGGTGCATCCCATTAGCTCTTTCATTGTGTTCGTCACCTTCATTCTTGTGTTTGCCAGATGAGGAGGCATTTCCTTCCTGAGCAACAGACTCGGCCTCCTTTGATGTTTGGTCACTGTTCTCCTTCTGATTGTCCGAGGGTGGAGACGAGCTTTGTGGTTGATTTGGGTCCCTCCTTTTACGATACCAACCTTTAGAGGGAGCGTGACACCACTCCCACTCCTCCTCCTCAGCCTTTCTGGCTTCCTCTTGTCTTTCTTTCTCCTTCCGTACTTCTTCTTCATCTATTTCAATAGTCCACATAGAGTTCTTTTTCGATTTTCGTCTCCTTTGACCTTCTCCTTCTCCACTGTCTGCATTACTTTCTGTCTCCTGACGCTTCAGCTTGCTGTTCTTCCTCTCTTTTTGCACAGCTTCTGAAGAACCTTCAACATCCTCTTTGTTGGATTTGTCATCTTCTTCTGTCTGTACTTTGTTGATGATTGTATTGACTTGTTCAGTTAGTTGGTCACTGACAGTGTAGGTAACATCACTCACCGCAGTGGACAAATCATCCACGGCAGTCGAGACAGTGTTTGAGACAGTGTCCAGGAGGGTACTGACAGACGGTAGGCTCTGTTGGAAGCTCTTGAAAAATGCCATTGCTTTGTGCTTTTGGTGTGTCTGTTAACCCACCACAAATTCTGTTGAAGAGTCAGCTTGTACATTAATATTTAGGATCTTTCTTCAGTAACATTTTGCTTATAAGCATGTCTTATTTAAGGGACAATGATGACATACAAGTGTTTTAAAGCCTAGTGAGCTAACTTGACATCTACTGCCTATGTTAAAGTGACCAGACGTGCCACTTCCAGGGACCTATTCGGCACATATTCGGATTTTTAAATTGCCTAAAATAACCAGATTGATCACTATATGACATCAAAGTAGAGTGAGAGCTATAGAGAATAGAGCAGACAACCAACACCTGGGTATGTTATGCAATTTAGAAATCCTGGGCAGATGTGTCCCTGGGAAGTGGCATGTCTGGTCAATTTAGCCTATCTGGCCAATATTCTAACCTAGGGATGTTCAAACTCCGTCCTGGAGGACCACTGTCCAGCAGAATTGAACTCCAACTTCCCTAAACATATCTGCCAAGACATTTCTAACAGGATCAGACACCCCAAAATTCATTAGTTGCTGCCCAAGTGGAGCGTTCCAGCTCTGAACCCAGGAAGCTCCCATATCCCAAGCTGGGATAGAAATAGTTAGGAGTGAGGAGTTTGGGTGGAGGAGGGATGCCAAAAAACTCTTGTGGGAAATGACAAGTAGGCTGTATATTTATAGTTGATTATCTGAACATTCAAAGGCAGGGGTGCTCTTGCTCTAGGATCAGAATTGGCCATATTTTAAATAGTTCCTCCAATTTAATTTAATTGTTTTCTATTTACAATTTTAGATGGACCTTAGAAATGCTAGAAGGTCTGCTCACTAGGATTTGATACACAGACGTACCCATGTACACATCAATTGATAATTCTTTATTTACTTACCCTGCAAACCTTTGTTAAAACCTTCGAAATGTGGCAGCTCACTGCTTGGGCTCTCTACTGAAAGCTTGCTGCTGAGGTAAAGAAAAAATACAGCAATCACAGCCATGAAGACAGCAATGGAGGACAGGACACCTAGCAGTTCGGGAGATACTAAAGGGAAAAAAAGAGAAACAGAGAAAGAGAAAGCATAGGGTTGGAGGACAAAAGCTGAGAAAGTAAAGGTCAAGAGTTTAGAAATTGTTCCACCTAGATAACAGACAAGCATTGTAGATGGTGATGGATGCTATCATGAGTTCCTCCAGTAATGACAGAAAACTTGGTATAATTTCATGAAAAAAAATGCAGTCTTAGTGTCACAAATCACACTGCTGTTGTATTACTTTCTAGTTTTTATAAATACATCCAGATGCCTTCCATATATTTCATAAGATCGATAAGAGCAACTACTTTTAAACTTTTACAATTGCAACTCAACAAAACGTGTTCTTGTCTTAGGACGACTTTGATTATCTTTTTGGATCCATTGTAAATATTGGCTACTGTAGGCTAAAATAACGAATTAAGACACTGTTACAGTAATGAATTGTGCATATAAATCATTCATGTGTATTTATTCAAGTAGATTTTCTAAGATACGGTTTGAATATAAACCTTTAATGAAACTCTGCTTCTTTAACAGGCTATGAAATATACATTGCTCAGTTTATTTAAACCTGTGCATTGCCATCAGGAAAAAACTGTAAAAGCACTCGACACTCCACAATCAAATATTACCACAATCTGCAGATAACAAGAAGTCCTTCGATATCTCCTAAATCCAACAATCTCTTCTTTAATCAGTTTGTGGACCTTTATATCTCATCTGCCAATGTTCCTTATTCCATATAGTTCAGTAAGGCCATATTTAAAAGGTCTGCCATCCATCTCTTGCAGTGAGTGAATCTATAGCACCCGTCTTCAATCTATCTCTCCCACCGCTGAATAATTTACTACTCTAAGGTAACTGGATGCCCCTTCACACTTTGTGCACACAATACCACTGGACCTTCCGTTAGAACCTACCCTACATTAACCTGAAACTGGATTGACTATGTGGCAAACCAGGATCATTGGGATATCATGAGGCTCACAGATTATACAGAATAATATGGAAGATATGTTTTAGAGGCACTGAAATTTGTTTAAGACACGTCCACTAATTAGTGCTCACTTGAACCACCAACAAGTTTAGACTATAAAGCACTGAATAGGATTTTGTACAACACAGAGATCTATGAGTTACCCCATAATATGATAAAGCAAGCAAATGCGAATTTGCTAATCCAAATGAACTTAAATCCCATAAGGCAAAGCCGCTACGCTCAATTTTTGACACTTCACCCATAATCTTCCACCGCTGCCTACTGTTATGTAACAAAATCTTCCCCTTTGCTCAGTAGCTGTGACAGCCAGAGACAAAGACATGCTTATTTAAATATCAGCCACTAAGTAGTAGAAATTGTTTTGTTTACACATAGGTCTTCCTGCTCATAGTAACACAATCCTTTGTTGTGAATTAATAATGACCTTTGTTTTCGTTCACCAAACCTGATAGGTCATTCATAATTGATAGAAGTGTGGGACAAGGGAGGTGAGCGGGTACAAAAATATTTGATCTATTACGATGTATATTTTAGTAAAGCAATAAATATTCAGGAACAATGGGTGCATGTTATCGATGGATGGATGTTGTGAAGAAAGTCTCACCTCTTCTAGCGCAGATGAGTTCATGAACACCACAGCTCCGCCCCCCACCTGAGGACAGGAAACAGCACTTGCAATCAAGAAAGTGCCTACTAACTCACTTTGACTCTCTCTTCTATTCATGTCACTGACAATTCATATTCTACATACAAACTACAGGGGCACAGTTTAAAATAAGTTAGAGTTAAAATGTTGCCAGTGACATTCAGATTAATGATGATGCATATATGTCTTACACACACACTTTCAGTCAGAGCTTTCTCAAAGGAGCATGATTTTGTACAGAGTGTGCTGGTTGGCAGAGCACTATATCTTTCTGGCAGAAGTTCTTTCATTTTCTTTCCATTAATATTGTCACATACCATTCTTAAAGCAATAGTTCACCCACAAAAGAATGACTGAATAATAACAAAAAAGATCATGTTGTTCTGAACTTATCTGACTTTGTGGAAACACAAAAGTAAGTATTTTGAAGAACGTCCTGTTCTATCTTTTTTTAGGCAATTAAAATGCATGGTGACTGAACTGCAGGCCTACTGGATCGATATTGTGAATTTTATTAACCGATTCATAAAAAAGCCTCAATTTGTCTAAACAGCGACCAATCGTTTATTCACAAAAGAGCTAGAGCAGACGTCAAGAACTTAAATTTCAGTTTGTTAAAGCATTGTTATTAAAACTAAACCGAAATCATTTTCATTAACTGAAATAAAGCTGAAATCAAATATATATTTTAGTTGGAAAAACCTTAATGAAAATGAGTATAATGCAGCAACTAATAAAATAATGAAACATACTAAAAGCAAAATAATGAATTACAGTTATATAAAAACTAAATAAAAATTAAATGTATAACTTTCATAAAAGAAACATCTAAAACAAACAAATAATACTAAAATCATCGGTCTTTTGCTCACAAAATCACTATTGTATCCATGTGGACTACAGTCTAGTCCTTTAATTATAGCGCTACAGTAATTACTGAGGCCTGGCGTCTTTATTCCATGGCCATTATTTGTATTGAAAAGGTTAATCATGGCTTTTTTTTCAAAATGTCTCATTTTGAATTTCCCAGGACAGCGTCAGACAGAAAAATGTTATAGTGACCGAGTTGTACTTTTTGATTAAATCACTTTAATTTTGCCATACTGCATTATTGACGGTTTCTAGTTAGAGTTGATACTCTCAGGCTTTTTCTTTTATTCATTTATATATTTTTAATTACAAGTTATGTTATGTTAGGTTAGCGTAAGTGTCTCCAGATATGAGAAAAAATAGTTTTCATATAATTATGTAAGCTACTGAGCTTTATAAACCCACTAAATACAAATAGTGCCATGCTATTGTCATGTATTGAACAAGGGGAGGGAGTAGAATGTTATCATCCAACATCCTTCAGGTGTTTTTTAAAACACAGATTTGTCTTGTATCAGTAGTTTTTGTAGTTTTACTAATGCTACAACTTCGTAGTGACCACCTGGCGGGTCAAAGACGTGAAAAACAGAGACAGAGACCTTGCTGCTATAAAAACACTGGCCGTTTCATAACGCGACGACATAATATCAACAGACAAACAAAACTTAAGCACGCTATCAGTGACTGATTTTCCGGTCTTTACACCTGCGTTGTTCCACACGTAACTGAAAACGTGTTCATATATCTTCCGAGCAATACGTTTATATTACCCTGTACGACTGGGTCCGCATTGGTGCAGTAGCACATAACCACCAGCTACAGCCAAGTCAAAAAATGCATTAGAACTTACTCTTAAAATTAAAATCACGCACATTTAACATTCCTAATCGTCTCGCGTAAAAGGTACGTTCAGACCGACCCTGCCGTATGTTGTTACCTATAAAGATCACGGTGTACTCTGCTCATGCTGGTCAGTGATGATACTCACCCTCAAACGCCATGATGCTGTGAATGGGACGTGATAAGGGGTGGTGTAGAGAGAAAGTGTTTCCATGCTGTAAGAGGAGGAGAGATGCTGGGACACTGATGCGCGCTGCAGCACGCGTGACACAAACATACTCTAAAACGGACAGCAAGTTATTTCTACGCGATCTCTACATTCAAAACCACTCGTTTGAGCTGGTTCCGAATATCAACGCTGCAATGCTGAAATCATAACGCTGGCTTAAGTGTCCAGAAGCTTTGAACACGCCTCCCTTCAACGACTGAGAAGATAGATGAAAGAAAATGATAACATTTGGTGCCTTACTTTTTGTTGTCCAGCTACTCTAAAAGCAGGATTTGAAACCAACTGAAGAGGTTAAAACCCCTTCTGACGCCTTTTGAGTGCGCGGACATTCTGTTATAAATAAGAGGTGATAAATCAATCGATATATTATAATTACGATTAAATTAGAATTAAAAGCAGTCACTTGTCGCCTCCTACTGGTGTAACCTGCAGAGAGGTCTTTTTTTTTGTTTTACTTTATTGATCTTTTGAAATAACAGAGCAGCGAGCGCATACATCTACTAATATATAAAAGCAGATAAGGGGTTAAATAATAATTTTACAAAAAAATAGAAGAGAATAATCAAAAAGCACAAAATAGAATGAAATAAAAAAGGAAGCAGAGGGTAGCCACTTCACAAAATAAATTACAGATTGAGTATGTTTATGTAGGTTGTACAGATTGAATAGGTCCTAATTGCTTTTTTATCATGAGAAGTTGAAATACTTAAATGTAAATGTATGTAAATTAGGTTTATAACAAAACAAAAAACAAGATGATCACCTTTCAAGATGATGTTTGAGATAAACAAGCCAACGTGTTTGCTGAGTATATTTGCATATCCAGAATAAGTGAAGAATGGTTTTGGGGGTTTTTTATACAGAAAACACAGTTAGAGACAAAATCAGTTTTTTGTGACAAAAAGATTATGTTGGACCAAATAAGTTTCCAATTTAAATTGTCAAAAATACTGTCTCAAATTCAAAAACGTCAGCCTATAGGTCATCCGGGTACTTTTTATCAACGCTGTGTGCAGAACTTGATTTTACCGACTGTGACATGTTCCTGGATCAAGATCTTTGTTGACACTGG
>JAUMHI010000065.1:4353717-4386266 GCA_032359435.1 Enteromius unitaeniatus
CATGAAAATTTCTCAAAACAGCTGCAACAGCAGAGTCGAACGATTGTTGCTGCTCGGTACACGCCATGTTTGAAATGCTCTAAAACGGCAGCTTGGCCAGACTAACTTTGCTTGTGAAAAGAATGTAGCGTCAAAGGAAGTATGGGCGGGCCCAGGCTACCTCTTACTATATGACAACAATTACCTAAAACGTTTCCAGTTTTGATTTCTTCTACAGAGTTTTAGTGAAAATATCTGCTAACAACGAACAGTGAAAATAACTATAACAATTAAGTCCTTTAATTCCCCCGAGCTTTGAAAGAACAACCTCTGAGCAATGTTTTTTTTGTTCCTTTAGCTACTGCTACCATCCAAAAAAAAAGAAAAAAAATCTCTTTAACAAGCAGACCTTTTCCTGATATAAAGGCCTGGCTGTGTAGGATGCGTGATCATACAAACCGCAGAAGTAGTAAACAATACAGTCTGTCCCTGACTCATAAATATATCAGAAGGCATTGCTATTGAATCAAGCTTTTAGTCAAGCTGAGCTCTGAAAGGATATGTCTTCCAGAATTGAGCCATGGCGCTTCACTATTCATATTACACCAAAACACAGCCACATGTCGTAGTGTGTGCTATATTTGTGATGTTTCTGAAGCTCAACATCCTCTCCTGTGCTCTCTCTGCGTGTGACTTAATAGTCTATAGGAGTATATTAAAGTGTAAACGCAAGCTTTGTCTAGTTCTGTTCTTGTGTGTCTTCAGCAGAAGAAACCGTATGTGTAAAGGATAATCAGATCAATAACTAATCCGGCGCTAAGGGAGGCGGGCTTCTCATTAGTCTGTATGGATCACATGCTGTATCTGCCAACTAATTGGATCGATGTAGTTTTACATAACTGTAGAGTAGATAAACAAGCGTGCGGTTATATCATGCCGCACCAAATCGGTGCACTTTTCAAGCACAAAATAATACACGCAGGGAATGGGATATTATTCAATAGGCTTTAATAGTCCAGATGCGCTAGTTGACCCTTTTAACTTTTAAGTGTTTTAAACATGTTTACCTGTTAAATTCACAAAGCATTCATTTGTAGAACACACACACACACACACACACACACACACACAGAAATCGTTGCCTTAATTTATTATCTGATTAAAATGCAGTCTTTGCCGTCACCTTAGCAACTGCTTGAAAAAAGGTGGGCGGTGAGGGGGCAGAGAGACGAGTCTGTGTGTGCCTGAGAAGAGAGAGAGAAAGAGAGAGAGTGTGTGTGTGTGTGCCTGTCAAATGAAACTTGCAGAGCTCCCTTGCCATTTGTCGGAAAGTGAGATTTCCAGTCATTGCCAGAAACAACCTTCATTTGAAAAAGGAGGTTGATCTTTATATTAGAAGATTGAGTCGATTTCCTTCTTTTATAGACACTGCAGATTAATAAACAAAACATAGCGTCATCAACTACAGTAGTGCCATGTTTTAATATAAATGTATGGTTCCTTAACACCACAAAAGCAAAATTTGCAGCTTGATATGTAATACTAATGTTAGGGAGCACTTATTCACTAAGAGTTAGCTAAATCATTATCTGCTTATTGATAGTAGTTATGTTTAGGCATGTTTAAAGGATCTAAAATATGGGCATGCAAAATAAGGAATAAACATGGCAACATTGTAATTGCTATGCATGCTAATAAACAACTTAACATAATAACATAATAGTGAATGTGTTCCCTGTCATTTTTCAATAGTATTTCATGAAGAGTGCTGTCTAAAAATTGCTGTTTGTTTTAGTACAACATGGCAACGCTCGCAGCAGTGGTTGGGGACCGGACCATTTGTTCGACTATTTGCTGTAACTCAGGCAATGTATTTTCTTGAGTTTCACTATTATGGGTAATAAAAGGATCATATTTTGATCTTTAGAGTCCCAAACAACAGGTTGACATACATGCAGGGTAAAAAAATTATCACAATATGCATTTATTTTTACCTTGTTTAGTCAATTACAAAAAAATTTGTTCAATGTTTAATTTTTTCAAACCCCTCGGATAATTGGTTGTTTTTTATTTAAAGCAGCGTTTTGAGCTTTTACCGCTCCAAATGTGGCACCTGGCACAGAATTAATTTGCATTTTCAGTCTGACCAACAAAAAATCTAGTTTTCCCAGGTCTTCTCACGCAATAACAAAATGCTAATATTTCATATTGACATCAATATTAAAAGGGACTCGTTTTAAAAATGACTCATTTCAATGATTTAGTGTTTTCTTTTTGTGAGAGACAATAACTTTACTCATCACTGTCAGATTTCATGCCCATCATGTTCATATTTCAGTGCCCATCTTCAGTGTTTTCATTCTTTTCAATTCACAGAAAAGTGAATATCACTTATGAGCAGATTATATTAACAAATATATATAGTCAAATTATGCTAAAAGTGAAAAAAAAATATATTGTGTATTTGAAGTACATAAAGTGCTGATTATGAAAATGGCCTTACTAAGACAAATGAATTCACTTAACATTATCAAAGACAATACATCACGTATGATGTGGTGAAAAAGTTAACGACTTTTGAGTGAGTAAGGGTGTGAATATATGCAAAATGTAAATTTATATGTTCTTTATATATCTTCATGTTCTTTATTCACTGATAGGCTTTTAAAAACAGGCATGCACTTATTATTATTATTTATTTTATTTTATTTCCATGAAATACATACACCTCAAAAAAATATACTGTATATGTTACTTTAGAGTACTTTTTTCCCCACACAATTTTTTTGACTTCTGAGCTTTCAAGCAGCAAAGATGGCAGCATCCAGTTCTCATTATTTCAGAGCTGTCTGCACCAGCCAATCAGCTGCCACTGAGATGAATGAGAATGCTGGAATAAGAGAATACTTAACATTTAAATATCTAGAGGAAAAAAAATCGAACAATACCCTGGACAAAATTAGAATTCAAACACTCTATTATGCAATTACATATACAACATCATTGGTTAGACACGCATGTCATATGTTTGGACACATAAAAACACATCATTAAATACTTTACAAAATAAGTATAGCATATGATCGTTAACATTTATTTCGATTGGCCTGTGAACTATTAAACTATCTTGGATGTGTTCATCACGTACCGCCTGGCTGGCTGGTGTTGAATTAATAGGACTGCTGGAACGGCCCTTGGTCACTGCTGCACCCTAAATCTGAATGAGAATGTGAATTCCTCTGACATAATCTCACTCTTGCATTATTCATGGGGCGGCAGAGAGACAGACTGAGCGAGCGAGAAAGAGAGAGAAAGCTGTAGCACGCAGTGGATGTGAGAACCGGAGTGCCTCCCCATCCATCCCTCCCTCCGATTCTTTCATCAACAGATGAGCCCACCTGTTTCCCTCTCCCTCTCTCTCTCTCACACACTCTTTTTCTCACCCGCTCCCTCTCTCTGGTCTGTTGTCTGTCCTCACATCCTGTGGATCTTCGTGAAGCCGTTGAGCGAGTTTCTCTCGGGGAGGAGGAAGGAGAGGGGGCGGCGTGTATGATGTTGTGTATCTGCATTCTGGCTGCGACTGTGCTTTCCATTCGCACTTAATCTGTCAAGATTTCTCCCCTCCTTGCACATGAGATCGGTGCAGAAATATACTGGCATCGTTGGGTAGAGAGAGAGCAAAAGAAAAGGAAGAGACGAGAGAGAGAGAGAGAGCGAGAGAGCCAGACTGCGCAGTGATGCTTCGGGAACCAGGCACACGTTCCTTTCACTAATCGCCTCTTCTTCCTTCTTCCAGGCTTCGGACGAGGAGATGCAGACCATAAGGTAAGCTGCTTCACCTTTCAGTCATTTTCTGTTGCTCTACCCCTCTCTTTCTCCCATCCCGTGATGCCTGGACTGCAGCAGGAATTCACCCTTGTAACTGTGCCCACATTCTCCACCAAAAAACGGCTGCTTCTAAAGCTTTTTGGAGCTTGATTGCTTTGTTTGTGTATCACATATGAGTAGTTTGCATTTGCATTTTACGATGTTCAGATTCATCGCAAAAGACCTGTAGAGATATAGAAAGCCACATAATGGCCATTCCCAAAACTGAACGGCCCCTTTTATTGGCTGGAGAAGATTGAAGCCATGCATGTGCTCTCATCGGATCGCAGTTTACCTAAAGGCAACATCGGAAATGGGGCTTGGGATATTGTTTATGGGCATGCTAAGAGTTGACTGCCGCTGCTGTATATTATAGTATAGAAGTCATGTGGGGGAAAAAGGTATGACTCAAGCTCAGTGGGGGAGGCTTGACGGATTTATTGGGGGTTCCCCCTCCTTCGCATGAATTATTAATAGATTACAGGGCGAAACAGAAATGCTGAAAAGTCATGCTGATGCATTTCAGCTTTGCATTGCTAGGAGAAAGGGAGAAAAAGCACTAAGTAAATGTGTTTGTGATAAAAGACTTTTGTCACAATGTGGATCGCCTCGATTGAGATTCAGTTCGCATAATTCATTTCTTAAAACGGCTCCTGTCATCATATCTGAAATGGTTAAAATAATTGCATTGCACACATTAAAATGCATACATATATTAAAAAAGTAGACCTATTCATTATGTGTAATCATATTGGGTATGAAGTAATTAATGTGGAACATCTTTAAGTATACAGTGCACCAAAATATAATTTGTCATATTAATATACCCAGTGCTGGATTGAGTAATTAACAAGTCATTTTTATTGAGTAGTAATGTTAGAGTAAGTAATTGTTGGTTAACTTAAGTTATAATCGCTATATAGAGGATGTTGCTGCGTTGTGTGGAATAAGCGCATGCAAAGGGTGCGAAGGTCTGAATCATTATGTCAGCGATGATTCTGCAAAGGTGGTACATGACGGACATAATATGCAAACATAAGGTGAAGCACCAATTATCATCCCTATTAATTTTTTTTTTTTGCAAACGCAAAAGCATGGCCTTGACCCCCCAGTTCAGCAAATCTGATGTAACACACTGAAATCGCTCCTTGGCACTTTTGTCTTTTTCCACACAGAAAAAAAAGCATGAGATGCATTGACGTTTAATTCAGGTGTTAAATTTGAAATGACAGGAAGTAATATTTCTACTAGTTACCATATTATCTTTTTGTATATACATGAGTAAAATTCGCAGAGCCTGTCATAAACATGCCCAAAATAAAAAAGCACGTATTACTCCTGCATACATTTATGTTATTTATTTTTATTTTTTTGGTTTGCATTTATATTTTAACTATTTTATAAATATAATATATAATAGTTAAATTATAAATGTAAAAAAATATATATATATATTTATATATATAAAATAATTAAATACTATTATACTGTATAAACATTTATATTAAATTAATTTATTTCCTTATTTTTACAATTAACACATCTAAATGATTAGTTTGGTTATTTTGTAATTCTCATTATTCTTAATGATGATTTTCATTAGATTCTCATTACTGTTACACAGCAATGCAATTCATCCTGTCTGGACACATTGCTTCTTTATTAAAAACTATCCTAGGTTAAAAAAAAAAGTATAACAAACACCAACATGGTATATAAATAATTTGTCTTTTAAATATGGCATTTTATATTACTGGGGCAATAGGCTTCCTACATTGCAAACTAATCTTATAAAACTGGCTTTATTCAGTTTACACCAAACAAGTATCATTTCTTTGAAGGTAAATATGTAATAAATATGTAGTAAATGGTAATATTGTAGCTTTGTAGTAAACTGCAATATATATATGTTTAGAAAAAACATACATATGTTACAATGAGGATTATGAGATTATTAGAGTAATGTAAATATGCTCCATGTAAACTGTGGAGAACCTGTATGTTTGTGTAAACAAATTACAATGGAGATCTTTGAAGAGTAATGAGTCTTTTCCAGAATCTTGGTTGCTACACTACGGAATGTCTTTAATGTGGCACTAAAAAGTGACTTCTGATCATGCAGCAGCACAGTTAGTCTACAAGACTGTCCAAAACTGTTGCATATGATCATTCTGTTGGTTTCAGTGTGTGTTGCTTTGTTGAATGAAATCCCCAGAGTCGTGGTAGAAAACAATCTCTTAGTCTGTTCTGAAGAAATGCTTATTAAATAATGTTTTCGCTTCATTTGTTGTATTTTACATGAAAATAATAATGGAAAATGTGTTTTGAATAAACATTTCGCTGAAAAAAATAATGTTTTGTAAGATCCATTGTTGTTTCCATTATTGTCTTTTCTTTTGCCACAGTTAAATATTAAACTTATGTCACAGTTATATATTAAATATACTTATATATGAAGACAAATACATGAATGTGAATACATGTAAATATTTTTAATAGATATGCTGTATGTCTATGACTTTGTATAAATAAATAAAATAAATATACACAATACACATTGAACACACATATATTAAGTAAACAAAAACTTTTGTTTTGGATGTGATTAATAGCAATTAATTGTCTAATAGCACTAATTTATATTAATTATGAATGCAAGTAACTTATATATTATTTTTTTTAATTTTATTTTGATGAAAAATCAACTTATTAACCATTATTGGTTTCAAAAATAGCAAACGGTAGGTGCTAGGCACCGATAAAGACTTTAACTCGACTGGGACGACACAATTCATCTCATTGCAAAAGTTTCCTATCCTAGTTTTCAAGCAATTTTCCACAATAATGAATCTAAATCCCAGAGCAAAAAAGACTCCCAGTTGATTTTCTGGGCACCATGACACATTTTATCATGGCCCTCAGCGTGACGTGTTGCCGCTGCTTCCTAGAATCCCATTGCACCCATCAGATTTCGGTTACTCATCCACAATTCTGCAAAGATAGACTGTCCTGATTCTTCTCCTCTTCGTTTATCTGCCATCTGCAGGCCACATAATCCACTTAAGCCATAATTATTCCCCGCTGTTTGCAAGTGGGTGGCTGGTGGAAGGAGGGATGATGTGAGATTGAAAGTGAGACTGAGAGATAGAGGGCGAAAGAGACAGAGAGAGTAACAACAAATCAAGTCAGTGCAGATTAATGACTGGATTGTTCCATTGTGTCTTGTGTGAATTTCATGGCCTTTTTTTATAATCAGAATGAAATGGCATTCTCAAATCAGCATGCTTCCATAATGTGATATATTTCATATTCCAACAAAATAGTCAATGAGAAAAAAAAAAGTAGGGCAGGACTTGATTGTATCCACTGGGAATTTAGCGCATTGTAAAAAGTGGGCGTTTCATGCCAGAAAGGAGCCAGACCTGAATGCCTGAATGCAAGTGATTGTGGAGGAGTGCTTCCGACTTGACTTTTGAGGAGGCTTTTTGGCCAGGAACATGGAGACTGAAGGTCTGGGTTGTATTGGCTGTAACAGTATTCTGAGGTAATGTGGAAATAGCTATTTACCTGCTCCTGCTGACTATTGGTTAATGTTAATAGAGTGCTGCAGTCGTGACGTTTAAAACCCTGAAGACTCGCCAAGCGTTCAAGATTTTCCTATGGGGTTTATAATAGGCTTTTTCAATTCACTTGTAAAATAAGGTTTGTGGTAACTCGACTGTAACTTGCTGGTACTTTCACAGTTAGTTGCATATAATTATGCTTCATTTTTATATTATAATAGTAGGTACATGTGACGTGTAACAAGGGCACCTTAAGATAAAAATAAAGTGTTATCATTCACAACATAGTTGTTATTGTAACTAATTAACAATTGTAGTTTGAAATATTTTCCAAATATATTGTTGGTGTTAAAGAAATTAGGGATACTGGTTCCAAAAGTTTGGTCCATCAAAGTATTGCCAAATCTATGGTATTTGGGTGACTTTTATACTTTTGCCACTTGTTGTGTTTTTAGTCCAAATGTCTATATGATCCCCTATCTCCCTTTTGGTTGGATTTTGGCAAGGAATGTGACTGGTGTATGTATATATTTTTTAAACAACTGGATTGGATGTGTTACGCAGACTTGGCAACCCTCATCCAATTTGATTCCATGTTGTTGAGTTGATCCGCAGGCTTTGTGAGGTGTATGTCAGTCTACGAGTGTATGTGTGGTGCATCATGGGATGCATGTCAGTGCAGCTATGTGTGCACATACGATGAGGGGGTTTTCTTGGAGATAATCTCCCTGTGTTGAGAAGCGCAGAATACAAAGTGGAGGTGAGATGAGAGGCCGTTTCATACCTCTCATTTGCTGTCGCTCATTCCTTTCTTCCGTCTCACTCCTGCCCCTCTAATCTTCCAGCTCCACTTGTCTTTCATTCCCTCCCTTGCGCCTCTAAAATGTCAGCTGCTCTTTCAGAAAGATCAAATGCATCCAATGCAGCGGCTGCAGCCCCCCTACGTGATATAAAACACATTGACTTTCGTGGCCCACTGTGGGAGTATACTTGCCCCTCGTGATGTGGTAAATGTTTGTGGGTGAGAATTTAGGGAGATGTGTTATATTGACATCCTGCGGTGATTCAGACAGAAGAGAGAGAGAGAAAGAGAGAGAGAGAGAAAAAATGAGTGCGCGATGAGTCAGAGGTGGGGGAAACCAAAGAGAAATGCATAATCAATTGTCACAAAAATCTCTCCTTCCTCACCTGATGGACTATATGGAAATACGTGACAGGAAGACAAGTAAAAAGATGTCTTTTAGTGCAATTTTCATAAATGAGGATTAATAAATGCTAATATTATATATATTTATTTAAACCAATGAAGTTAACCCTACGTTTTAGGGACAAAATTACCACTGATGACAATATCTCAAATACTTCTCCTTGTGGTGACACTTTAAATGAAGATTATAAAGTATAATCTTTTGTTCAACTATCCGTTAAGACAATAAATTTAAACTTCATAAAAATCTAGACAAAGGTAGGTAAAATTTACAATAATATGATACTAACAGTACATTCTGTATGTGCGATTAAAACACTTTCAGATTTCAAAACAAATTTCAGATTTTATCTTGTCGCACATCACATGCATTCTTGTATATTTAAAAATGAATGTTAATCAATAAATAAATATGTGAAAAAATTAAATAATTTTTAGAATATAATGCATGTGTCAGGATTCGTGTGGGGAAGCACGGAGGCAGACTCAGGAGGGATCCACGGCAGGGAAACAGACAGACAGTGTAAACCACGTGAGCAAAACCTTAATACCGGACAAGGGGACAAAACTGAATAGAAATTAAATAGGCAAGGCAATTATGACAAACAAGTAAGACACAGCAGAACGCAATAGACAATTAACAGAAACTAGGTAAGACAGAGCACATTGGGAACAATAATAACAACAAAACAGTCCAGGGTGTTACAGTTCGCCCCCGACAAACAAAAGGGTGTGAGGGAAAGTCTGGAGGAGGTTCAGGAGGTGGTTGGGTGCCCAGGAGGAGGACGACTAGCAAAATTCATAGTGGTGAGGACGAAGGGAGGAACCAGGGAGGAAACATAAGGGATCTGGAGCAGGAGGAATCCGGTGGGACCCAGAGCCCAGCCATGATGTTGTCCCACAAAGGAGCCGACGGAGGGAGAAGCCACTGATGCGGAGATGGAGAGCCGATGATCCAGGTCGACGCAGGATAGCCAAGGTGGAGCAGATGGCGTCGGTGATCAATGTGGAGATGGGGATCCAGAAGGCCGCAGTGAAGCCAGAGCGACAGAGGACTGAGGCAGAGATGGAGGGAGAGAGGAGCCTGAAAGAGATGGATGGACTAAGCGGAGCCGGAGGAGTGGAGTCCAGAGGCGGCGGACAGACCAAAGCGGAGCCGGAGGGACGAAGGAGCCTGGCAGAGCTGGTGGACTGATGGGCCACGGTGGAGAGGAGTGAGCTAAGGGCCATGGTGGAGCTGACATGTCGGAGGGCCAAGGCGGAGTCCGGACTCTGAGGCTGGAGATGGAGATAAGGGCTCCTCCAGCCACGATTCCGATGACAACTGGCAGACCCGTGGTGATTCCAGCACACAGATGGTAGGCTGAGGGTGAGCAACGGTGCTGGCAGGTGACAGCAGTGGAGAGGGCAGGACTGGGTGGGAGGGCCGTTTTTTGTATTCAGTTCTGGGCGCAGGTACTGGAGTTTCCCAGTCAACGATGTCCTTTGCTGAATTCTCCAGATCTATTAGCTCACCCTCAGCCGTGGTGCAGTGGGCGGAGCTTCCCTCCGCACTCTTGCTGTCAGTGGCGAGCTCACTAACCTTCTCTCGCACCTGGTCTGCCGTCATAGGCTCAGGCAATCCTCAGCTCAGCTGGCGATGGCTCGTCGGTCGCCGGGCTCTGCCTCTCCATCAGTGGTAGGCTAGGCTCTGGGTATGGAGTGGCATTGGCGAGTTTGTCTGCGGGACAACAGGTAAATGATGATCTGTTCACCAGTGTCCACGAAGGCATCGAAGTCTGCTCGAGGACCATCTTTGGACAGGAGCGCACTGTCCAGAAAGCTGGTGTACGTTGCTATGTGTAGGAACTATGGTCCTCGAGCAATTTCTTCCCCTGCTCCAATAGGAAGAGAAGATAGTCTCTTCTCGATAGTCTCTAGTCAGGGGTGATCACGCCGCTCACTGTTGTTATTTGGTCAGTTATTTTGTCATGATTTGTGTGAGGAAGCACGGAGGTAGACTCAGGAGTGCAATAATAATTCTTTTAATAATCCAAACGGCAGAGAAATAGACAGACAGGGTAAACAATGCAAACAAAACCTTAATAACGGACAACACTGAATAGAACTTAAATAGGCAGGGCAATTATGACAAAGGAGTAAGACACACCTGAATGCAATAGACAATTAACAGAAACTAGGTCAGACGGAGCACATGGGGAAAAAATAACAAAAACAAAACAGTCCAGGGCATTACAGCATGTTAATATTTACTGTAACCTTGTTGTAAAATGTTTGGAATGCCAAAACGATCATTCTCATTGTTATCATTATTATTATTATTATTTAATTTAATTTATTTATTCATTTTTTGCAACATCACTCTTAGAGTAGTGGAGCCTTTAAAATGAAAATGATCAGAATGATACAACAATGCATTGACCTTCACTTTTCTGTTAAAATCTTGTTTTTTAATTGTTAAAAAAAATTTCCTGTCCCTCACATGTTGTATTTCCCCTATTATTATTGACAAACAAGATTTAATACATAATCTCTCATTCAATGTTCTCATCTTTGAAATACAGTACAATACAGTAAAATTGTGCACCTCCATTAGAGTTTAAAATCAGTTTTATATTTCAATATAAATATTAAAAGGTAATTATCCCTTTAATGTAAAACTGAATTTTCAGCATCAATACTCCAGTCTTCATTTCAAAGGTATATTTTTCTTTAAATAAATATATACTTGCTCAGCATAAAATACTTTTTTCAAGACAACAACAAATACAGCACGTTACAAATCTTGGTAACAAGTTTTGCTAAATTTATACTAGTGGCTAGTATAAAATGTATCCTTTTCTAAAATTTAAGCACCTCCTTTCAAACTTTTACAGAGCTTCGGCTTAGTTTCGAAGCCTATTAGTGGAGAAGTTACCGTAAATGTGTGGTATAAACTGCAGCACTCTATAGATTAACTAGGTGCATCTACGCAGAGATAAGGTTCTGAATGTGAATTCTTTTGATGAAGTCGCAAGCTGTCTCATCGCGTTCCTACCTTAATTCATCTTGGCGCTCACGACTGCGCTCATGCGAGGGACCTCCAGTCAAACCGAAACATCAGCACAGAGGCATTGGTCTAAAGAGGTTAATTACGCCTGTCGCAGCGCGCTCATTCTTGCCGTGACAGTTTCATGCACGAAGCATCGAGATGAATCGCATGTTTGATGACACTTTCTTAATTGCTGTCGCTATTATTATGTAATATGATTGCAAGCGCCACCCGCCGCTCTCTTTGCTCTGTTGGCAGGATCTCCAGCGGTCTGTCAGGGCTGCATGGGAAACGTAACCTCAGACTCAAGCAGGAATAAGTGGAATCCCTGTTAGAGGGCGGAGAATTTATACACAGACCTTCATGAGAGGTGGCCTACTGCGAAAAACCATGAAAAAGATATATATTGGAAAAACAGCCCTTAAAACCTCACGAAATGGTTGTAAACATCAGAAAAAGAGGTAAGATGCTCTATCAACCCTGTTGTTCGCTCACCACAGTCATCCCATCAACCATGTGCATTCCCGTTGAGTGCTGAATTGTGACAGATTGACCATCGTTTGTGCTGTTGCTACAAGTGTTGACCAATGAATGCGCCATTGTACTTACGGACCGGACCATAATCATCTGCTCTCCAATCCACTTGTGACTATGGATGTAGTACTGTTTTGATAAATAGGGCTGTTGAAGAAATTACAAAAGCAATATACAAACCAACACTTTGAACAAATCACGCAGTTTCATATATAGACTATGACCATTGTATGACCGTCAACTCTCCTTAATATGGCAAACTTATTATGTAGAAGAGAGCAGGTTAATTGTGACATATTTTTCAGTAATTGTAATGATAAATTAATAGTACACAATGGAATATAATAATAATCATAATAAAAATATTAGAAGAAGGGATATAAATTATATAATGAAGATAAATAATAGCTGGTTGAACTGTGTTCTTGTAAAAAAAAAAAAAGACTGGAGAAAAATATTGGTCTTTTCCATATTTCCATAATTGGTCTTGTCCAATGCTGTATAAAATACATGAATATATGGCGATGTGTTCTGAGAAATTATTGACAATTATTTACAGAAATTTGTGTTATAATTTTTTTAACTGGATAGCCCTAGTTACTTGCCTCCACTTGCTCGTTAGGTTATGTTATGTGTATTATTTACAGAAATCTGTGCAATTTATCTTTAGACAGCCCTATAGTTTTTACCACTTCATCTTCATGTTTATAAAATCATGTTTATTTTTTAAATCAGTAGTTCACGTGCAGACTAAAATAATTTTGGGTGTGAACAGCTTTATATACAATATGCTACAAATATATATAAGTCCTGTTCCATGTATATATATATATGTATGTGTGTATATTTATATAAATTATATCACATATATACATATATATTAATTTACACAAAGGTTAAATTGTTCTTAAACATAAACATTCATGTAAACACACACACACGTAAGCTATATATATATATATTTTCACAGCTAACTTCCTGTTACCTGTTACATATTTGAAACATATGGTATAGTATCAGTACTACGAATACAATGATATTTGAATTAGTATGCACTATGGTGTCACCATACTACATTTTGCTAGAGGAATCCAGCTTTCATTACACCAGCAGTGATAACAGTATGTGATTGTGTGTGTTGTGTGCTCTGCTGTATATTTTGCTGAGAATATGTGTGTGTGCTCGCTTTCACATACACGTGTGTATCGATTGCCAGTACATTTATCGCTCAGACGTGTTACATCCTCACTGCTTTAGACACGTGATGTCTGGCCGTCTGATCCAGCAAGGTCTGTGGCATGCTGAAAGCCATCGGCTCAATCAACAGCCAGAAAGTCATTACCGTTCACCACACATCTGTCCATCAATACTAAACCATTAGGACCTTCAGCGGTTCTCCAGCGTATCGTAAAAAGCTGTGTTTGGTTCCATCCGTCTCTCCCACCCCATCCCCGCTTGTGTGTTGGAGCTATAAATAGACCGTCTGTACATGGCATTGGTCATGTGACTAAAGATCAATGTGGGAAATGGGAAAAATGAGTGTTGGGCATTAAAAAGGTCAGTAAACCTGATTTACCAAGGCACTCTTTATGTGAGTGTGTTTGGGTTGCAGTAAATGTGATCAGTGGGTTGTTTGACAGTTATCGATCATGTCAGCTACAATGAAGCAAAATACATTCGTAAATGTGGTCCAAACTGAGGTGTTAGTTATACAAAATAGCTGTTTTGCTTTTGCTTTCCCTTTATTGATCTGAATGTCTGCCTGATCCATGCAGAACGGACTATTTTGTCAGTTTTTTCTAATACGAAGCAAATGTAATCCCATGCACATCTGTATGCAGCTCTCTGCAGGAACAGAAGGAAGACCTGCGCAAACGTCTCTCCTACACCACTCATAAGCTGGAGCTTTTAGAGCGTGAGTTTGATTCCACCAGGCAGTACCTGGAGACCGAGCTGCGCCGAGCCCAGGAGGAGCTCGACAAGTTCACTGACAAATTACGCCGGTAAGAAGAGCGTACACATTAGCATCTGGCCTTAATACAGTGGGGCTTTCTATTCACTTATGGTAACTTAACTTTTTTCAGAGAGGACAATCAACTTGGCTCTTAATTTGCCTACTTATGCTCTTTAAGCATGTACCTGCTGTTGTTGCAAAAGAAATAAGGGATGCGCGATACTAGATTTTTGTCGGTATGCTGATATTTTTCATTTCACTTTGGCCAATTTCCAATGCAGTTACCAATATCTTTCTATTTGTTTGAAAACATTTGCTTTTTTTTGGACAAATTCAGTGGTGACCTTCACTTTTTATTGGAAGATTTAACATTGTAGATGGTCTCAAACAAACAAGCTGTAAAAATTCTAACAATCTTTATTTTAATGTAATTTATTTTATCAGCAAGGCTCATATTGGCATAATTTTTAGTTCTGGGCCCATGCTTATATCTACATTTTAAGCCACTATCGGCTGATTCTGATATCGCTTCGATAGTATCGTGTATCCTTAGCTAACATCATCTATCCAAATTCATACCCATAAAAATGACTCAAACTTAAGGTTAATACATTAGTGTAAAAAGTATTTGCACCCCCCACCTTATTTTGACTTTTATTCTATGTTTCTCTCTGAGTATGGGTTTATATTAGTCAAAACACTAATTACACACAAAGTGATCAAATATGCCTACTTCTCTTCTATATAATAGACAATAATTGAAATGTGAATTTTTGTAGGCAGCAAACATTCTTGTAAAGAAGTTAATAAACTTGATGGCAGCACTGATTGTATAGGGATTTTTTTTACATTTGTTTTACAGTTTTGCTGTATTTGGGTTGTTTCCCAAAAGCATCATTAGCCAACAACATTGTTTTCTAAATCTATAGCTCCAACAGATATTAGCAAACAGCACTGCAAAATTGTGTGGTTGGAGTTATAGCTCATTTTATACAGAACATTTAAAAATTTCTTTAGGTCTACTTTGTCAATAGAATTAAAACATAATTCCTCAAATATGCACATGCATTTGCTCTATAGTACTGCACGTGAACCTGGAGTGATGTAAGGGTCAAAATACAGCTCTGTAACAGAGAACAAAAACAGTGAAGCAGTCCTCATATCCCAAGTTCATTATTTACAGCAATGATCTCACATTAATTTACTTAATATCCCTAATGACAGTTCTAACAAATGTGGTTCGAATGTTGTATGTGACAAATTTCCCATTTTCAGGAAATAATAGTGACTAGGTAGTCACAAGCTTGTCTCTGCAACAATGAATCATACTACGGTGATGAAGAGAATTACTTTGTTGTTCAGGAAAAACACCACTGAAGTATAATTTCTCCTATATATTAGACAATTCCTAAAGAAAATGTCAGACTGTCTGCATGTGAGCTGAATATAAAGCATAATTGGGTGAGATAGCAGGGCATGATTCACACAGAATCCAACACCAACGCATAATCAGGTCCATATCTGAATGGCTAAAAACAAACAAAATTAAGGTTATGGATTGCCCTAGTCAAATCCCTGACTTTAAACCAACAGAAAATATTTTTCAGTGTTTTGAGTGTATTATAAAGTTCCACTTAGTATTTTGTTTTCTTCATTAAAAAGGTTTTACTACTAAGAAACAAATAGTTCTTTTGACAAATATAATACCAGAATCTTGATAAAAACTTTTCATTTTACATAGACTTGGGGGTTGCCATGTCAAGATCCAACTTGTTCTCAAATCATCACATATGGATGCTTGGTCTCGCATTTTGACAATCAAAGGACCCCCTTGGCATTGCTTTTTGATGTTCAAGGTACCCCTTTGCCTTAAAGGGTTTCTCCATCCCCAAAATGAAAATGAACCACTTTATCCCATGTTGTTACAAACTGATAAAAGCTTTGTTCATCCTCTGTACAAAATGTAAGATGTTTTGGATGAAATACTTTTTGTATGTGAACAGAATAAAAATAACATTTATTGAACAATAAATTGCAAACGGTGTACACGGTTCTGTGTTGCGGTAGACATACTACAAAATAATAACATAAAAGAATGAAGACGTTTTTCATCCAGTTTTTGAACAAATCTCTTGAATGAATGATTCAGACATCAAATACATGTTAACAGTTACTGGTCACCACCTACTGGCACAATGTAACATATAAAACCTTTATTTGAAGTGTCACTTGAAAAAAATCAACTACCCACCATTAGTCTATATCTGCAGTATAAACTATATTTTTTATAGTATAAAATGCATAAATAGTCTATTTTTGTACTAATTACAAGTGAAGTGTTAACCCACCCAAGTGAAGGCTCGGTGGCCCCCCACTTCCACAATCCATGTTTGAGATATTAATAATTATGGCTCAAAAGGGTGTAAGTAGTATAATGTAAATAAAACTGTTTATGACTGTTGCAACAGATATGCAATAATGGCAATACTCTTAATCAATATATAATAAATTTAATCATAACAATACAATTTCCAATATCTTTACGTCTGTATATTGATGCCAAGGACGGTGGAACCCTTCATGTCGAGAAAAAAAAACATTGTTTAAAAACCATGTGCATCAAAAAATGATGCTAAAGGGACCTGACCAAGCGTCAATATTTGATGAGTTGAGAGTGAGAATAGATGTGTTCAACTTCATGCAGCTCTGCACAGAACGATTGGCAAGAATTGCTGCCTACAGTCAGGGGCGGTATTCTGTCAATTTGTGCTACCCTGTCAGATTTTGCTACCTCTCTTTAAACCCCAAAATAAATATTTTGTTATTAATAGAATTGTGTTTTATTAATATCTACACCTACCCCACAAACGTATCACTTACAGTAATGTCAATACATTAAATATTGTTGTTTAGCATGAGAAAAAGGACACAATATTGATGCATGCATGCTCAGTAAACCCTGTCAAGACACCACAATTGAAAGCTGAACACTTTCAGCTGCCGGTAGTAACGCTTGTCCAGTGTTTGCATAATCACAGATTAAATGTTTGGCAAATACAGAGACATTTCAGAAACCTTTTCATGAGCAACAGAAACTCTTTTTTATACTGGTTAATGCAGCACCATCATCTGTGATGTCAAGTCACATTTATTGGTGGGTCAGTAAACGTGGATTGTAGCAGCAAACACACGACCATCTTTGAACCTCTCTCACTTTACGACACAGGAGCACCTGCGGTTTCGCGACGAAAGATGCAGCATGATCATCACACAGTGCGTTTGCTGCTACAATTTTTGATACAAAAGGGACGTTCTTGCAACCTTGTGCAACGTTCTCTAAAGGTGACGAAAGTCACGAACCATTACAGAACATTAGGGACGTTCTTAAACATCCTCTTTTGGGTATGAACGTGCTGGTGCTCAATGTCGAATATAAAACTTTATGGGGGACATCCCATTTTGGTTATTTTTTGGTCACACAAGAACGTTACAGAGGACATTTGGGACGTTAACAGAACATTCTCACATGATCCTCTTTTAGTCGTATTATAACGTTCCATATATGACTTTAGGAGGACTTTCCATTTTGGTTATTTTATGTTACAAAGCAACACAGTCTCACTTCAACTTGTCACATTTTGACACTTGGTCAAGACCCTTTTGTGTCACTTTTTGAAGCTCAAGGTACCCATTTTTAGTCGCTTTCGATGTAAAGGGTCTTCCATTGGTTTCAGTTGCTTTGCTTAATGTAATGGTTTGCATGCATATATAGATTTATTATATAATTATTTACTTTTATTGGAGCACCAATCCCCACTCCTACCCAGCTCTAACGCGCTGTCATCCCATTCAGAAAACCTACTAGCGTCCCATACTAGACGCAATCGGTCAGGAGATACACAAGAGCCAGTGACATTTCCCAACCAACGTTGACGTAAGGATTCTTGTAGCAGCATTTTTTTAAACCGCTCACAGACTGCAGCAGCGCACAGGAAGTACAAGGAGACAGAGACCACGTCTATTCCTCTCACAAATCAATCGTTTTGCCTCAAAAGAGTTGGAATATTAATATCTTTTAAATAAATTATGATGGTGGTTGTATCTGCCTGCTATATCTTGTGTTTTATTGACAGATGGTAGGTTTAGGGGCAGGGGGTTGGTTACGTGCTCATAAATGTGTAAATAATATCATTTAAATAAAATTTTAGAATGCTTTCATTGAAAAATCACACTCCTACATATATGCAATAATGCCATTGTTTTTACCCAATATATCTTTTAATTATGATGATAAAATAAAAAAAAATATTTTGTTGACATATTGACATTTGACTAAAAAGGGGTACCTTGAGCTTTAAAAAAACGGCGCAAAAGGGTTTTGACCAAATGTCAAAATGGTATGAGTGAGAGTGAGACTGTGTTGTACAAAGAGGACATTTGGGATGTTAACAAAACATTCTCATCCTCTTTTAGTAATATATTTAGTCATAACATTCCAAGTATGACTTTAGGAGGTTATTTTCTGGTCACACAATAACATTACAAAGAAGACGGGACGTTAACACAACGTTCTTACATGGTCCTCTTTTAGTAATATTATATAATTCCATATATGACTTTAGGAAGATGTTCTACATTGGTTATTCTATGGTCACATTAAAGCAATGTTACAAATAGGACATTTGGGATGTGAACAGAACGTTATATATATATATATATATATATATAACTTACTATCTGTCATTTGCCTGTATTGTATTTGCCTGTATTTAAACAAGTCACAATGGTCCTGGACTGCATACACTCCAATAGCGGCAGCAGAGGGGAAGATCACCTATCCATCCCAGCATCTGTCAAACCAGACTGAGTTTTTTTTTTTTCTTTTTCTTCACCAACAGACAGCCAACAAGATTCTTATATGGTGAGTAACGTTATGTCTGCTAATTTATTTATGTATCTCCAACACTGAAAATAAAACACACCAAAAATGCGACATAATTACAAAATAAATGAATTTTCCTCAGCGACTGAATAAACTTCAAAGGCACTCGTTTTTAACGATTTAAAAAAGAAAAATTTTATTAAGTACAAAATCAGAGTACAACAAAATGGCAATGCTTCGTGCACAAAAGAAATATCTGGTAAAGAAGGCTCAACACAATTGAACCATATTAGGATCTAACAAGCCGCGGTTTCTAGTGAGGTCTGTGCTTTTGAATGACTTGTGCTGTTTCTGATCGGGGGGGATAATCCGGATAGTATGTCAGTTTAAATTCTGCTCTGTACCTCAGCCAAAACTATTGTATTTCACCTGCTGATGCAACGCTTTATCATTTCGACTACTTTTGGTAATAAATTATTAGGATTGTACTTGTCTGTCTGTCGTGCTTCAGAGAGAATGATGTTAAATGGCTGTGTTTAGGTTTAAACATAGGAATGGGATTTATTTATTTACTTTTGTTCAACGTTGTAGTAATTTCCTTGCATTGTTCTGCCTATTGCGTTTCATATGCTTTTATATTCCTTATTTAATGGGTATTTTTGGATTTGGGGTAAGAAAAATAATGATATAAAGATTTGTAAATATTTTACGGGGTAATATTTACCAAGTTAAGATTAAACAGAATTTAGTTTCTCTCTTTTTTTCATATTATATATTAAATAACTTTTTACAGTTGTCTTTTCGTTTTGCAGCCATTTTGCCTTTTCTTTTATTAAAGAAATCTTTTATAATGCACTGTTTTCATACTGTGCCCTTTTCTGTGCTTTCCAGATGTACTCTGCCCTCTTCATATAGGCCGTGATGATGTCATCTCAAAAGGTAGGCTCATCTTGCAAAATCATTTTTCAAATTTGCAGCAACATATTGCTGACAGGTCAAAAAAAGGGACCAATGTCATGTTATCATGTGGTACAGCACATTTCCAGTTAAAAGTTTTTGAACAGTAATATTTTCTTCAGGAGGACTGCATTTCTCTGATCCAAAGTAGAGCAAAATAAGTAACATGTTGAAATATTTTAACTATTTATAATAAGTTTTCTATTTGAATATACTGTAAAATGTAATTTATTCCTTTGATTTCAAAGCTATTTTTTGTAGCATTATTACTAAAGTTACACGATCCTTCAGAAATCATTCTAATATTCTCATTTGTAAAGTAGATTCTTTTCCATTTTTTTTTCTTTTGATGAATTAGAACGTTCAGCAGAACAGCATTTATCTGAAATGTATATCTTTTGTAACATTGTAAATTTCTTTATCGTCACTTTTGATCATTTTGAAGTATTGTCTACATTTTTTATCATTTCTTTCCAAAAACAAATATACTGGCTCCAAGCTTTAGAATAGTACAATGGCTACAAAAGGCTCATCTCTGGAACATTTTATTCATCACAGGATCCTGAAAAAAAGTTACTTAGCTGTTTTAAATTGATAATAACAATAATAATAATAATATATGTTTCTTAAACAGCAATCAGCATATTAGAATAATTTCTGAAGGATCGTGTTAATATTTTAATAATCTAATGGTAATATTACTAATCATAATACTATCATTATTATATATTATAGGCCTAATAATACTATCATGTTAATATTATTAAAATTAATCAAAAACTTTTTACTTGTAATTTTATAGTTTTAACAAGATGATGAATTTTGTTCACCTTTATTAGGATATACAAAAATATTTTATAGCAGAACATTTTTCTGTACAATTGTGTTAAACTGAAGCATGAACAACTGCATAAAGCTTTTAACAATACTGTAGCTTTGTAGCTAGGTCTCTAAACATCTAAGAATTGCCAGAGTTCTTCTGGATTTAGTCTGCCTCAGTTTGTTGTGCTCCTAAGTTTACATAATACAACTGAATTTATAAAAAGGACCCCATTCAAAAGTATTCATACCCTTCAATCTAAATGCTGTGTGTTGTTTCCTGGTGACCTGAAGACCAGTTAGATCTGAGAAGTTCAACTGCCGACTGTTTCTCATACTTTGATTTTCTGCATCTTTTCACACTGAAGACAACTGAAGGAATCATACACAACTATTATAAAAGGTAAAAATATTTACAGATGCTCGAGAAGGCCACACAATGCAGAGGGTGTACTCTTTGAAATTGGATGGTCATGTGTATTTTAATTTTTTTTTACTGCATTTTAGTAGCTACTTAAATAATCATGTTTCCCAAGAAAAAAAAAATCATTCTAATCATCCATTTCAAAACGTTTCCACCCCTGGCTCTTAATGCTTTGTGTTACTATCTTAAGCATCAGAAAATGTTTTCACGTTCTTGCAATAGTTGTGTATGAGTCCCTCAGTTGTCCTCAGTGTGAAAAGATGGATCTCAAAATCATATGGTTACTTTTGGAAAGAGTAAGCAAATATATGTGTGTGTGTGTGTTTGCAGGTTTGGTCCTCTATAGTTGTGCACCTAAGTAGAATTAAAAGCAAATAAAAAGTAATTAAAGTTATTGCTAAATATTATTATTTGCTTTTTTTCAGGCAGCCGGAAGAACAACTTGCCACCTCTTGGAGATGGAGACAGTGATTGAAAAATGCACACACACACAGAATATATAATTAATATAAATCATTATGTTCTTGATACTGTTTTCTTTGTTGAACTGAATTAAATTGTCTGAGCTCCCCCCCATACCACCCTTTCTATACATGACCACATTTCATATTTGTTTATGATTTGTTTTTGTTCACAAAATAAATGAATAATTTTTTTCTTGCTTGGTATTTCATATTTGAATGTGTGTTAAGACACCAATAGGGAACATCCTATTGTAATGGTCCCTTTAAAGGTCCCAGAACATTATGAAGGTTCTGTGAAGATCCTCCAAAAAACATCCTTCAACCTTTTAAAGAACATTGTGACCGTCTCAGAACATACTGATGTTACTAGGCAACATCCGAGTTCCGAGGATGTTTTAAAAATGTAAAATTTCCAAAAAACATGGTCCCCTAAAGGTCCAGAGAACGTCCTGAATGTTGTGTGAAGGTCCTTCAAATAATGTCCACCAACCCTTTAAAGAACTCAACATTGTGACCGTCGCAGAACGTTCTGAGGACGTTACTAGGCAACATCCTTGACACCAGCGAGCACGTTCTGGGAACATAAAATTTCCAATGGGTCATGTACTTACCAAACAATAAAAATGTGACTTGAAATCAATGCGACACAGCGCTAAAACACTCCTTACCTCAAGCTCTAATGCCTATGCTTCCATTTTTTTTTCATCACACATAAAATTACAACTGCTAAAGTAATAGGAATAGGAAAATAATAGGAATGTAACAGCCATTATAAATCTGCAAGTGCACATAAAGTGTGTAATTTGCGAGAGGGCCTTCATCAGTAAACAAAAACATTTGAATTTGCTGTTTCCATACCACTAGGTGTCAGTAAACATTTGAGATGCCGTATTAACTGCAGTGAACAATTTTCCAAGGAAAAAAAACAAACAACCACACACATAGCATATCTGCACTATGCCTTTACAGTAACCATTCACAGCAATGAATACTGTTCAGTTTGAAAGGCTAAATTATAGAGAATATCACATCATATACTTATATAATTTGTGACAGCTGCCCTCAATTGACTTTTTTTCCCACTTAAAACGGTGCCTTTGCCCTAATATTTAAACATACTACAATTTCTTACCTTGCCTACTATTGTGGATGGATAGTAAGCAAATTGGGACACAGAGATTGTTTTACTTGGCCAATGCCAATTGCGTAGGTTACACAGTTATAGCTTGGCCATGTGTTAGCTCCTCAGTCCATTGTAAAATATATGTAATGAATTGCCGCAACAAATACCATAATATAATGTGGAAGATGAACAGGTGGTGAGAGTCGTGGCAACTGATTTTCTAATAGATGTGTCTTAGGAAATAAGGAAGGCATTTAAGACCTTCCAGTGTGTGCCGGATTTGAAAAAAGACATTTTGTTCATGTGTTTCCCACAGAATACAGAGCAGTTACTCAGCACTGCAGAGGATTAACCAGGACTTAGAGGATAAAATCCACCGAAATGTGAGTGCACACATCGGCCACACACTAATTATACAATAGGTGTTTGTACACGCACTGCTTTTTGTTTTAATGTGCGAATGTTTCTGTTCGCATACGTGTTTACGAGTTCTCATCTCCCTATTTAAGTGTTTTCCTGTTTAAATGGGTTTTCGGATAAAAGTGTTTACCTCGCTGTCCACACTTCTGTCCGCGTGTGTACGTGTTTTCTGGTCTGGCAGATTAGGGAATGTGTTAAACGTACAATAGCGCTGAATGCACTAAGAGTCTATTTGAATATCAATACACTTCCACTGGTGCGCCTGACGGTAATTATAGTCCATTACAACAGCCTGTCCGCCTTCACATGACAGTGTGATAGTGAGTCTATTATACCCGCAAAATCTGCATCACAGCCTGTTTGTTAATTTGAAGTTCGAAACAATTAAATTATAATTAGCCTGCCTGCTGCAGTACATTGGATGACCATTACATGTCTGTATTAGGATCCACCCCTCAGGGTTTACTCTGAGCCTGTTATAGTAAACATATTTTTTTTAGCAACAGATTGTGCTCATAAAGACGTCAATGATGACACTGAAGGTTATGGGTTCAGGTATGAAAAGAATATTATCTGATATCAGCCTTCTTTTGATGTTCCTTTCAGTATGCCAATTAATTTCCATCTGCCACCAGAGTATCCTACAATGACTTATCACGTGCACTGACTTCTTCCTGTGTGCAATTGTTTGTATTCATGCTAAATCATTGTAAATGCATATCACATAGGTTTTTTTCTAAAAATGTGCTCCTTTTATCCAGTCACAGCACCATGATGATGAAAAACGGGCTCTTAGCAGAGAAATCATCGTCCTTAACAATCATCTCATGGAAGCTAAGATAACCATTGAGAAACTGAGAGAGGACAATGTAAGAGAAATAATGACAATGTGATTTCTTTTACACACTGAGGCTTAATGGAGGTGTATTTGCTTTTCGTTACCTAAAATTCCTTTTCTACCGCTCTCAATAGGACTTGTACAGAAAGGACTGTAACCTGGCTGCACAGCTCTTGCAGTGTAATAAGTCACATTACAGAGCCCAGTTATCTGAGGTAAGTTGGTACCCAAACCTTGCTGAGTACAGTAGATGTTGCCATTATTGTTTTGTTTATGGGTAATGCAGTAATTTGTGAAATAAAAACTTGTTAGTTCCTTCATTATTTCCTTTCTCTAGGCAAAGTATTTTTAATTAACCAAGATTTTATAAAAATGTTTATTTCTTATAATTATAACCTTTCCATCCTGATAAAACTTGTTAATTGTCTCGCCAATGTGTAGATTCATTATAATTAATAAATGTATTGGCAGTTGAATGATCTTTTCGAATTAAAACAAAAGCAGTAATTAAATAAAAAACTTCCCCGTTATAATGGACAATTTTTACCTTATTTCATTATGACATATAAAAATAAGGTAATAAAATATAAAATAAAATAACAGATTAATATAGCTGGTCCTGTACAATGTATGAGCTGAGTTTACTTCCAACAGATAAAATGGTTTAGACGGCAAGCCACACATTTGCTACTAAATATTAAATAAACATTCTGAAGTGTAATTGTATATTTATATTTAACAACAACGAATAAGAGTGTAACACAAAATGTACAGCGTCGTCTGTCAGTGTGTTGGATAATAGTTATTTATAGGACAACTTCTGTTTCAAAGTCTTTATAAAGCCTTTTTGGATGTCATCCAAATCTAAATAAACCCAACTACCCCCTTAAGTGCAATATCATTTAACCTGTAAACATCTCCCAATCATAAATAAGGATTATTTTTATTTAGTGGGATCTATTAATATTTAGGTCAACCATAGTAAATCAAGTTCTTGTTTAAATAAATATTAAGGTTCTGTCTCAATTAAGAATGGGTGACTCTTCTGGCAAGGTGAAACTAGGGGGGATGTTTAAGTAATATTAATGTGTGACAATAAACCTGGCAGTTTATTCTTCAAATCTGCTCTAAGCCTTATGCCAGTCCCATGATGTCTGGAGCTGAGACTTGTGTTAGAATTCTGCCTGATGTAAAAACCTGTTCATATTTGGCAGATATATTTGAATGGAAACATCAAAGTGTCTGTTACACAATGCATTCAGGGAAATCAGCATTGCATATTGTTTTATATGAAAATGGCAAAGATTTGGCACCCAGCATTCATCAGACTAGCTGGAAATAGCTGGACAAGGTGTCTCATGTGGTTATGAGGAAAAAAATTGTTTTTGAATAGCCATACTTTTTTTTTAAAGCAGCCCAAAAAGCCTCAGAACCAACAACACTCAGAAGGTCAACAGATGTTGTATGAATTAGATATTAAATTCGATTTGTTGAACCGAGACCAACCCTACTGATTTTGATGAAATACAATTTTTGCTTTGTCTTGGCTCTTCTTTTTATGTTTCTATAATTAGCCATGTTCTGATAGCTAATTAGCTGCAATTTACTTTCTTCTTGTTGCTATGGTGAAAGAACTGGGAGGTAAAAAGAGTTGTGAAATTGGATTGATGCCTAGTACTCGGCGTGTAGTGTCAGTGGCAATGTAATCTGTGGTTCTTCTCTCTGGCCAATTTGTGCTGAATTAAATACTAAAAACTATGTACTTACATAGGTCGTTAGTACAGACTTGTCAGAATACTCAAATACTGGCCTTTAACAATATCTATGGCTGTCTGCTTTGCAAATGTACTTTCGTGTTCACTGGGTGCTTCGATTCCATTCACTTGTTTCTTGTATGTTTCTTACTGCCTCTTAAGGGTACTGACCTTACCCTATTCCTTCTTACCTCTCCCAGATAGGATTCAATTAGAGTCTACCTTTTTTGTGTGGAAGTCTCTTAGCTATTGTTCACTGGGTCCATCTAATGGAAATCTGTGTTTTACTCTCTCTCAGCTGCCTGCAGAGTTTCAGGAGCGTGTAAGCTTGCACATGGAGGGTTCTTCCCTCTGCCACTCCCCATATGCCGACACAGTGCCTGCCTCTGTCATTGCTAAGGTCCTAGAGAAACCGGACGAGGTCTGCAGCAGTCAAGCCTCTCGCTCACCCAGCCCACAACCCCCGGAACGCCAGGGCTTCCTCGTGGGCACAAGCCTTGTGGGTAGCACCGAGCGCCTTGGCCTCCGAGCTACTTACAAATCAGACCTGTACAGCAGTGACACAGCACTTTATTGTCCTGACGAACGGAGGCGAGAGCGCAGACCCAGCATGGACGTCCATGGACAGCGGACAGTGTATGAACCCCAGAACTCCACTGATAGCAACCCAGAAGAGGGATCCATGTCTCTGCAGCCCGGCTTCTCGCAGGACCACTTCCGAAAGTTTACAACCTCTCTGGGAGGAGGCTCTAGCTCTTACTCCAGCTTTAGTGGAGGAGGGTCAGAGGACAAGGGTCAGGATCCTCCGAGCAGTGCTGCATCTTCTCCACACCACCACGCCCTTTACATGGACTGGAGGGATGGGGGCGAATATGAGCACAAGAGCGACTCTTCCTGGGAGAGGGAGAGTCCAAGCGCCTTTTCCAAGGGCCACACTTTTCAACCGCCTGAGTCCAGCCACCATCAAAATGGTAGCTCACCCATCTACAGCAGAACAATGTCCTCCTGTTACAGTGAACCTTATGAGCCCCTGCCACCTTCCACCTCACCCAGCATCACCTATGGTGACAGTCGGCGTGGAAGTGCTTTTGCTCCTGAAGAAGAAGAGTTGATTGGTCGGTGGCGGCAACTGAGTGTGGAAGATCTCAGTGCCCACTCATACCGCAGTCCTGGGCGGGCCTCACCCTACAGCTTCTCTGAGCAGCACTTCTCTGTCCGGCCTGCAAAGATTCGCCTTGGTCCTCTCTACAGTAGCTTCCAGGAGGGTACTGATGTATACCACCATCATGCTGGGGTACTAGATCCCTTCTCTAGCCCCAGCCCTGATTGCAGCCCAGGCCTACGGCAGCAGCAAAGCCAACCTCACCTGTACCACTCCAAGGAGGATAGCCAAGAGTCTGAGCACAGCCTCTATAGCCCAAAGGATGGTGGGGTGGCAGCTGGGGGCCAGGCAACGGAGTATGTTGACGTAAGTCCCAACAGTTCAAATGAATCACTGGACCATGGATCTCTGGAGATGGCTGCTGAGCTGCAGCATTACCAACCCGAGAGGCACAGCGTGTCCCCTCAGGGAACAACACCACCACCTCCTCCTCCACAACAACCGTACCAAAAATTTGGCACACTAGGGCTGTCACGTAAGGACAGTCTCACCAAGGCACAGCTCTATGGAACTCTACTAAACTAAGAGCAGAGTTTCCTGGTTACTCTCTTTTACAGCTCTGTGGTACTCTACAAAACTAAGAGTAGGATTTCCTGGTTACTCTCTTTTACAACTCTACAGTACTTTACTAAACTAGGAGCAGGGTTTCCGGGTTACTGTCTTTTGTCAGTAGGTTTTGAATGTTAAGCTACAGTTTGAGCCAAACACATGATGGGATTTTCTGTTGAATAGTTTCAGTCCATCAGCTCTCTTATAATTTTTTCTCTCTAGTTCTGTATCTGTTACAGTGTTTTCTAAACATCAAACAGGAATTGCTCATGTTTCTACAGTTGATATGAAGCTCTTACATTCAGCACTATTTGTATAGCCTATTTTGAAAGTTTATTAATGGTTTTGTGTGGTTTGTGAGAAAGTATTTTAAGTGCATTAGGTGCATTATGACGTTTTTGAAACTTGTCTGAAGAAAGAGAGAGAGAGAGAGAGAGAGAGAAAGAGAGAAAGATTTACTTTGTTTTACCAAAAGCCTTCTGGGCTTATAAGGGTTTTGAATGGACAGCACATGCTATGTAAAAAAAAAAGCTAATTTTGACAAGAAATTTGATTATATAATTTATGAATAGCTGTATTTATTGTTAAGTATGCTATATCTATAATTGTTTAATAAATGTAACACTACAGAGAGATTCAAAAATCTATATAATTGTAAATTACTTATATTGCTATAAATAAGGCAGTCAGCACAATTATACACGCAGCAAACAATTAAACACGCCAACAAAACAAGTCATGATGACAATTTGAGATTTTACAACAAACCATTGACAGATCGTTCCACAGGCTTGTGGGTGAGACCTTGTGAAAACATTTTTGAGAATAAACTCTGCATGGATTCATATTACCCTAAGTCAGCCCTTCAAGATCAAGTCTTCACTAAAGTGATACTTCTAATCTATTTCTATTTCAAATAGATTTGAAACTACTCAAATCTGTTTCACCATCAAACAAGTATATCTTGAAAGCACTGGGCATTTTTTTCAACTCCTGATGTGTTTTTATTGGGCGATGGAATTTCTGAGGTGATTGTTCTTTTCAATGTTTTTTCTCTTTTATTCCTCAGTGCTGTAAGCCCCTCCCTCAGGCCCTCTCTACCTCACGATTCAATCCCTCTCTTCTTTCTTAATCAGTTGGGATCCTGTGTCAGTTGACACAATGATGCATGACTCTGTTTCTTCTGTTTTGCTTTCTATATCTAATAAAGCACAATAGTTGCACCATGCCTGTCTCTTTAACTCCCTTTTGTTTCCCTCACTGTTGGAGAGCAAGACTTGCTGCTGAGGTGTATTGGGAAGAATTTATAATCTGGAGTTTTGTTTCCTGCATGAAATGTTTCCTCGTGTATGAATGGCAGCATACAAAAGAAGGACCTTGGTCCTCCTCCACAAGTGACAGAGTTTCTTTTCAGCATTCATTTTATTCAGTCTTTACAGAATAACAGAAGCGCAGCATCTACACTCAGAACATTTCAGGTTTGTACGTGTGATTAAGGACAGTAGCCAGTAAAATCCCTACAGCTTCACTGCGAATGAAATGTATCTAATAATAGCTAATGCACAGAGGTAATGAAATTGATGCAACCATTACGCTGATTCACTTTTTTGTTTGAGTAGTGACACCACACTATCTGCAGAGCCACAACCTACGTGTTTCCTTTTTGATTTCATTTGGACACTGGGATGTCACAAACATTTTCAAATACATCTTGAAATGAGTCACAGGGTGGGAGTTGCCAGGTTTATTTCACAGCATTATGAGAAGATGATATTCTGGGAGGCTAAAGTATGACTACTTCACTTCATAGAAGAACAGGTCTGTCAAATTATGCTGAACAAAATGTATGATGTATTGTAATAACTTGCTCACAAATCACCAGTTAAATCTGCATCGAAAGGTATACCGTGGTATACATGTTATTCTGTATTCGTGTTAGCTCTGAGCCATATATTTCTTGGGCACGTTGCTCCTGTCATTTGTATTCAAAGGACATGTTGGACTCAATACTTTCAGGCTCACATTCAGAGAGAAGAGTGAGTCACAAGCCTGAGGCCATCTCTGAAAACACTGCAGCAAAGATACAGGGAACAGATGGACATTTTAATTTCCTGTCCCTTATCCAGTAAGTCCCTCAGGAACTTGGCCAAAAGCACTCCCCAAAAATTCAATCCACTCATGTTCGAGGTTTGCAACTGCCACATTTATGAAGAGTGGCACTGCTTGTTCCCTTCACCTCCTAAGCCCCACCATGCTTTTACTCAGGTCCCAGAGCCGTTTAGCAGTTTGGTCATCGGTGGCTTTAGACAGCAATTGTTCCTCTTCACAATTAGCAAAGCATTTTCCAGACACACCCTCAACTTCAGGCGAGCACGCTAGGTACAATGGGGTCTGAGCACCCTCCAGTGGGCTTTTGAAGAACAACCAAGAGACCAGCAAGAAGGGAGGCTTAATCAGCAGGGGGATGTTGACGTGCCGGCCCAATCTGGTCCTTACGATACCTGGAGTGAGGGCATTTACAGTTACCCCAGTACCATCCAGCTTACGGGCCAGCATGCGAGTAAACAGTAGATTGGCAAGCTTGCTCTGGCTGTAGCAAAAAGCCTTGTTGTAATTCTGTTCGCTGTTCAAGTCCTCGAAGTTGATGCTGCCATACTTGTAGAGTTTGGAGGAGACCACAACGATCCGGCTGGGAGCTGACTGCTTTAGGAGGTCCAGCAGAAGATTTGTCAAAAGGAAGTGACCCAGGTGGTTCACTCCCAGTTGCATCTCGAAGCCCTCTTCTGTCCTACTGTAGGGACACTGGTATAGACCAGCGTTGTTGATGAGAACATCAATCCTCGGCTCCTCCTAATTTGTTACACAGTTAGAAGTTTAGCAAAGGTTTCATGTAATTACACTTGGTGTATAAATGCAATAAAGAAAACAAACAAGTATAGGCACATTGAAAATATGTGGTACAGTCATTTAGCTTGGTTAAGGCAAAAACTGTGGATGGTGAAAACCTCAAGGAGACTGTCTATACTTGAGGTATATCTAAAGTGGTTTTCTATCCAACAGAATTTTAAGTAGCTACATATTGACTGCAGAGAATGTAACTAAAATAGCTTAACATATGGCTTAGGTCTATTAAATATACATGGGCTGGTTGTCAGATGAGGAGGTTGTTACAATAGCTGTATGTCAGTAACTAAAATGCTATATATTACCTAAGCATGTTGATGTGTTTAAACACAGGCTGTCTAATTTATCAAATACGCATTTGTTGTTTTATATGCTATACCTATAATTGTTTAATAAATGCAACACTTTGGAAAGTTTGAAAAATGTGTGCAATTGCAAATAATTGTAAATAATTTATTTTGCTTTAAATAAGGCAAGCCACACAAACTGCCAACTATTTAAAAAAATCTCTCATATGAGTCAAGTCATGACAACAGTTTGAGATTTCACTGCGACCCACTGGTGGAGCAATCCACAGGTTTGTGAGTGAGACCTCGTGAAAATATTTTGAGAATAAAGTCCCATGAATATATATATATATATATATAAATAACGATATTAGCCTCCACACCAGCGAATGATATCATCTGGTTATTCAGCCAGATATGGTATGGTATCGATTTTTGCTAAATCATACATATTTTATGAGTTGCCAATTTGTATGAATTTGTACACCTAACCCCACCCCCAAACCTACCCATCATGGCGTTTTAGATAAATCATACATATTTGTATGAATTAGCCATTTAGTATGAATATGTATGAATTGGTTGCGAGACTGTGTTGGTTTATTCTAAGTACACTGTCACATCTGTTGCTTTAAATTCTTGAGCTGGTTATAGCAGGATAGATTCTGTTTGGATGCCTATGTTGTGTCATTCATTGTATAGAAAAACGTTCTGGAAGGGTTTCCAATGTGATCGTTTCTTTGTGCTTTTATCATTAAAGTTGTGGTGTGCACTGGTGTATGCATTTCTTTAAAGGGTTAGTTCACCCAAAAATAAAAATGAAAAATTTTAATTTCATTCCAAACCCATAAGATCTCCGTTCATCTTCGGAACACAAATTAAGATGTCTATGACCCTCCATAGGCAGCAATACAACTGAAATGATCCCAGATCCAAAAACATGGGTAAAACAGTCCATGTGACGTCAGTGGCTTAACCGCACTTTTGCGAAGATACAAGAATACCTTTTTGTGCAAATAAAACAAAAATAACATCTTTTACTCTTCTCCCGTGACTTACATCTTCCGCCATTCAGTGATGGGGACTCAGACTAGAGTGCAACTTAAGTCGCACACACAGTGACTTCAGACTTGACTTGAGACTCGTCCTCGAAAGACTTTAGACTCGACTCTGACTCGAGCTGCGGGACTCTTTAACAGTGTTTATTTTAAGGAAACAACTGATGAGTTCGCTGTTATTCCCCTCCCTCCGTTACCTATAACCTGCCCATGTAACACGTGACATGTATCTGCTGCGTGCGGGCATGGCCACACACAGTGTTGCCAATTTAGCGACTTTTCAGACCCCCTTGGCAACATTTTTCCAAAAAAGCAACTAGCGACTTCTTGGCAACAACCCTCAGCGAGTCTCTGGTAGTGTCGCGCGAGCGCAAGCTCTTGTCTTCCCAGTATTTTACATGCAAACATAGCCAAAAAAAAACAGCATAGCCATTGTCTATATCTTAGGTGTATTTGATTCTATTAGACAACTGCTCGATTATAAATCAGGATTTTAATCCACACTAACATCTTGTACAATAGAGGTAGTTTAATAGGCCTAATAATGGGGTGCATTTCAGTCACTATTTCATATTAATTCTGTTTTTCGGACAACAGAAACCATTAAATACAGGTCCTATTAAAAAAATTTGCATATTGTGATCAAGTTCATTATTTTCTGTAAGGTACTGATAAACATTAGACTTATATATATTATAGATTCATTACACACAACTGAAGTAGTTCAAGCCTTTTATTGTTTTAATATTGATGATTTTGGCATACAGCTCATG
>JAUMHI010000065.1:4388034-4400034 GCA_032359435.1 Enteromius unitaeniatus
GCTGAAAGACTTGAGACTTGACTTGGACTCTAGCTCAGAGACTTGAGACTTGACTTGGACTCTAGCTCAGAGACTTGAGACTTGACTTGAACGCTAGCTGAAAGACTTGAGACTTGACTTGGACTCTAGCTCAGAGACTTGAGACTTGACTTGGACTCTAGCTCAGAGACTTGTGAACATCTCTGCTGCCATTTTAATGCACCAAATACACAAGCTTTAATGTATTTAATGTAACTTTAATGTCAAAAATATCTTGTGTTCCGAAGAGGAATGAAGGTCTTATAGGTTTGGAACAACACAAGGGTGAGTAATTAATGACAGAATTGTCTTTTTTGGGTGAACCAACCCTTTAACATTGATAACGATTTTTAAAACTAGGCCTATATATTTAGTGTCTTCTTTATAATTCATAAATTACAATTTCTGATGGCCAAAGTAAGAGTTTAACCAATTAATGTAATCTGATGTTATTTTTTTCCATCTTTGCCATTTAATGTTAAACAAACAAATGAAAATGTATTAAATGGCTAGCCTGTTTATGCAGGTTCCCATTGCTGTTAATACAACAACATGTGTTCCTACAAAGAAATGTATTTTTAAAAATTAATCAACCCCATGAAATATTGTCAAGGCTAAAAAGTGTGACAATCAGCCCAGTAGCCTCCTATTTTTATTATTTACTCGTACGTATGTATAGTTTATCACAGTAGCAAAATACCCACGGTTAATACATTGTCGTTATGGTATAATTAACATGATGATGATGAGATGTAAATGTGAGAATGTGATGATAAAATGCAATCCCATTGCTTTGAACATTGCAAGAAGTACATTTTTCATGACTTGTGGCTAGTTTAATTATGTTAACAATAATACTAGTAATATGGTTAACATTACAGGAAGAGTACCAAATATATCATATTCCATGTCATGTTCAGGACACTGGATAGCTCATTACACCGAGAAACACACGTGCTCACTTGCTTGACTTTAGTTACACAACGTGTAGCCTGTTATCACTTTTCCTGGTTTATGTGAACTATTTTGGCCATTTGTTCAATGCCATTTCTACGTTTAACCATGTATAGGCTGCTCCACGGTGTTGTAGAATATATTTAATGACATGCAACCTCTTTTCACTGACTAATAGAGAAAGAGAGAGTTGTAAACAAACCCTGATCACTTCCTCGCAGAAGCTGCGCACAGACTGGAGCGACGCGAGGTCCAAGTGTTTGATCACGACCTCTCCCTGAATCGGACCGGCTTGATTTTTTATGTCCTGGGCCGCCTCCTCAGCCTTCTGCCTGTCCCGACAGGCCATGATCACACGGGCCTGCAGCTTCAGCAGCTCCGCGGCCGTCGCCCGCCCGATGCCGCTGTTCGCGCCGGTCACTATCACAGTCTTTCCCCGCATCAGACCCGCTGGGTAGCTCGGCAGTTTCAGCGCTTTCCGCCTGAAGAATATCCTCCGGGCGATAAAAATAACCCCGCCGCCGAGGACAGCGGCTAAAATGACGGCAGCAGACATCAGTGCGGGAATGCTGTGAGCACAGCGGACCACATTACCCAGGATGCACCGCTTTGTTATGGATCGCTATTTTTAAGCAAGCCTACTAGTTTATTAGCTATAAAGAGCATTAGAATAAGCTTCTCTGTCTATATTCAAAATAAAATAATACATGTCTTTGACTGCAGCGTTTACCTTAATTTATTATTAACTAACAGGATAAAAATGAATTGCGAACAACATTCATTCTTTGCTATCATTATGGTTTATGACGGATGCTTGGATTTTCTGTGAAAACTTGTAGGCTATGTTCTAATAATGTGTTTACTCATCTGCAATGTGTCTATGGCACGTTTCCTATCAGATGTGAAGGATTTAGAATGCATATGTAACCCGTTCCTTGGATTTGTAAAATGAAAAAGAGGAAACATATCTACTGGGTCTGAGCTCACCAAATATGAAAATGTGTCTGGACTTGTGTCAATTCGGCTCTTAACTGCTTGAATAGAACACATACACAGAAATCCGTTTAACAGATAGTATTTGTATTCAGTTTTTTTCCTTTAAACCGCAACTATTGGCAGTATGCTTGAAAGCTCAACCTACAAAAAAAAAAAAAAAAAAAATATATATATATATATATATATATATATACACACACATACACAGAAATCCGTTTAACAGATCCTTTAAACTGCAACTATTGGCAGTATCAACCTTCACATACAATATATATATATATATATATATATATATGTATGTATCTTCATTGAATTACAATTCAGCTTGTAAACAGTAAGCTGTCAATCAAAATTACAACTGAAGATGAGAAGAAGAAAATAAAATAATCCAAACAGTCTGAAAACTTAAATATTTCAATCCTGAATGAAGTTGAAATGTGTTTGGTTCAGTTCAGTTAGAATGCTCACTCTTATTTTTATGGTCCGGTCAACAAACATAGTGCAGGGGCGTTACAATATCGTAGATGTTTTTCAGATTTAGCTCTTTTCCAGATCAAGCAATCTTTAACAGACATCTTCCAGACATCTAAACTAGATTAGCATCTGCACTGCCTTCCATTTAACTGGACACAATTATTTGTCATTTCTGCTTTCTTTCTTTTTCTTTTTCTTTTTTAAAGTAAATAGTCTAAATAGATAGATTTGGTGAATGTTTTGGCACTGTAGTCCTCTTATCATCCCAAAACTTAAAAATTTAATTAAACAATGTAATACAACAGTATTTTTTTTTATTATTAATTTCAAATACAAAGTTTTTAAATACATAAACAGACCTTAAGTGCAAAGTTCAGAAAACATGGTGTCAGTAAACTTGCCTATAATAAATAACAGTGCTAAAGTGCTACACAACTAAACAAATGTTCTAAATTCTAAACAGAATTTGTTGTATTAATTCAATGTCACAGTCAAAAGAGCAACATCTTAACTACATTCTTAAAAATATATAAACCATATATAAATACAGCAAAAAGTCTAAACACATATTCCTGTTAGTAAGTACTGTAGTAATACTAGCTCATTTTAATACAATTGTGGCACTCTGTAGATGAACAAGATCAGTGCAGACTCGAGAAAGAGAGGAAGTGGAGTTAAAGGAAGCAGACAAGAGGCTTGAATCTAAGGTTGCTAATAATACTGCTGGTGGGGTTGTTTTTCTTAGGACTGGCTCTCAGTGTTTGGGTCCTCGTATATGTAACTGCCAACACCTCCAGTGTTCACTCCTATTAGCACAGGTCAAAGATGAATAGGGGTTTTCAAGCATCAAAACAATAAATGTTTACTATGCTTTAAACAAATGATGGATTTTTACAGTAAACTTTAATTAGCATCACATGAGCCCTTTAATATGTATGTAAGAGAATGAAATTGGAAAATGGACAATGGGAAATGTACCTTTTGGCCCAAAGAGGACAGCATAACAGGGTTTATGGCAGTACGGCTGGCCATCGTGCTGTAGTTTAAAACAGAACCCATGGAGACTATTTAATCATATCTGGATGCATTGCACAACATGTACATATATGTAGTGAACGTCACAATATAAGCAATATTTGTCAGATTTTATTGAAACATTTAAATAAAGAAATGTACTATCAAAATGTATTTTAATAATTTGCACAATATAAATGATGAAGATTGAAATATTTATTAAAAAATAGCAGTAGAAAATATAAGTAACTTAAAAATATCAATTTGTTTTGGTGCTATTTTTGTCGAATGAGAATCGACAGGTCTTTCACATGGAGTTGAAAGTTGATCAGCTGGAGCGTTTTATGCTGTCTGTCCCTCACCTCTGCATGGCTGCCTGGAGCCAGAGTCTTGCTGCACCTCTCACAGCGCAGACAGGGTCTGTGCCAGTCTTTACCCAGGGAACTGACCTTTTCAGCTGAAACACAAAGAAGGAAACACAGGCCCTTCTGTAAGCATCAGCCAACCTCACGAAATGGTAATGTATGTCCTGGCACTGCTGAACACACTAGTTCCACCACAGGTCCACATTTGGTGAACTTTACTGTCTGAATGTGAGTGCTCACCGAAGTACACTGTTTTGTTGCACCTTGGGCAGATGTTCGGCTGACCAGAAAACGAACTGAAGCTTGCAGCTGGAGAATATTAAGTAAACAGTTATTCTCAAAAAATAGCCTTTATAAATTGCAAATGCAGTATACAGTTACTAACAATAAAATCAATTCTTACATTTACTGTTTTATTAAAATCATTAAAGATTTCGCTTTTTAAGAGGCTTATCAAATCTGAAATATTATCTTGTGTCTGCATTAAACTCACCCTTCACTGGGCCCCTGGTAGTCTTTTTCTCTTCAGCCTTGGGCTTGGTCTCCATAGCAACAGGGGCAGTGTCATCGTTAACAGGTGTCTCATAGACATATGATCCGGCCCCGCCAATATTCACACCTATAGGAATATTACAGACCGGACAGTTGCTTCTTTTCTGATTATATTTAACATTGCAGTGTTAACATGGGCTTTACATTTAGATAATATTGAAAGGATATTGCACCCAAAAATTCTGTCATTATTCACTCATCCTCATGATGTACCAAAACTGTACGAGTTTCTTTGTTGTGTAGAACACAAAAGAACATATTTTAAACAATGTTGCCAACCAATACTATATGGGACTCAAAACATTTTGGTAACAGCAAAAAAAAAAAAAAAATCTTTTTTCAACAAAAGCAAAAGTCATACAGGTTTGAAACGACACAAGACTGAGTAAATGATGACAGAATTGTCATTTTTGAGTGCACTTAAATGCATATCTGAAGATCAGAAATTGAAACTGCTCTTGTGCCGGCTGTCCGTTTCATTAAGAATTTGTAGCATCAAAGGAACAAGTTTCCTACTTGCTGTAAGCCCCACAAATTATGAGTATAGAGGCATCTGAAGAACTAATTAAATGCACTGCACCTTTTGGTCCATAGAGGGCAGCATAGCATGGCTTGTGGCAGTATGGCTTCCCATCATGCTGTTAACAGTGGAATAAAGCACATCACTGAGATTAATTAGGCATCCAGTTCCTGTCATCCTTGTTTGTTGTCATCAAAAATTTACACTCATGCTGTCCAAAGATTAAAGCATGAAATATTCTCGACATCAAAAGAGCAAACTGTATAGGCCCTTAGGAAAAAGAATTGGGTTAAAGTGTCTTACTATGGAAATAGGGTTGCCAAATACTGCCAAATGAAGTGACAAATATTTATGGTAAACTAAAACAAACAACCAAGCCAAAAAAACTTAATTTAATAAAAATTGAAAAGTCATGAATTTAAATATATTTGTATTTACACAATTGTAATGGCAACTTTTAAAATATATATTTAAATGTAACATCACATTTAATATAATCAATATGATATTTGGGATGCATTAAAAAGGCACTTCAGATAACAGTTTGTTGGAATCTGTGAATTATCTGCATCATTAGAAGAACAACTTAAAATTGTGACGTTTCATTAAAATGTGAATTTTTTGGAATCTCTAAGGGTTTTAATGTGATTTTGAGTTATTTGTTTTTATAAGATATACATATAATATAAATGTATAATCTTTAGTGAAAATTCAGGCTACACATTTTTAACCAGTCCCATACACAATGAGCTACCTGGTCTGGTGATATAGACGCATCTTAGTGCACTTTTTAGCGAGACGCGAAATATGTACCAATAAGTACATATCACTGCAGTTTCAAAACGAAATGAACACTAGAGGCAATAAAACTCTGGCACTTTGTTCGGTAGCTCACGGAGTACAGAGATGTACTTAAAATGCGAGGAGCTCCGGTTCCAATCCTGTGTGTAACTACGGTTCGACAAAACAGTTCAGATCTGTGTAGTTCAGATAAAAGGAAGTTGAAATGACACGATCGCATCAACGAATGTGTTTTTATATCAGTTTTACATTTGTTAACATAGGTAGGTTTGTATTGAACCTGTGTTTTATCACCACTCAGTGGACATTTCTCTTTGAAGCTGCGGTGAAACATGCAGTAGGTTAAGTAAAAACGGTACTGCACAAAAAGTGTGTAGAGGTACGTATTTTTTATGAGGGCACGTTTGCAATGAGATTGTCCCGGCCTATAACAACACCAGCCTAGCAATAGCAAGGTTTGAATCATGAGGTGTGTTGGACATTTTATTTCACTCACTAATATAATTTTCTATCTTGCAAAGAACCTTTCTAAAGTTAATATTTATCCACCAACAGGGGCAGCCATTCCCTTCAACCAATTCAGTCACACCAGTTGATTCATCCAGGATTATGTACCATGAACAGGTAAACACTGTATTTCTGTTTAGCTACTGTATAAGTTCCACCGATTGTCACTAAGCAATTTAGCATGTTTATTTATCCCGTATGACATTTGTATGCATTGTTCTAAACAGACAAATCACATAGAAAACAAAGAAAAATGAAAATTCGAGTCATTGGTGTGAATGTGCCTTTGGGATTAACATACTTTTTATGCTATATTAGCCATATAAAGATGACAGAAATGCAGAAATAGTAGCATCTTAGCATGCTATTCCAAATTCAGCCAGAACTGCCTTTATCGGTGAGTCATTGTATCTTTCACTTAACCCTTTTTTCAAAAGAACAGATTCATTTATGACGAATGGCACTGTATGGTCAGGTCTGGTGGGCTATCGGGAGGAACCGGCTGATGCTCGCGCTGCAAGAGACGGCTCCTCCTGAGGTGGTTGGGTGGCGAACTCCATCGTGTTCCTTTTCTTTTGGTCGGTCCTTCCATTACAGTCGTTTTTTTAATAGTCTTTTAATTATTAAACTCAGGAATACAGGCTAGAACACTGACAGTTAGACATACAAGATAACATCAAGGACCGACCAGGGAAACTGGCACAAACGGGGTAAATACACAAGGACATAATGGGAGAACTGAAAACACCTGGGGAACACAACTGGAGACTAATTACCTAATAATTTAATAACAAGGACAGGAACACCAAATATGGGCAGAACAAAACACACAGAATACGTAACACTGTGAATGTGCTTTTTGCTTTCTTTTAATATTTTAATTTTAGGTTCAAAAATAGCTAAAGAACATTAAAAAGCTGACTTTGCTAAATCAACATAGTTGACTTTATTTGTAATATTTGCCAGATACATTTGAATGTCATGCAGCAATTCCAGTTTAGTAGAATATATACAGGAAAAATGTATTTAAAGGGATCTTTATCTTCAGCAATGAGTCTTCTTCTCACCTCTGCATGTCCTCCTGGATTCAGGGTCTTGTTACAGCGTTCACACTTCAGACAGAATTTGTGCCAGTCTTTTCCGAGGGATGTCACTTTTTCTGCTACAACACACAAAGACATTTGTTTCCTTTACAGGTCGTCATTCATCAGAAGATGCACATTAATACGATGCTTTAAGGAGCTCTTTAAATAAAAGTGTTAAAACTCTTCCCTGAAGCCACTATCTAACAAGTGATCTGAAATTACTCAGTAGAGACTCTTACTGTAATGGTGCCTGGCAAAGATCAGAGCTTTTATGAAATGGTGGTTTGAGTCTCATCTTTGATGGTGGCTCATCTAAATGCGTTTATCCATTTAGTCTTTTGTCAATGCGTGTCTTAATGTGTCTAAGTCCACTGAGAGATAATGTGAAGCCTAATGTCCGTCAGTTTACTGTCTCACAGAGGATGTCAGGGAGATGTGGATAACTGAGAAACATAGAGTGAAAGGTTCTTATCAAATCTGACCGTGTCACATCGAGGCCAAAATATTCCAAGCACGTGCCTCAGAGAGCACAGAACACCCTCATGAGGCGATCTCCGGTGAGCAGCGTCACGTCTCTCCGAGTCAAGACTGAAGAACCGCACATTTCAGGTCAAACTTTGTGAAATCCATTCAGGGATGTTTAGGGAAGTGTGTTTATTTGTGTGTGTTCTATTGCAGGATGTTGCCTCAGGGTAACAAATCCATTTTCTCCATTTTGCAAGCACATGATGCATATAAGGCAATAAACAGGCTAATAAAGAAGGGATGATTTTGAATAAATAAAATGATACACCATGTATATTTGTGCCTGTCTGTCTGTCTGTCTGTCTATGTAAATATTGTACCTATGTATATCTGTACACAAATGATTATACACATTTTTTATGGTATTACATGGTATGTTTCTAAAGCGTCTCTATTTCAAGTATTTGCTGCTCTTTTGATTTTTCTATTGAGATATATATATATATATATAGAGAGAGAGAGAGAGAGAGAGAGAGAGAGAGAGAGAGAGAGATATTGAGAACATCACCTTTATAGTTGCCCAAATGAAATTCTTAGCAATGCATAAAACTAATCAAAAATTAAGTATTGATATATTTACAGTAGAACATTTACAAAATATCTTCATGTAACATTGTATGATTAATATAATGATTTTTTTGGGGCATAAAATACAAATTTCTCATTATGACCCACACAATGTATTTTAATCTATTACCCGTGCTATTTAGCACCACTTTTGTGCTCCAGGGTCATATTATTAATCAAATAACCAGTCTTTGGTGAGCATAAGGGAGTTCTTTTCAAAACAATTATCCATTACTATATATCAAACTTTTTAGTGACTTTCAGAGAAACTGAAATGTAACCTATTACCCAGTTATAGTTGCCTTTGTGAAGCAGTTTGACAACTTCCCATTGCCGTGCAGTTATGTTTCTAGGCAACTAGCGAAATGGAAATATATTTATTTATTATAGATTAAATATATGTATGAATTATCTAAGCTAAATGCATGCAATATTACTTTTTGTCTTCCATCTTATTATTTTTTCTCTGTCTTTCTGCTCACAAACTCAGCAGGACATTAACAAGATTAAAAACTGTTTTTTGTTTATGTTTTTTTGTGCTGCAGACAAATGAGCGGGAGTTGAACAGACAGTAATTAGTCCTTGTCTCTAGATCTGCAGTTTTGCTTATTGCTTTCACAATGCCCTCTTAACCTGAGTATTAAATGAGCTGTTTCCATAGTGAGGATATGCATGGCAATTTGCAGTCTTACAGAAAGTTTGCAAACACTTCAGAAACAAATATGAAAAAGAAAAGTTTTAGAAATACTAATAATAATCTAAATAAATGAAAATCTGTTAAAGATTTTAAAGATTTAGGGGAGAACAGCTAATAAAAAAAACATAACAATAATCCACAACTAATTCACAGTCCATCAATTAATGTCTTGTGATGTGAAAAGCTGCATGTATATTATAGCAACAAATTGAAGTAAAAAGAAAAGAAAGAAAACGTCTAAGGTTACAACGGTAACCACCGTTCCCTGAAGGATGGGAACGGAGACGTTACATATGGGATCTTGCATGAGAGACCAATTTTCGAGTCTTTGGAAAAAGGCCAATGAATATTGGCGTGCAATAATTACAGCCAGGTGCACCTCATCACGGCATGAGCATAAGAGGGCATGGCTGGATTGCACATGCAGGTTTTCGACAAAGAGCTGCTGAGAGCATCTGAAGCTCCGAGTGCGGTCAACGTAGAGGCGCAATGCACATACAGGACACAGCAACTCCAAGGCCGGGTCTGCCTCCTCCTGGGGCAGAGCTTTTAGGTTCACTACCTGATCTCAGAAGGGTGTGGTAGGAACCTTGGGCATGTAGCCGGGCCGAGGTCTGGTCCAGCCTTGCCCTCTTATGCTCACGCTGTGATAAGGTGCACCTGGCTGTGATTATTGCACGCCAATATTCATTGGCCTTTTTCCAAAGACTCGAAGGTGATTGGTCTCTCATGCGAGATCCCATATGTAACGTCAAAGTGAACTCAACGGGGAACAAAACAACATAATAATGATAGATTTGTCACAAACACAGAAGTTTCTGCTTCACATGAAGCACTGATGGACAGGAGTGTGATGCTTTTATCAGTTGTTTAGACTCTTATTCTCACGGCACCCATTCACTTCAGAAGATCCATTAGTGAGCAAGTAATGAAATGCACAATTCCTTAAAATCTATTACAACGAAAAAGGAATTCATCAAGATTTTGGAAGGTGTGAGGGTGAGTAAATTTTCATTTTTGAGTGAACTATTAACTCTAAAGACAGACTGCAAGAGAAGGGTATACAGCGCTGTTATGGCATAACTATACAATTACGTGGGCAAAAAGCCGGTTAAAAGTAGTTGTGTGCCAGGCGGCATACTTAAAAGTTTTCAAATGAACAGGAATGCTTTCTCGGGTCACAGCTGTGAGAGTCTCAAGAGAGCGAGTAGCAGCAGAGACAAAGTGGATCTCACATTTTAATTATTATAGTGCTCAGTGGGAGGGAGTCAGCTCAGCATATGATATTAGCACAGAGAAATTTTTTATCTGCTAATCATGCATGCATATTTTATGCCTTGAAAGAGACTAAATAACTGAATGAGTGAGTGGGTGAATGAATGAGTGAATGTATTGATTTTAGCTGACTGCTGTTAATGATAAATAATAAATTAATACTATGATTAATTACACTGTGAGGACAAATGCCAATGACAGCTGAAGCTGTAAATAATTGTAGTTCGGTTACATTTAACCATAAGATATAAAACATCAAATATATATCGTATTAACATGTTCCTATAAATCAAAATGTTTTTTTGAATCCTGGCCCATAAATAAGGCATAGACTAGTGAGAACGTTTTCAGAAGCAATAAAATGGGTCAAATCAGACTTACTGCTGCTATTCAATCTGGTTTCATGCAAATTTTTATGTTCACATGGACACCTAATTATTATCCCTGCATGTTTTACAGTCACTCGTTTTAACCAAAGAGCATAGCCAGTCTAGTGCAATGGGATTATGAGTTTTAATAGTGTCATGTGATATATTTCATTCATCCTTATGCTGCATTTCATGCGACATTATTAAATCAGAAAACTCTCTCTGTCTACACAGTGGCGATTTCCATCGACTTTATTTCACTGCATGAGCTCAATATACCAGGTCTCTCAAATACCATGCGAATAAAATAATCAGCAGATAAAATAGTTTGATCAGCTGCAGTCTAATGCAGCAATCAGGTGCATCTTAATCATAAAACGTAATTAATTTACTAAGAATATCGTGTAGGGGTGATTAGCCATTAGTAATTACCATCGAGCCCACGCTGTGTGGTTTGCAGACGTAATTTATAACGCATGAGAGAATGAAAGTGAATTCAAGATGTCATTTACGGCGCAGACATGCGTTTGCATTGTTTTAATCGTGGCATTGCGAAATAAATAGAAGATAAAAATGGACGACTTACCAAAATAAACTGTTTTGTCACATTTGGGACATTTTGATGCCATGTTCAGTGCAAAGGTGGGATTTCCGTTGATTTAAGGACGCTGTCTTTTATTCAGATCTGAACTCGTTCTTAGAGATGCCCGAAGCGCGAGCGCATCCTCCCTTTCAAGATCGCCAGCGCGGATCCTCCCTCGATGACGTCAGCGGGCGACTGAACGTGCTCACCCCTCATTTCATTAAACATTGATGTCAGCTCACACATAATATTGGCACCCTTGGTTTATCCTTTAGATCTTTCGTTAAAGAAAATACAAAATTGAATTAATGATAGGAAAATGGGGACAGAACTCGTGATGAAATAAATGTTTTTCTCCAATACGTGTTGGCCACAATATTCTTTTCCCAAGATAACAGCTCTGAGTTTTCTCCTGTAATGCCTGAAGAGTTGGGAGAACAAAGAGACCACTCTTTCGTCCAGAATCTCTCCAGACCCTTTAGATTACCAGCTTCATGTTGGTTCTCAGGTTCAGGTCTGGGACAGCCATGGCAAAAGCTTCATTTTGTGCTCATTATAAGATTTGAGTCAGTGAATTATTGATTTTTATCTTTTGGTATTTGATAGAATCCATGATGCCATCTGTCTAAACAAGATGTCCAGGACCTCCAGCTGAAATATAGACCCACAACATCAAAAACACAGCAGTATACTTCATTG
>JAUMHI010000065.1:4426842-4443074 GCA_032359435.1 Enteromius unitaeniatus
CTGTTCATTAATACATTCAACAACAAAACACCTCAATCTCTTAGTAGTCCTTCTTGTCTCTGCGTCTCGGTCTGATGTCGGCTCACTCAGGGCGGGTCTGAGGAAAGACACCAGTTCAGTCTGTATGACACGCTGCTGTCAATCAACTATTGTGGGAGTGGCCTCTGTGCTGTCTCGCATGCATTTGAGAATGGCTTGATTTCAGAAGGGGCAACTTATTTTTATTAAATAAATAAAAAAACTACCTGTGGATGTTTATCATTGTAGGGTGGTTGTGTACACACACTCCCAATACACCTTTCAGTCCAAACTGCTTGAAAAGTGCATGTACCTCTGTATGACCCCTTTAAGAAGCAGTGATGATATCACACAGAAACTGTACAGACGACATTAATTCTGCATTATTAAAAAGGGATTTTTTAAGGTTTTGTTTTAGTCATGCAGGATTTCAGTTGTTGCAGGCTAATCTACATTTTAGTAACTAAAAAGTCACAACTCATATATAAAGTCCCAAATTTGATTTCTTTTTTACAGAGCGTTAGTAATCTGAATCATAAAAAATACTACGATTGGTTTGAAAAACGCTAATAAGACAAATACTCTCACTTGTGTGTTTGGTTTGCGTTGTTAAACCTTCTGGGCCAGAACTTCTGCCCACTTTGTTTTAATGTCCAGGACCTCTGGCTGTTCTGTCAGGACCGTTTGAATTCATCCGTGGGCTTCACAGCTTACCTCGCGGTGGTTTGTGTGGATTCCCAACACCGCAACACTTTAATGGGAAACAGGATATCGGAGGAAAAACACAGTGGGAATGTTTTGGCTCTTCGGTAGAGGTTTATGGTGGTGTACGTGTGGTGGATTTTTAACAGCACTTGGAAGAGGACTCAAAAGTTTTTCACCTTGATGTAGTCGAATTCATTTTGGGGTTCGGAATTAGTCGTTTGCTTATGCGTTTAAACAGAAATCTATGATTAATATCAGTAGCATCAGTTATCAGCATTATTATATAACTATATGAATAGTCGAACAATGTTAATGTGTGTGCCACGGCTGATAGGAGCTCACATTCAGGAGCTTGTTCTTGTTTTTGTTAAGTTTGATTAGAGAAAGCAAGTACTACATTTTGTTTAGGGATGTTATAGATTTTAAAAAAGGCAAAAACAAGTTTAGTGCAGCAACTAACATTTCTAATTTAGTGTTTGATAACTTTATTCAATATCTTTATATGTCCTACTTGCTGAAGAGCACGGGTAGCTAAATACGACATTTATTTATTTAGTTATGTATTAATGTGATTTTTTTTACATTTTAAATTTGTGATTTCTTAAATCAGATGCTATTTTTAAAATAAAATAAATGTTAAAATTGATAGCTCTCAATTATAATGCAATAATGGCTATAGTCAGTGGGTAAATATTAGGGAATATTTTCAGAGAAGTCTTTTATGCTCTGCATTTACTTGATCAAAAATACAGTCAAAACAACAATACTGTAAAATATTATGTGTGTGTGTGTGTATAGAGTAAAAAATATCAATTAGTCAATCAATCAGTATTTACCCTGACTTATTTATTTTTTTAAATAAGTAAAAGAAAAATTATTTGTTATGCACTTTATATATATATATATCTACAAATGTGCTTATATTAGCCAAACATCAATAATTACATATAATAAATAAATATAGTATATTATGAAAAATAAATATAGTATATAATACATATAACATAGTTTTGCAATAATTAACAAATAGTATCTAAAATTTAAAATGCTGACCCTTGAAATTATGGTGCAACAAAGTAAGAATAAGTCAAAGTGTAAATGCATAGAGTTATATATGATATGTATTATTATATTATTTTATTATTGTTTCTTACATTTTGTTTGTTCAAGCATGTCCTGAATTTTCCATTTCAGCCTAAGCCATATTTCTGTATTTTGCTGACAGAACTTCTCTATGAAGTGTTTGTGTGTTGAGAGTGACAGAGTCTTGTGTGTGTCCAGTTCAATCCAGCTATTGAATAGTTTTGCTGTGGTCTGGCTCTCTGCATCAGTTGTGTTAATCAGTCTTTCTCTCTCTCTCAACAAGTGCATCTTTGATGTGTGGCGCTCAAGGCCTGCCAGCTTCAAATAAAGCCCCTGTATGAGAAAGGCCTTTGAAACACTATTCACTCACTTCTCTCTGAGCTCTTTACACAGTGTCCTCAAGTCAGTCGCACACGCATACACTAATACTTCCTGCCAATATCTGATCCCAAGACGTCTCTGTGTTTCACTATAATCCAGAATTAATTATGGTTGGTTACTGGTGTATGGGTGATGGCATAAATGCTGATATAACCGAAATAATAGAAACCACAACTTCTTGTGATATATCTAAAATAAACACCTCTTCCCCCAGATGTGACATATAAGATGTGTATACAGTAAGTCTCTTATGCTCACCAAAGATGCATCTATGTTATTAAAAAATACAGTAAAAACTGTATTTGTTAAATATTTTTATTATTATTTTTATTTAAAAAAAATTTTTCAGCCTAGTCCATTGCAGTCCAGTCTTCAGTGTCACATGATCATTCACAAATAATTATATATTATATTTTTTTTTACTTGGTGCTCCCAAATGAACATGGTGTGGTTCATGATTTCCCCCCCCAGCATTACTTGACAAATACAGAGTTTAAAAAAACAACAACATATACTTCATTGTAACTATGTTAAAATCTTGATCAGTTTATTGCTTGCTGAATTTTTTTAATTATGCAAGTTTCAGTTTCAAACCTGCTGGATGGAGTGGAACAGATTTTTTATGTTATTTTTAACTTACTTTTTTCAACATGAACAGATGCTTAAAAACACAAGATGTCTCTCATTTCAAAACGATGGAAAAATGCACTTGAAATTAATATTTTGGGCCTTAACCTTCGAGTGTTTATTATGACATACTGTACCGCACCAGTCAATAATGCCTCATCGCTAAAAATGATCTCATCACGTGTAACTCATTCTGTATTGCTGTCATCTCTCCATGTTGCAAAACTTCTTTTCCATAAGTGTCATTGCACATTTTTATGTGATTTTATGTGAGGAAATTGTGAGATTGTTAGGTAATCTCAGCATTTAAACCTACCAATAAGCCTAAATTTAAAGTTCCTGGCAATAAACAAAACCATAGGCCTTCTTACGTCAGACTTTGTCAAAAAAATGTGAAGGCATACAATTTTTACCATCTGTCACATTACCCATATTTTCCATAGTGTTGAATTATTTGGAGGTTTTTTTCCAGAAATGCAATACGTGTTTCAGCATTTATTCCCACATATCAATGATTTCTAAAAGACACTGAAGACTGGAATAATAATGCTAAAAATTCAGATTAGATGGATAGATTATTATTTAAAGTATATTAAGATCAGTTATTCTAAATTGGATTAATATCATACAATAGTACTGCTGTTACTGTGGTAATTAATTTACTGCAGTTATTATTCAAAGAAATACAGTCTAAGACTTTTATTTTGCATTAAAAGTAATACAAATATTTCTGACCCCAATCCTATGAACGTTCAGGTTGTACTTTTTTTTTGCCACTGTTGTGTTACAAAGTTAGAATTTTGAGATGTAAAGTCTATATTCTGAGAACATATCAGTCTTTTTTTTCTGCTCAAAATTAGACTTTTGAGTTCTAAAGTCAGAATTCTGAGTAGATTTGGGCGATTTAATCGTTGATTTGTTCATTCGCATTTCGTCAGTAAAACTGGCTCTTTGATTAGCGGTAAATTTCAATCAGCTGTTTTAAAAAAAGCCGCAGATCACTGAGGAGCTACGCAATTTTGTAATTTATTCTGAGAATAAAAACATATTAATAGTAATATTAGTATAAATAATCGATAATTGTTGTCATAATCATGCAGTTCTAGTACAAGGCAGAATAGAGAGAAGAGAGAAGAACAAAAGAGATATTACCCTAGATCTCAAATGTCTGGGATTTCACTTATGGATACAGGATTGTTTAACAGCCTGCTGAGACTCACCATGGAGCACATATGGAACATGCTGTCACTGCAGAATAGAAGAGCTGGACGGCACTGTGTGTGTTTGTGTCTGCCTGTCTATCTGTCTGTCTGTCTCCATATGGTCGGCCTTTTCATCTCACCATGAGCGAGAAGTGACTCAAACCTGCTTTCATACGTTACAGTAAACGTCGTAGCGCCAGATGACAATAGCATGCTGACATTAATCATGAATATGTCTCTTAGTCCTCTCAGTCTTATTCAGCACATGCTGATTCATTTAACTGAGCTTAGAGCTTCATGCCTAAATAAATACCAGCAGCATTCATTTAATAACTCGGCACATAATGAGCTCTAAAGACTCTCGGTGCAAATGTATCACTATGAATAATTTAGGTCATAGTGCTGACAGTAATCGTGTATAATACTGTACACAACTTAAAGTAAACAAAAAGTAAGAACAAACTTGTCATATGTCCTATCAACTTTTCATAATGGTAATAGATTAGCGGCTAATCACTAAAGATTCGCCAATTTCCACTTTGAGAACAAAACTCTTGAACTTTATGTATCTAACAAAGCCTAACTTGACCAGGGTCTACTCTTTAGGTCTAATGTATATAGAAACCTTTATATACATGTATATACACAGTAGTGTATGTTTAATGTATATAGAAATAGTGTCAAAGATTTTTGCTTTAAAGCTATTTTGTTTTTTAAGGAAAATCGTTTTTTGCCATGTTGGATCAGTTAGAGTCAAGAGTCAGATTTTTATGAGTCATTACTCAAACAAAATGAGGTGAGGTATTTTATTACCATTTCCACTGTATGAATTTCTGAATTGTTATCCAATCTGAGGGATTGTAAAACATATTTCTGTAATGGGACTTCTTGATTCAAATACCTTCCACTTCCTTATTTGTTACTTGCGGTTTATCATACTTTGCTTTTTATTAATGTTTTCAAAGCAAGAGCTAAGCATGCAAGAAGAATTTTAGTATAAAGGAATCCAGTATATTTGAATCAATAGCTTCCAGCTAAGGCCCAGGGCCAAGTCGTTAGAGAATGACTTGAGTATTGTTTTAATACTGTAATAGTTCTCTGGTAGAGTTGCCATTTGGAAATATGGACATATTGTGGTGTATTACTCATGCCTTTTTGGGAAACTTGAAGAAAAAAACAACAACTATTGTTTGAGTCAACATGGTGATAAATGCTGTGCAAACTAATTTGATCTAGTCCAGCTTGGTCTTATTCTTATCGAAATAAAATTATTCAATTAAATTAGCTTCCACTAAATACTGAATGTCTAAAACAGATGGTATAGTCTACAAAGGAAGTGGATGGAAAAACTTTCCGTAGCCTATTTGGAAACTCATTTGTTAGTCTTCCGGTGTGTTCATAGCCAGTGACATAACCCGGTCAGTCCATGAGATGGATATGAATGTAGCTTTTCATTGTGGCAGCACTACTTGGTATCATGTGGCAATCCACCACCACAGAGATTGACACTGGCACCCCTTCTAAATCTATGTGGATTGTCTTTAAATGGCTTATTATTATTGGGCAGCACCACAGGGATATTTAGAAATGGTTTCCATGGACTATTTCATGGACCATCGACACCTTCTCTACAATGTATAAATTCCCTCAACCAGGTGCAGATTCCCTTAGTGTTAGCTTTTCTCTACTACAATTTTAAAATCGACTAGCTTGACTAGCTTGGTATGTTAATCTCCGCAGCTAACCTCTCCAAGAGCAAGATTGGCAGTACCTAGTCTCCAGGAACTGCATGTCAGCTCATGTGAATATGTAATGGATGAAATGTCGAAGGTTGAGAAGAATGAAGAGTTACCCAGGAGCTCCTTAAACTGAAGCAGTCACTGAAAATTACTGCAAAGTCTTGTAACTGTGGTATAGGTATGCCTCGATGTTATTCTGGTCGAACAAGATTAACAACATCAACACTGATTCCACAGAAAGTCATTTCTTGCTTTGCTCTAGCTGCTGAGAACTGTACTTTGCTGATGAATCACTTCTCCATATCGTCCCAGTACCAAAAACCAAGAAACAAAAAATCTCATTCAGAATCAACAAAGCATTCAGGTGCCCTGGAAAATCTTATCTTGTGGAAATGGTCATGGTGATGTAAAGCATAGGAAGCAGTGAAGTGAACTGGGGTAGGAAGTTCAAGTGTTCTTTGGTTTGTAGTGTAGCTGAGGAATCTGAATTGAAATGCATGTGACATGCCCCAAATCTGCATCTCTGTTTCTTCGTTGTTTTGCTACTCTGCTCAGCTTCGCTGGATTGCCAGTGGCCTCTGGTGCTTGGGTCACCAAAAATTGTCAACTGTCACCGAAAATTAATGGTGTCTGGCAATGTTCCTACCAAGACCAGCTCATTTGTGTCAAAACCAAGACAAGACGATTGATTATAAGTTGATTAGACTTTATCCATTACAAGACAATCAAAAGTAAAGTAAAGAAACCAACAAGACCAGTGCTGTGTTCGAAATCGCATACTGCTTAAGTAGGTACTACATTTAAAATTGAACGCACTACCCAACCGTTAAAAAGTACGTTCTATATAGTATGAATGTGGGTAGTATGAATGGAATTTGGACGTACTACATCCGCCATATTGATGTTGTCACGTGTCATGCGTCGTCACAACAGTGCGAAAATGTACACTTTCAATAAGTCGTCCGTTTATTTAGATTCTGTTAAACAAGTGTAATTTAATCACAACGTTTTTTTTCCTGAGGTGCTTACAATTAAAATGAGCCGCGTCTCCACATTCGGCCAGTTTTCGAATATGACGCCTCCTCTCCCGGAGCCTTACGGGATAAGAAAGTGTCCATGGTATGCCTACTATAGAATTCGGGCGGAAGCAGTAGGTCATTAGGGTACTTCTCGTCTACTGATTTTCGAATGCTATGAATTCGGACATACTACTCGCCTTGCATACTGTTTTTCGCGTACTATATAGTAGGGAAGTAAGCTATTTCGGACGCAGCACAGGAGCTCTACATTCATCTTGCCTCTGTGCATCTTCTTTTACTTACTTTGTGTGCTCAGGAAGAGCGTTTTGTGCTTGAGCGCCACCAAGCAGTGTATTGTAGTGTACTATACAGCAGCTCCAGCCACGTGAACAAAAGCGGCAATCTCATTGGTTGGCCAGTTTTTAAGGCAGCGTGTCAAACCAAAAAAAAAACTAAACCGAGGGTTTTTTTTTTTAAACGACGCTTTTACACATTGTGTTTTATGCTTCGGTGTGAACACTCACATTGGCGCCCTGTGTTTAGTCACAAGGCGTTAAACGTAGGCGATATTCGGTGTGAACAGGCCTTAAACCAAGTCCTTGTGGAACAACTGATGACTGCAAGACAAATTCAATGCAAACATGTGACCTGTGCATACAAAGTATGCATGGTTAGTACACAGTTAAAAAGGTGGTGCACGTACAGAACGTGTACTATTATGGTAACGAGATTTGGGGCAACTCAAATGGGGCATCAGAGACTGGAAGTCCTCACCTAGAGACTCAGCAATGCTTTTCACAGGTGAAGCCTTCTTCCAAACTACCTTGATTAAATAATAAATAAGTAAATATCTTGAGGACAATGTCCTTGAGGTTTAGTTTTTGAAGTAATACCTGAATTTTGTGCAGTAAATGAAGCTCCATACGCTTAAAGCGTGATTCAGGGTAGGTTTGCTGTCTGAGCCTGCGATAAACTGGGGTTGTCATGGGGTTTGTCACACACCTCTCTGTACCTAAGAGATGAGCGTTGGCGTATATACACTTTAATGATTAACCTTTTCACCAGTGTTAGTGAGGTCACAGATGGCAGCTTCTGGTGTCGGTCAGAACACAACAGCTGCTTGTAGGGATTAGCTGTCTATTTCTCACTTTTAGATCTCTCTCTCATTCTGTTTCTCACAACATGTGTCCTCATAATTTTACCCAAGGAGTTTCAGATTGCCTAATATACAATATTGCTCAGTTAACATTTTTGTGCACCTATCAGCCCTCGTTCTGTAAACATGAATTACACCCTCTCTGTACCAGATTCACAACCCTTTGCTCTTGGCATGATTTTACATTTGAATATTGAACTCTAGCTCTTAGCAAATAGCTGATTTGAAACATCTAAACAGTGCTTGTCATTGTATAATTGTTTCTCTTGACCTATTGCTCAGAGCAAAGATTGTGTTTTTTAAGCTTGGTACAGCAGGAACTAAGTGGGTTTGTGATTTGATTGTGTTCACACCAAACACGAAGTTTGCGTTTTTTTTGTCATCTAACTTCTGTTAATTAAAACATTGTGCAATCAACCATGGTAGAGATAACTACGATCGATGCTTTGCACCTGTTGTGTAAGCTTCCTACAATAATGCTCTCTTCCATTTTCTGATACAACCAGTTGTGTCAATAAGCTCTTCGGTCATGAGACTTTGACTCCAGTTGAAATTTTTTTTTCACAGTTAAGGTGAATATCATGCATTCGTAGGAACTGCTACTTGAGCAAATAATTAAATTCTCTTTACAGCTCTGAATTGAATTATTTAAAGTTGTAATAAAGTTTGTTTGTTTTTTTATCATTACTAATTAACTCAGTTGTGTCTATACAGATATATAGGGCTGGGCGATATTTTCATCGATATATTCATGCGCATCTTGTCAGTAAAGCCAGTTCTTTGAATAGCGGTACATTTTTATCATCTGCCACTACATTTGAAAACCAGTGATGGATATTTATCGCTAATCAAACAATCGGCTTTACTGACGAGATGCGATATGAGATGAGACGAGGTGAAATAATATATAAATGAATATTTCGCTCAGCACTAGATTTAGGCATCACAAAATTGTGTATTGTAGTTTATTCTTGTGATGATAAAGTTCAATTCAAAAAGACTTTTTTTAGTCTTTGCTAAAAAAAAAGTTAACAATGGGACTTTATAATTGTCCTTAGCCCCGCCTATTCTCTATTAGGTTCTGTTGGAAAACTTTTATGTAATACATCTAAATAACAGTAGTGTTGGTGCAACCTCATTGGATTGTGGTTAGACTAACAGAGCTTTCTTTCCGTAATGGGCAGGGAAAAGCAGGTCTGGGATAATGCTGGTCCGGTTGCTACACTACAGCTTAAGACTTTGCCTTTAATGAAAGTGGTAACAGGCCTAGATGGCTGGAGGCAAAGGGAAGCCTTTGGGAACAGCAATATCCTCTTGGAATTAAATTGCCAAGTTCAGCTTTGATCCTTTGGAGAGATTTTATTTAGTCCAGCATTGGTTTTTACCCCCCTTCTCTCTCAACTGCCCTCGTTTTTCATTACCAGCAACTGGGTAGAGAGTGGTGCAGTTGTTGAAGAGAGGAGAGTATACAAACTTATGAATAGGTGGCTTGAGAATGAGTAGGCTACTATATTTGTGGCCTCGGGGAGTGGTCAACCCCAATGATGTGCTGCATTCTGCTCATTATCTCATTTTCCCTCCCTTTGTGTTAGGTGTAAACACACACAATCATAGAGGGAGCTACTGTAGGGTGGGCCTGTCAAAATAGGGGTTGTCTTTTCTAGCTGGCAGATCTGTGTGTGGTCTTCTAGGATTTGGAAAACAGGCCTAACCAAAGAGGTCAGCAACCATGACCATCAAGCTTGGCTCAACAAACCAGCTTTACCCAGAACACTCTACACTCGACAATTATTTATGCTTTTGATCTTTGAATTTGCTTGATTTGGAATTCTCTATGTTGTTGCCTTAAATTAGATTATATAGAACACTTTTAATAATTCTGGTAATTTCCCTTATCAGACTTGGTCAGGACCCCTTAGAGTCACTTTTTAAGGTATCCTTTTAGAGACATTTTCCGACATGCAGAGTACTCTGATGTCTTTCAGTTGTTTGCTTTATGTGTCAGGTCAGGCATGCAATTTTGAAAATATAAAAAATTTACAGGTTAGATATTTTGGAGCACGCTAAACCTACTAACTTCTCTACATCGTATACATGTAACACAAAAGATTTCTTATTATAGCATTACTATGCACTTCCTGACCAAGCATGAAAATGTGATAAGTTGTCAGTGCCAATAGCCTCTTGGACAGCGCACCAACATATAGCAAGTTTGATTCCCGGCCTGCGGATATTTTATTACTTCGTTTTTATTTTTTTCATTATGGAGCTTTGAAATCAGGATTAAAATGTATTTGACCCGTTCTGAGTCACCACATCACTAAACCATTTCACCAAACACTTTTATGGAATGATTTCCAGTACAGATTGTGGTTGGCGAACACTGGCGTGAAATCTGAGCATGAAATGGTTTGAATTTGCACTGTACTGAATGGCGTTCTAATAATAATGGTACTGTTATTCATCAATCTCAAAGTTTTTACTTAATTGTGATTAAAAAACATATTGTTCTAAATTGACTATGATGTTAATACAAATGTACTAAATATTTTAGGCTTTTTCCTTTATACAAGTTTTCTGTCTTCTTTCATAGTTTTAATATTTAGCAAAAAATCTTCATAAATAAATTTTACAACCACATTCTCAAAGATCTTCCCTTTTTATAAAGACCAGACACAAATTGTGCCCTCCAGGTAGATTTCATCAAGTTCTTTCCTAAACCTGCTTTGGCACGTTTTAAGTTGTTCTAACAAATTTCCTCAGTAAATACTTCTAGTTTCAGATAATATGCATGAAGTTTCACTTCAGATCTGCCTTCGTATACTTAAAGAGTATCCAGTGCTGGGAATCCCCAGCATAATAGCTTCATGCCGAATTAGCCTGGATTTTAGAGCCGTCTGACGCTGAAAAACACAAAGAAAAGTCAATGAATGACTGTAAAGCAATCTCCAGGAACTACAGAGTCTTTTGGCAAGGTCATAACTGAACTGTTTTACTTGCATAATATTCACTTACTGGATAATTATAAAGGAAAAGATTTCAGGTTCAATTCCAGTTTATGCGAGCCGATGGACAGTGAAGGGTTAAGTCTGTTTCCTGCAGGAGAATAAATTAAATGCGGCCATAATCACATTGCAGGAATGCAGTCAGTGTACTCTTGTGAAACACCCCCTAAACCCTGGCTCTGCTCCACTCTCTCAGCGCCTCACACAAAGATGGCTTTGTTCTCTCCCCCTCTCCCTTTTCTCTTTCTCTTTCTCGACTTTTCATTTCTTTGCCTCCTCCTAACTCTCATTTGCTCTCCTCTATCCCAGTTTTACTGTCCCTCTCTCAGCCAGTCCGTCAGCGTTTCTCTTTTCCACTTTTACTTTCTCTCTTTTTCATGGATTCTGGGTTTTTCCCATACCTTCCCCTACTTTTATTTTGTTTGGAAGATCTTATTTCTGGACTGCCATGTCTCATTTTGTTCATGTTGTGTAATTGCTTGTTTTCTCTAGAAGAAAATCTTTATGATTTATAAAGAAAATAAGTTGCTGAAAGCAGCAGCACAAAAAGACATCCTTTTTTTTTACATCCCTAAAACCTCACGCAGACCCGTATCATGCTGAGACTGTATCTACAATGTGCTTTCAAGGGCTAGATCATCATACATTAATGCAAAATTGTGCTTTGCATTGTTACTGATGATCAACTTAGAACCTACCTGTTTGCAAAAGCTCGAGAAGCCAGAACCTGACCATATCGTCACCAAAACAACTTTGAACTTCACATTTTAGTTATGTTGTGACTCATTTCCCCAGGCTCAAATTAGAGTCCCTGAGAGAATTGTCCTGCTGAAAGGCGGTTCATTTTCAGTTACTGATTTACCCAGGTGTTGGGTCATTTCTGAAAATTCGGTCCTTCTTGCTTGATCAATTGCTGAAAAGACATGCAAGAACTGGCGGGTTTTCTTCTAGGAACCGTCATCTGCTCGCATCTCGGAGTGCAGCTGCTGCTCTGTATTCCAGCCACACGTGCATCCATGTGAATATGGAAGTACCAAACGAAAGCCTTTGCATAAGCCATGTTTCCCTGAAGATTAATTTGTTTCACAGGTGCTGGTGCTTTACCACTGCTCATTGAGTGTATGTATGTGCACGCAAGCACACGTGCAGATTTCTGTCTGTACTTATGTGTCAGTGTCATTGTTGAACAGAAACCCCCTTCTATTTAAGTGTTAAACAGAATGACTCACCCTGTCACAGCTGCAAATGTCCATACTCCCAGTGTTCCTCTTTCAGCAGAGGGCATTGCATACATGGGTACCAAAACTCCTGAAAGTAACACTGGCTATGCAGTAATAATCAGTCAAACCCAGACAGAGCTCTGTGGGGTGGATTCATCTTTCTGATCCCCGAGGCCTAGCCTGTAAAAAATGAGGTTAAGTTGAGATACATGAACTACCCTGACCCTACCTCCAATGAAAAACAAGCCTGCAAACAATGGTGTTTACTGTCAATGGTGGTTATCATCCAATTCATTATATTTATATCGAGATTATGTAAGGGCAATTACACAACTGCAGTCACCCCTTTCTGTTCTTCATATTTTGGCTCTGTTGAAAAGCCGCAGTGTCCTCAAAGCTCCACAGAGGAAATGGAGCATTTCTGAATCAGAACATTTTTTGCTGATGTCCCCAACCTTGGCTCACAAAGGACAAAACGAGGCCCTTATTAAGCTGCCCCTTTGCCAGGCCACATGGAGGATTTGCGAGTTCAATGGGATCTGCAGGAACAACAAGGGAACAACGAAACTCTTCATCCTGTCAGGAAAGCATGGCAGAGGATCCTGGACCTACGGCCTTTTTTCAACTTATTTGAAGCCTGGGCAACATGAAAGTACATTTTTTTTTTACCCAGTGTGTCTAAGTTGAAGCCTCACATTATTTTCACAGATAAACTTGAAACAAAAGGCCTTGGCTGACTCAATGTTTCCAGCAGAGTGAGGAGTAGAGGGATTTTACAGAGCTGTACCATGTGTCTTGGCCAGTACCGCACTGACTCATTATTAGCAATCAGTGTCGGCTCTGGATGCCTTTAGCTGCTGTGGTTCTACAGGGTAAATGCTCCCATGATTGTGAGACATTTTTCGAGCTGCTCATCTCTGTAATTTAGCGATTCGGTTTGATTATTGTGGGGGATTTGTTTCGACTGAACCCAGAATAGCTCGGGGGTTTACTAATCATTTCTGTTTCCTAAGACTCAAGTGCAAAAACAGATTCTGATGGGGCTGACAGGTTCTCCACAGCTCTGATTTCTCAGAGAAGTTTTCTGAACTGCGGTTCTCCAGGTGAAGGGGCCCTTTCTGTGTTACCTTACACAGCAGCAGGTTTCACTAAGGTGTTCATTTCAAGAAACCTTTTATCTCCTCCTCCCAGCCCTCCAGACTCCATCTGAGCTTCATAAATCAAAGAGGCAGAGTCGCAGGGGTCGACGTGAAAGCCCTCGAGAGGAGTCATCTTTTGTTCGCTTGCTGCTTCCCCTGGTTCAACGAGTTGGGCCTCGCGAACCAGAACGCTTATTTTACATCTGTACTACTTCATGCTACTACTTCTCAAAGCACTTATATGCCATTTACAAAAGGGCAGCATGAAGAACGGTGAGCGTCAGGCCATGTACACCCCTCCTGCGCTACAGGTTTCCATTTCCTATTTCCTGTCTCGCCACTCTTGCAAGGACTTGCCCCATGTGTTCTGCTTTATGGAGTAATAAAAAAGCATAATAGCTCTCATCTATTCTTGTTAACAGCACAATGTGAGCTTGTCTGAGTGTGACAAAGGGTGAGAGAAAGACTGGATATGAAGAGAATTTGGAGCAGCCCCCTTGAAGGCATATGTAAACATTTACGGTTTGTCTCAAGGTGCTGGTGTGATTACAGAGGCCGTACTGTACAGAGGCAGTCAAATGGAAAATGCAGAGCACATGAGTATGAGTGGCCTACTTACCCAACCACTCTGCTTCACGGTATTAGCAGGACGCTGCCTCTTGAAACTAATGCGTTACGTCTGATATAGATGCTTGTTACAAGATCCAGTCAACATCCGTCTACACTCTGTTCAAGTATGTTTATGGGTTTGCTTATCTCCAGATTGAATAGATGCCATACTACAGGGAGGGGATCAGACTTGGCGGCGTAGAGTGACGCAATGGAAACGCAACCAGATGAAGTAAATAATTATGTTTGTAAGCAACATGCTTACACTTAGAACACTGGAATACCAGCTGTGTGAAATAAGCAGTCAGTTCTGAAGGATTCATCCAATGCAAAACTTTTTGTTGTGATGTGTCATGTGTTTTTAGTGGTTGTTATTGTTACGGCGAACCAGAGAAATCAGTCATACCTGATATTACTCCATTGTGTGGGATGCTTATACCACTCAAAGGTTGTACATGGGTCTTAAAGGGTTATCCTACCCCAAAATGAAAAATTTGTTATCAATCACTTACCCCTAGGGCTGGGTATCGGTCAAAAAATTTCTATATCGATACCTTTAGTTCGATACCAGTTCCTGAACGATACCTTTTTCAATAGTAATTTTATGAAATCAGTTTTAACAAAATTACATTGACAGCGGGAGTGTCATCATTATGTGTGTGGTGCGCGCACGTTTAATTGTGTGTGTGGTGGAACTGCGCCGTGCGCGATACACAGTGCGCAATTTAGAGAAATGACAACCTGATCTCACGGCAATTGGTACATATTTTACGAGGTGGCTAATTCGTACAAATTTTTACGACTTCACTCATATGAATTCATATGATTTCTTCTAAATCTTACGTATTTTACGAGCTACCAATTCGTATGAATTTGTACGAATTACCTAAACCTAACCCCGCCCCTAAACCCTGCACGGGGTTTTAGACAAATCGTACAAAATTGTACGAGTGAGGTTGTACAAATTAGTACGAATTATTAAAAATTTGGGACCATGTACGAATAAGTACAAATTGGTTGTGAGACTGTATTCGAAATGACGTGCAGTCGCGTAATTTATATAAATAACATGAGGCTATGTGACACACTTCTGGTCAAACACACTGGCTAGTGCTGCAGTCTTATTGGCAAACTGACGTTGATGAGATTGAGATGTTGAGAGAAAATCAGCTGTGCGCAAATAGCGTACACTGTTCTGTGTCAACTGCACCACAAAGATAAGTTTTGCTACGTTTATTCATTTGATTTAAATGAAAACGGCATATCTGTGCATCTAGAGGATACACTCCAAAATGGCGCTACGGTGTTGAATAAAGTCATTATTTTTATTTTCTCACATTCTTGTTCACACTGATAGCAATGCGCGATGTCAAAGCGACGGACGTCATTCTAGATTTCGATGAAAGCCCAAATAACGGAGACTGTCGCTGTTGCAACAGCTTTATACAAATAAACAATGCAGTGATCTACCAATCGAGAATTTTAGAGCTTTCTGTAGGAACGGGGCTTCACTGGAAGTGTGCTGTTCATGTATTTGCCTTCTATTCTAGGGCCCCATCATGAGGTTTGGACTGAAAATGAAACAAGACCACTGTAGCACCCTGCCTCATGAGAGACGTTTTTCTCATGAAAAACCAGTGCTTGGGCATCGAGAGGTTTCATAATAAGCATCACAGCCACAGGAATGACAGTAGCAAAACATAGCTGGATGTGTACTTAGCCATGTTCTACATTGTCGTCCCCCACAAACCTGGCCACATTAAATTTGGCACTCGTTTCCCAGACTGCTTACTAGGAGTATGTTTGCTTGGGTTTTATGGGAATTCATATTGGAAGTTTTACCACTTTGGTTCCTTACTGAGGCTCAGAGCACCATAGGTTGCAATGGGGGACCAACATAACGGCTCTGTGAAGGCCTTATTTCCTCCCGCAAATTTTCACTCAAATTGATATCTATGTGTGTATACTGTGAATATAATACCTTCATGATAACCAACGTATAACCAAAGTTTAACCAACCCCTATTTTTCTTGTCACGTCTGTTTTTGAGTCTTTTTTTGAAGCGTTTACCAGAAACATGAGCCACTTAACTGTAATAAGGTGAACTAGGGAGACAGTGGTCAGCACTGAAGGATTGCTCATAGGTCAAGTAAAGGGGTAAAGAGAAATCTTGCAGATGCTAAGTCTGTTCTTTTTATACTTTAAAGAATATTAAGTACTTTAAATAATTATAAAAAGTTACTTCCTGTCAGTGATCAAGGGTCATATGCGGTTAATGATGTCTTGTTTAGTTTTTTGTCAAATTTATATATATATATATATATATATA
>JAUMHI010000065.1:4443916-4458582 GCA_032359435.1 Enteromius unitaeniatus
TAGGTTTTCTATTGGATTAAGGTCCAGAGACTGACTAGGCCACTCCATGACCTTAATGTGCTTCTTCTTGAGCCACTTTCCTGTTGATGCGGTGAAGCTGTCCTGTGCCCTTAGCAGAAACACACCCCCAAAGCAAAATGTTTCCACCTCCATGCTTGATGGTGGGGACAGTGTTTTGGGGGTCATAGGCAGCATTTTTCTTCCTCCAAACACAGCGAGTTGAGTTAATGCCAGAGAGCTCAATATTGGTCACATATGACCACAGCACCTTCTGCCAGTCACTCTCTGAATCATTCAGATGTTCACTGGCAAATTCAGACGGGCCTGCACATGTGCCTTCTTGAGCAGGGGGACCTTGAGAGCACTGCAGGATTTTAATCCATTGCGGTAATGTGTTTCCAATGGTTATCTTGGTGACTGTTGTCCAAGCTGCTTTGAGGTCATTAACTAACTCCTCCCGTGTAGTTCTAGGATGATTTCTCCCCTTTCTCAGAATCATTGACACCCCACAAGATCTTGCATGGAGCCCCAGAGCGAGGTCAATTGATGGTCATTTTGTGCTCCTGCCATTTTCGAACAATTGCACCAACAGTTATCACCTTCTCTCCCAGCTTCTTGCTAATGGTTTTGTAGCCTGTTGCAGCCTTGTGCAAGTCTACAATTTTGTCTATGACATCCTTGGACAGCTCTTTGGTCTTTCCCATGTTGGAGAGTTTGGAGTCTGCTTGATTGATTGATTCTGTGGACAGGTGTCTTTTATGCAGGTGACTAGTTAAAACAGGTGTGTTTAATGAGGCTGACTAATTAAGCAGGAGTGTCTAACCACTCTGTGGGAGCCAGAACTCTTAATGGTTGGTAGGGGATCAAATACTTATTTCACTTAATTAAAATGCAAATTAGTTTCTATCTTTTATTTAAAGTTCTTTTTTTCAATTTTCCTTTAATGTAAAATATAATATATATAAACAAATTTTTAGTGCATGTTAGTTGCATTGCATTGGCTTTTATTTGACCAAAAAAAAAAGATTTTGTTGTTGTTTTTTATATATCTGATTCATTTGCAAATGAAAACAATTATCAAAAGGGAATAATAGATTTTTTTTCTAAATTGAAGTTTCTTCACAGTTATAGTCTCTTAGATTTTATGGTTTAAACTTAAGTAATTTTTATGCTTTTATTTTTTCCAGGGAATGAAAACCCAGAAAGTGTTTTAAACCAAGGAACAGATCCAGGGCTTCAGCCAATCAGAGTGAGGACGGGCTTCATCTAGAACTTCAAGAACTTCCTTCGGCCGCAGAACGAAGTGGCTGTTATTGCCCTATTTAAAGGCCAATAAACAAATATGGAGTGACTAATGTTTTCTATGTCAGTTAAACTGTCAATGCCATCCATTATCTGAAGATAACGACGTGTGATGATGCATTTGAACATCAACCATATTTCATTCAATTATAGTCTTGAGGTACACAGAATTTAATATTTAGCATCTATCATAGCTATTCGTAACACCACGACTGCTCTATAATTTATTTTCATGTAAAAACCACAGTTAAACATTGCAGGAACATGTGGTGGACAGACGCAAAGCAGACGGACTGGACTTCGTAGAACATTACCTCAGTTAGAAAACTGCAACATCAGTCAGCTATTGATTGACAGACGTATTTTTCCTCTCGCTGGTCGTGTGATAAGACAGCAGTCTTGGACAAACGCTTCTTGACCCTGACTGGCCGTTGCCATGGCTTCTATTCCCATGACTCCTGTTCCCATGGTTCCTCTGCCTTAAAGGGAAGTTTGTCTGATTAGATGAACAATGGTGTTATTTTGGGTGGTTCCTCCTTTTTTGCCTTGTTTTGCTTTTGGTTGTATATGTGCACAGATACGCATTTACACGTTCTTTGTATTTATTTTTACGACTTGTTCTTTCCTTGTACAGCTTTTATAGAGCTCTAACATTAATAAATGCAAACTCTAATCATTTAGTATTCATTAGCAGATTCTGCTGACATTGCAGATGAGGGTGACATCTTTAGCTCTCGGCCAGCAGATAAACTCAGTTGTGACAGCCAAACAAGCAATGCTGAGTAGGTGTTCTTTCTGTCTATCTTTCTCTTTCATCCTCTTTCTGTATATCTCTCCTCCCTTCCCCCATAAACGGGCTGATAGGTTGAGAGTTGACATGTTTTGACAGATCTTTTAATGGTCGACCTGTGGCGATATCGCTGCCTGTGCCTGTACCGAAGGGAGGAAAACTCTCCTTCCTTCCAAAGAATCTCTTTCCTCCCCTGCAAAACAGAAGGCGCTGGAGGGAAAAAAATGAAAGTTCATGTAAAAATCAGAGCAGAGAGTCATGCGATCCTGGGCGCAAAGTCCACAGCGAACTGTGCTAATCCATCACGTCAGGGTTTGTCACAATACAAACCAGCCAAACAAAAAAATCATGCACATAGGGCTTGATTTGAATATCAGTAGAGTTCAAATAGCCTCGTTTCTTTTTCTTTTTTTTCTTTTAGCAGTGTTTGTTTTCGAATTGATAAAATTGAATGCTTGTGACCTCAAGTCAGTTTTCATCACAACCTTTTGTTTTGTTCTGCTTTCTGAGGCTTATTTAGTTATTGCTCTGGCTTGAGGTTAAACCAACAACCGCACGTTCCCTAAACTTGAAACTCCCTGAAATGTTCCTTTTTAGTGCAAATCGTTTCAATCTTTTGATACTGTGAACTCGAGAGCAGAGCCCTTTTTTGTTTATTCATTGCCCTCTGAAACACTCAGAGGAACAAAAAGAGCTGATAGAGGAATTACAAAGTCTATGCAAGTATTGCTCAACTGCGACTTTGGCCTTATTCCTCATGTCTGCTCTTAAAGGCCCAGTGACCCACAGCCTTGGTGTGAATGGACACAAACTGTCAAGTCTGTATTCTTGACAGAATAACTAACAGTTACAGCACTTTTTACAAAAATGAGAAATACTGGATTGCTGTTGTGCTTTGCCATGCATGTTTTAATGGGTTGCCTCAACTAAAAAAAAAAATATTATGTCATTGTTAACTTCCTCATTAAAAAAAGAGACCTGGTGACAATTCTATAAAAAAATAGTACTGTCTTGGTACATGTAAATATTTATATTCATATGATTTTTATATATATATATATATATGTATATATAATATTTAACATAGAAACATAACATTTGTCTTAAATGCATGTATGTTTGTGTATTTAAATAGGCATAATAAATATACACGGTTCACACAAACAAAAAATGTGGTGCAATTAATTGTGATCATGATAGAACTAATATAAATAAATGATATAATTTTATGACTAGTCTTCGGTAAGCAGAATGAACAGTAATAATGTCAAATTTTGATGATTTGTCATTTTTTTAAACATTAAAATTTCAAATACCAGTTTATTTTAAAATATTTTATTCCTGTGATGCGAAGCATGCACAGCCTACTCCAGTCTTCCGTGTCATGATACTTCAGAAAATATTCTAATATGCTGATTAGTTAAAACTGTGATACACTTTGATGCTTGGGAAGTTAAAATCAACAGCATTTTGGGGGGGGGAGAGATAAATAAATAAACAAACAAAAATGTGTGTGTATATATATATTTTATTTTATATTTTTTTATTATTTTATATTCTTTTCTGTAACATACTTTTAATAGTATTAATTTCTTTTTAAAATATTTCATTTGAACTCTAATGCTCTACCTAAACTTTGTACTACTGAGATGGCCATCTGGCTCCTATCTGCTATGATTGTATTCATGATCACAGCTTTCCTCAGGAATTTTCTTTGGAAGGGAAATTAAACTAAAACCAAGCAAAGAGTGACAGCGCTCGTGGAGTATGGATGCTTGTGCAGTGACGAAGGGAGCAAACATGTACTTCAGACTGCCAGTCCACGGACAAGACCCCTCCTGACTGTTACTACAGTTACAAACTGTCTGTTCTCATATGGCCTGTGCTTTCTATCGAGTAGTCCTGTCATTGCCAGTACTTTTGAACGAGATTCAAAAAGCCATAGACATCCATGCCAGGAAAAGACATAGTTCAGGGCCTTAACTATTGGGCCGGGACAGAATTTTGATTTCCTGTGTTTGAGCACTTTTCCAGGAAAACAGTGAGCTTTTTAGCTGGTTCATTAACAGCCCCCCTCCGTCTCATAGCGTCGAGCTGTTTTGGGATCAGTGTGGAATGCACGTTTGTGGAGGAGTAAGAATTAATTCAGGGAGAATGTCAAAATATGGCATGAAATAGGAAGCACAGCTGTTTGCATTAGAGTTGGGTATCAGAGCCAATGGCCTTGCTATGCTGAACTTACAAAAAACAACTTTTTGAAACGTTAGGAGCCAAAAAATGAGAGAAAAGACAAGGTCGGTTTGCTTATAAATAGGTATTTTATTGATTTAAACTGCAATCTGTCGTTACAAAAGAAACATTGATGTGAACAGCAGTAGCTGCTATTATAGGACACATTCAACTGTAGCTCTCTCAATGTCAATCCTGTTAACCTTGAATTTTTTAACTAAAATCTATATAACGACTCTGGATTACAATCCTAAAAAGGTTCAAGACTCTTGGAATGTACTGTTAGGCACTTAGCAAGTAGAAGTGGTCCAAAATCTGAGAATAAATAAGGATTTTGAGTCATAACAAATCAAAACAACACATACTTGCTGGTTTCAAAATGGGCAAAATAAATACACAAATGCATATTTAACAATTCCCTTTTTTAACCGTCCATTTAGATCAAAAATGCTGCTGCGATCAGAAGTCCGGACCACTGCAAGGGTCATGAGATTTGTACTATAATGCATTCATTGTCTACGATTTGTTCATACCAAAAGGAGTCTTAATGAGAGGATCCCAGTCTAAACATCAGATTTCTAAAATCACAGGCACAGGACTGTTATTGTCAAGACAACTCGGTTTACATTCTAGACGGTCGGAGCCAAATAATAAAGGATTATAGAGGCATAAACATCCTGAAACTGCAGTCCAACATTAGGGAGAAAAATAATAAATAAAATGCAAAACAATCCTCTTTGCATTCTCATCTTAAATTAAGTTTCACTTTAAAAATAAATCAAAATGTAGTTACAAAATGTCATTGCAGTATAATATATTAACTGTTGAAACTTAACGAAAAAAAGGTCTTCACAATCTTACGATTAATACGGAAGATCATAATTTAACATAAAGGAAAATATATTCTATTGTTTCATTATCCAGATAAATACAAACAAAATAAAAAATGCTTACAATCAGCAATAAATACATTTCGATAAGTTAAATAAGCACTGACAAGCAAAACTTTCAGTTTGAAAGTTCTCATTTCCAAACAGAAAATACCAACAATAATTGTAATGATGCAATAATAACTATATTATAACAATAATAGGGGAAATAAAATGTTGAATTAATGATAGAACATTTCAACGATCTGTTTGCAACGAAACAATTAGTGGCCACTGAAGTCACATCTTTAGTGGTAACATGAACAGGAAGGTTCTAACGTAATCCAACAACCAGAACACACTATTTTTTTAGAGCAAGGGATCACATGTTCTAGGGATAATTACCACGGTGACAGCACATTTAGCACCACTAGATGTACAAATATCGTTCAGAATGATTCGTACAAATCTAAGATGGGTTTGATTCTTTTTCTTGAAACCTTTTCTACACCAGATCTCCGAAAATCAATCTGATTGAGCAAGTAGAAAACAAATTGTTTGATAGGCACTTAAAGTCCCGAGGATCTACCGACGAGGGTCTTCCGCAAGAAAAGTGGCACTTCCAGGTCTGTAAAGCACATCGTTGCTATAATATTCAGTAGATTCTTCGAACAAGAAGGTCCTTGAACAATTTAGTTCGAACGCTATTTACTAAATATGGATTTGTTTTAATATGTTCCGGTGAGGATTTCGAGACCTCATGTTTAAGTGGGGAACAGTTTGTTGTTTTTGCATTACGTCAGGCATGTTAAAGACGTCTAGGGAGGCTTGGGAATACACTTGAAGGTTGACGCTACAGGGTAGTACGCTCTTGACTCAGTGGCTACGAGAACACTGTACTTTAGTCCACTTCTCTGCTGTAAACAAAGCAAGGACAGGAAGGGGATTGCTAGGAGGAAAATTGCTTTCTTTCTCGCCAGCTCTCTCTGTGCTTTCTCTATCATACCTGAAACCCCTTGAGGGCAGGTTTTTAGTCGTCAGAGATGGAGAGTCTGCTGAAGATGGGGAGGCGACGGGTTGCGTCCAGCACAGGTGACTCGGAGCCGCTCTGGCTGCCCAGGCTGCTCTGGTAACCCTCCTGGTCGGAGAGGGAATCTGGAGGGCTTGGGGGCGACTCGGACATTGGCCTGAAGAAGGAGGGTGTGGTGGGAGAATGAGGGCCAGGCAGATCGGGAACAGTGGTGCCACCTAAACTGGGTGCGAACAAGTTGGCAAGCTCTTGACTGGAGTAAGTGAAGGGGTTGCTGGGCCACTCGTTGATGTCTTCGGTGGAAAATATGGGCGGAGGTGTGACAGAGGTCGGGCTGTCCTGGGAGCCACCTGAGCTTGGGAAACCGGCAAAGCTGTAGCTGTGATGAAGGCGGGGGCGCTCCATCTTGTTGAAGGCAGAGAGAGGAGGGGGTCCGCGACGCTCCTCTGCATTGTGGATGAAGTGGCAGCGCGGCCCGTATGGGCAGTAACCAATGCTGTGGAAGGTGCGACAGAGCTCGGTCTTGTACTTGGGGTGGCGGTTTAGACTACGAAGCTCATGCATCCCATGAGCAAACTGGCACTTGTCACCATATTTACAAATGCCGTTCTCCTCGAAGGGTCTGCAGAGTTCGGTCTTGTAGCGGCTTGAGTTGACCTGGCTGTTTCCGTTGGCACTAATGCACGTGATGTTGCTCGGCCTTAGACGCTCCCCGTTCTCAGAGTAGGACCGGTCACGGAAGCGGTTCTCCTTGTTGTTGCTGCTCCCGTTCATGGAAGCCGAGCCGTCCATCTTGAGGCTGTTGATGAATTGGTTCTGCATTGATTTGGAACTGGTAACGGACACAGAGTGGCGGCGCTGGTAGAGTCCCACTGAAGGGGTACCCACCACCTTCCTGTCCAGCAGGGACCCAGTGGGGGTAAAGGGGGTATTGGCACCGGTGGTGGGGACAGACTGTAAATGAGGACTGTTGTAGCTCATCACCTTATTGTTCTGAAAGTGAAGAGGAAAAAAGAAACAATGTCTTAAAAATACGGCATGAATATGCTCCAGATACCACCAGTGGGAATTTATTATATGTTGATGGTATTTTCTGTCTTCAGGTAAGCTCTATTCCCTGTTTTAAGGCTTCGCTATTTTTTGAAGAGAGAACTAATGACCCTGAACTTTTAACCTAACCAGCAATCTCTTAAAATGTGAAAGGTATATCAAGTCGTAAACGCACAAGACTTGTGTATCATCTCCAGTAACTGCACAAATTGTGTGCGGTACTATGATAATGTATTGCACAACCAATGACTACGATAGTGTTTTCTACACCATTAAAAACACCTCATACGTCTTTGTCTAAATAAATATAGAGGGGATAGGAACACCATGTTTTATAATAGACAACGTGTCTGCTGGACAGCACTGGCAATTGTGTTGTATTATACTTTTTTGGTTTGTCTTGTTCAATGAGTGGCTTGTGAAGTTTTCTCCCAGTGGTTCAACCGAAACTATTTTGCCCTATAAAATTTCCAGTTGAACCGTGAGCAATATTCCAGTTCTATTAAAGTCAAATGACAGCACTTTGTGAGGAATTAAAGTCGTTATCGACTTATAAGGTTTACACCAGTAACCCGTAGCTCTCAAAGCAGTCGAAATATGGAGGTACATTCTAGGATTGATATCACTTCTGCCAAACATTGTTGATTGCCATATATCACGTGATAGCGACGTGATGTTTGAAATGAAGAAGCTTTACTGCAGAGGGGTAAGATTGATAGCAATAATGATGACTCCAGGTTTCTCACACAAAGCTATCAGAAGACTTGAAATATTGCTCACCAGTCATATAAACCACTAAAGGTTTTAACGCTACCATCCATGATCATTACATCAAAATGTTGTTTTATTTTAGTGTACACAACACTGCAGTAGAATAGCACTGGTGACTATACTGTACTTAAGTTTGGGGCAAACCATCCCATCATCCTCGGTTTAATGCACTCTGTCCAGCTGTTTTGAATGCATGAACGCGTCCTGCGTCATCGCCCCTCGATGCGTCCAGCTTAAAACTTCTACGTCACACGCAGGACAACTTCTTGCATTTGAAACCGCGGCATGTTCACACAATACCATGTTGCGTTGTTTACAGATACATTTATATGCTCGCAACGCTTGGATTATTTCAAAATATACATGCAAGTAAACCGATATGCCAAATCACGCAAATTGCTTGTTAAATATTACAGCGGTTAAGAAAGGTTAAAATCCAACAAGTTACGCGTAATGGGTAACTCGTTGTTGCAAGCCATACTTGTGGGCTTCCTCCGTGTTGTTTAATCGAATCCAGGGCAAATAATACACAACTTTACGTGACGCAGACGTTTACTGGTGACGCATAAACGCGGATGAATTAAACTATAAGAATCGATTGGCTTTCCTTATTCTTTCCTAATCGATAACTGCATATCATGAGAAGCACACGACTAGATAAAAGCAGGATTCTCGTCCTGCTCTTAACACACGCACGCAAGCCAGAAAAGTTTGACATCGGTGTAGAAAACAGCACCTCAGACAATTCTACATTTTGTGCATTAAGATGATGAGATATTGATGTGTTACTCGCTTGTTTAAACTGTTAAAACGCTTAAATCGACATCCCAAAAATATCAACTACCTTATTCGTCACTTCGTAGTCGAAGAAGGAGGACACAACAGTCGCAGTCATTGTCGAATCGGGGGTTGTTGAAAATACTTGAAAGTTGACAAACAGATGGATTGTTAAGACACGGTGGGAGTATTCCTGTGTTTGAAGGGTCTTTGATATAGTTCTGCCCCGCAGAGAGCCCCCTCTGTCCTGGCAAAACTTGCGCGCATATCCTTTATAAAAACTCGCGCAGTCTTCCTGACAGCGTGGGCGGGGTTAGCTTTCCAGGCCACGCCCCCCTCCGCGAGTCTCTAACGTGATGTGTGGATTACGAAACTCTAACTCTAACTATTGGATTACGAGAATTCGTACGTGAAGACATTAATATGACGTGCAATGAGTAAAAAAAAGGGAGAATACACTAGAAATGACTGCTCTGCTCTGCTCTGTTTCCAGGGTTTTGATCCTATAAAGCCAGACACTGGCATATCTGCTGTGCCAGTTTCTGCTTTCCTTTGTGCTGTTTTCTCCAAACATTAGCCAAAAATAGTTTCTGCAGATTCAGCTGACCCATGTGTAAAAACCTCCTGGATGCTTTGTCAGCTGCAACATCCCTAGCCAAAGACCCTGACCTTCGGTTTCACATTTTTAACAAAAGTTTTACTTGCTTCCAAAGTAATCACAGAAGTGCTTTTCAAAGTCTTGGTTTCTGTATCTCAGGCCTGTGACCACCATAGACGAGAGGGAAGAGTTTCACCGATAATCAAAAATGATCCCTAATATTTGATATTCTTGACATTGCTCTGTTTGTTGTTGCCTCACCGGTCTTAACAGCACTTAAGACTAATGAAATCAAATAAGATGTACTATTACTTATTTATAGTGTTTAATGGTGAAAGAGTGTGAGATAAGCTGTAGGTAGTTAATATTTAATAGGTGTTTTACGTGACCGACAGTAATCCGCAAACTACTTTTTGTCAAATTGTGCTTATATTTTTTAATACAAATATAACATACATCATTATATTCAGAAATAAATCAGAAAATATTAGTAAAAATAGTAAATTAATTAGTTAAGTTGTTTGGATCCCAGTTTCAATCATGCATTTTTTCAAATGAGCAAAAACATGAGCATATTTCTTTAGATTAAAGTGAATAATTCACCCCAAAATTTAAATGGTGTTATTTTTTAAATCATGTATTTGTGTCATTTTTGTAATTATTTAAATCACTTTCATGATTTCAATTTAATTTGAGTAGTCAACCCAAAGGATGCTAAAGCACTATTTAAGCAGGGCTGGGTATCGTTTAAAAAATTTCGATACCGATACCTTTTATTTTATCGATATTCATTTTATTGTTGGAAAAAAAAGGGATTTTATATTACAGTTTAAAACACTGAAGAAATACTGTTTTAATAATTTTTGTAGTAGCCTATTATGTACATTCTACTGAACAATTTTAATATATTTCGGCTGCCATGTCCAAACCCAACTTTTATTTTGAAGGCTTGCCATGAATACCTTTACAGTTCATGATATGACGGTCGATTTACTCGAATAAAACGGTCAAATGCTCTTGAAGTAACCCTCGGAGCAGTTCTGGAGATGTTGTTCATGTAACGTTAGCCTACTGATTTATGTCCTCATTTAGACATTGAGTCGCAAGACGTTAAGGTAGTGTCACACGTGTGCTAGTTAACAAAACACGCATCTGCACCATACATTATCACAGAGACATGCAGAATTCATATATATATATATATATATAACATAAGGCTATTTTACACACTTCTGGTTAGTGCTGCAGTCTTATTGGCTGACGCTGATGAGATTTAGGTATCGAAATTGTGTACCGAACGACGAGATGTTTTTCGATACTCGATTGTATGGAGGCGAATCGGTCGGTACCTAAAAAGTATCTATATTTAAGTACCAAAAAATTTGAAAAATGAAACTTTACTGGAGGCAAATAGGTAAAACGGTAAACCATTTATCACTCTTCAAGGTTGTGTTAGAAAAATGACACAGGCTTCATCTTGAGAGCCATGTTTTCTTTGTCCTACACCTGGGAAGGCCTATCTTCAGGTATTCTCAATTCAAGAGATTCAAGAGTAATGGGTTTATTTTGGATTTCTAAAAAGTTTATTCACGAAAAAAAAATAAAATCCCTCCATGAAAACCATAAACTTTGCTCGATTGCCCCCCCCCCTGAAATTACCCAATATCTCATGTGTTGTTTTTGATGCATTTTCACGTCAATAAAATTATGTGTTCTGGATGCGACTAAATTTACAGAACGAAAGGTCATTCTTGAGCAAAACTGCCAACAAACTCAGACCTGAACGGCCAAGTCAAATTAATTTTTGTTTGTCTTTTGGGTGGGTGACCGCAGGGACTAGTCCTCTTATAGCCCCGCTTGTGACCATAGGTCATGTTTTGCTTCCTATTCCATTTATGACATTAACTCCGAGATTAATTGCTGAAATTATTCAGTGAAGTCAGCGGAATGTGAGTCAGAAATGATTGTTCCTGTAAGAGCAGGATTTTGCAATGGAAAATAAAACCAAAAGCAAGGTGGTGACATTCCCTGGCTCCAGGTCTGGATGTGATTAGCCTGTAATGCACAACATATGGGATCAAGACAAGAAAAGAGATTGACTGATCCTTTGCACAGACGTTCTCAAATGTAAAGATGCACACGTTTCCATCTCCCCTGTCTCCTAAGTATAAAAGGTGTCAGAGGAGATGGAAAGGAACAGAACGGAACAACAGCTAAGTTTGTGGCGCCTGAGTGTCTTTTAGAGATGTTGCGGTTTAGCTGTGTAACTCCATGATGCATTCTGACATGAAAATGCCTGTTTCAGGTTAGGGCCTTATTTCTGAGCTGTGTGCTAATGTGAAACAGCTTTTATGTTGAAACTCTGTGAGAAAGGACTTTCGCTTATGTTTATGCATTGATATGAAACAGGAGAACTTGTCCCCAGGCGGCTGTCGCTTATAGCCTATGCTTATTATGATCGGCTATGTCCTTATTTACCTCAGTGCGGGCATTTGGGGCCACGGCCTTGGAGATGACCTGAAATCACACTAACATGATACCGATTCCCTGCATCCTCGGACAGATCCCAGTAGGCCGCATGCACACGTGACTCGTGCCTACAAATGTGTAAAAGCACCAAACTTATGCCTGTCTTGACTCATAGCGAGTTACTCAAAAACCCAGTTGATATATATATATATATATATATATATATGATCAGAATCATTTCCCTCTGCTTTTAACGAAGGCAGTACAATGAGTTCATCATCGACGATATGACAGCTCTATCCGGATGATGCACATGTTTTTTTTGCACGCTGGTGAACTGTTATACCTGGAATTTATCATTTGATGCTTATTCTTAACAGATTTCTCTGCTCAAGTTAGAGTTCATGTTTGCAGTGAATTTATTACTGTTAATTCTAAAAGCCTTTTGATTTAACTGTATATTTTGGTTCAGGTGGTTTCATGTCATCTGCAGTTTGTCTTGGTTTTTTTCCATTCCATTTTTTCCATCCAAGAGTTTGCCCTCTATGCGACGATATATGTTGTAGAGGAAGCTGATATTGAGCTCTCCATGTTAGATAGACTGCTGCTGGTTATAAACATATATAAAATAACTACTATATATGAAAGTATGTTATAGACATACATGAAAGCAGTAGCTCATTAGCTGCTGATGTGAAAAGAAACCAATCAGCTGTGCCTTGTGCATAATAATGTGATTATATCAGACTAAGTTACAACCCATCGCTCTACGCCATCTAGAGTGTCATGATAGAACTTTTTTTTGCTAATTTACGTGGCTAATGACAAACATGACAATATTTTTAGGAGTCATTCAAAATAAAAAAAATAAAGAAATTATTAATATATATATATAATACTTAATGTAATGTTGTTTTAAATTGTCTTTGTTTTCCCAAAAAAAATGTAAAAGGTTTTCTGTTCAAATTAATTGCAATTTTATTTTTGTTTTCTGAGCCAAACATATACATATCTTGTCAGGCATATTACAAAAAAAATACATTCAACCCAAATACAATTTTTTTTTTTACTCATTTAAAATTTGTTGGAATTTTTTACATAAAAATTTAATGATAACGTAACATTGGGGTTGTTTGTGCCATGATCTAATGTTTGTTAATGCAAATAAATTCATAGTCATAGTATTAGTAATAAGAAGCCTCCTAGTTCAATGGGTTAAAATCCCCTGTAACATGGCAAAGCATGCTTTTATTATATTTTGCTGCTTTTATATTAACATGATTTGAATCAAAACATACAGTACCCTTTCATTTTGCTCACATTTTCTTACTTTGTCAATATTTAGTTATAGAACTAAAATGCTGTAATTTAAGGGGGACTTTCTGCCCTTTCTATCCTACATGAGAGCCCAGAAACTTTTCTGTTTTCAGTTTGCCCCAGACTGATGATGTGTTTTGTTATGTTGGTTTAATTCTCAGCGGCGAATTTTTTTATGCCAGAATGTTGCAACATGTTGCCTCTCATTGCTGTTATGTTATTGTAGACATTCCCATGTATGATAAAGGGGGAATGAGAGAGGCAGCAAAAGAGAAAAAATCAAGGGGAAAAGGGAGTGCTGTGATTTATTTTGGTTCACACACTGCGGTATGTTATTTCACAAGAGGCCCTTGGCTAGATAAGGGCTTTGTGTTTTAAATATGATTTATCGTGGAATTCTGCTGATTCTAATGCAGAGCTTACGACTGTTACGCTCATATATTTTCTCTGCCTTCATTTTATGTAACACAGCAAGGAGATAAAGAACCCATTTCACAAGAAAACCTAGCTCATTGTCGTACACAACATTCTTATAAAAATCGAGGGCCAAAACTGTTGTGTCTAGAGACCCCACAACATCTGGGAGGTTCAAGGAACTGGAACAGATGCACAGACACATCTGGTGTGATTTGTGTAGGCCAGAAATGTTTGTTAAAGCTAGGAGAAATCAGGCATGTGTGATAAACAAAAAGACACTGTATGGCGCAAAGGTTAGGGCAACAACCATTTTTGGTCATTTTACCAAAATGACCAAAAATGAATAAAAAATTCTGTGATTGTTTACTTACCCTCATATATTTCCAACCCTGCATGACCCCTCTCTTCTATGTATCACCAAAAAATATATATATATATTTTGAGAAATGTGTCAAAAACCATGTTTGACTCCATTGACTTTCATTGTATAATTATACAATAGTATTTTAGTGAACCAATAAATCCAAAAAGCACCTGAAAAAGTAGTATTTGAGCCTATGTTTGGTCTTGGAATACAACTTTATCTTCGTTAAACATTCCATGATGTTTATGATGATCACTAAACAAGAGTCTCAGACGAACTCACTGACACCCAAGCCAAAGCCGAGGGCTGTTTCACTGCAAAGTCGTTAATCTGTGTTTGATTATTCCTTTAAACAACAAAGCACAAGGGAAGAATCTGAGACAGCCCGAGATGTAGCTGAAAATGGATGAGGACCTTATTCAGAGACGGAAGAAAGGAAAGAGCAACAGTAGTTAATTCGTAAGCAGTGAAAGTTAGAGTGGAAGGAGGTATTTTCAAGCTGCTGGAATGTAGTGGGGGCGCTCGCCGGTGTGACTAAACCATTTCTCACAGATGTAATCTGAAGAGGCTGACTTCAGTGTTAACTTGGTGATGGAGACACAAGATGTACAGTTGTGTTCAAAATAATAGCAGTGTTTTTTAAAACGTGAGTAAAGCTCAGAATTCTTATAATATTTTTATTT
>JAUMHI010000065.1:4471038-4498307 GCA_032359435.1 Enteromius unitaeniatus
ACTTCAGAATATGATATATAGCTTAATTATCCACAATTTAGGATACAGTATTAAAAAAGTTATATCAGGTAATCATTCATAATCTGAATTGGATGCGTGTTGCACAATACTTGCATACAGTCGCAGTTCTATTGTTTTTTTTTATTTCCACTGTCATCAAAGGTAATAGAGCGCGGATCGGGCCACATTTTTCTGACCGAGCCCGGCCCGCGTCCGACTGAGCTGTAACCCATTTTTTTTTCTCATACTAATGACATATGCCCTTTTTGTGTGTGGAAAGCCCGCTTTTATTATGCAACTGTAGGAAGGCGTTCGGAAATGTCATCAGATGAGAGCATCAGTGGGCAAAAAGCGCCGTTATAACACAGACACACATTCACGCTGATGTGACCGAGCCTGAGCATCCTTTCTAAATATCTGTCCGAACTGTATCCATCCTCTAATAGGCAACATGAAATCCAAATGTACCCACACACCAGATTTATACGACGCGGGCGCATCCTCCCAACTACACGTACAGTATTGTGACCTGCAGAACTCAATCCACACCGTAGACACCGCAATTCTTTTGTGCGAAAGGGAAACACACTGACGTCACACACATGGCACGAGGCTACATTGTGCATGTCATGAACCGTGCGACGCATGCATGCACCGAACCAAGACAAGCGAACCGAACGGTTCGTTTTTTTTATTCATGAACCATGCCACCCCGAGTCAGAATAGTAGTGTTCACTTTCTATTGCGGTGTGTTTGCTGCTGTTTAATGGAGATTCATGCTTGTGACTTTCTAACATCTACACATAAACTGTCAAGTGTTGGAATGCACCCAGACAGTGCAAGCCTTCTTACATTCCTATTAGTTTGAAGCACTGAATTTTAAGTCTTCTACTGAATGTTCAACTTGGGTTGTGCAGTTTTTCTGCAACATGAAGTGACTTTCAGATGTTTTTTCACAAACAAATGCGATCCATCAGATTCAGTAATTGTGTATATTGATTGATTTACTGTTATTGCAGTCCTAAATACAATGAAACAATTTGAAAACGCGTTTAGTCAGTATTTACAACTGTTATATGTATATTAATCATTATTATTAATAGCTGCTAGTGGAAATGTGTTGAGTCCTTCGAGCCTCTGGAATTCCCTCTGTATGACCTCTCCTAATTTTTGTCCAACAGGTATGTTTGCCATTCGTGTTGACCATGAGTATGTGACTCAGGAGGATTTCATGAAAGCTGTGAGGAAGGTGGCAGACTCCAAGAAGCTGGAGTCCAAACTGGACTACAAGCCTGTATAAAACCACATTTCTTGTGTGTGCAAAGTATAAATGTGAGGGGCCCGTAAACATTATACTGTACATGGACACAATTATTATTATTTTTTTAGTTACTGCAATAGTTTTTTTTTTTTTTTAACATTTGAAAGCATTCTGATGTTCCATTTCCATTACTACCATCAAGTGACTTCAGCTGTTCAGTTAATGCATTGTTTACCCCGATTTGATAAAAAAATATATTTACCTGTTGGCCAAGTGTAGACTTGTATAATGATACAGCTCTTTAAATCTGTGTGATCAGTTATATAAACTCTGTGTGCCTGGCCTGCTTTTCCACATTATTAAAGTCAACGATTAAGAAAATAAATAAAATAAACTCCAATGTCGTTTTCAGATTATTGCTATCGCTCTCAAAATCCTTTGATGGTAATGAAAACTCTGCAATGATTCCTTCTGAAATGTGTATTTGTTAGTTTAACCAATACATAGAAAATAAAAATAAATATTCAACTTAAAATCTCTATATTAAACATCTCACAAGCACACTCGACTTCAAAAGACTAAAAATGACAATTCTGGAAGAGTTCATACTTGGGGTTAAAGGTCAGCTGCCTGCATCTCTTTTCCTTGAAGATGCTGTTTCCTTTTCGGGTTTAGCCTTTCCAGCAAAGGCTTGCTTTTAATACTGGGTTTACACAGGCTTATTCTTCTGTTAATAAGTCCCCATCCTCATCTTCCTCACGAGCTGTTCGGTTAGCCAGAGCAAACGATTCGAGGACAAACGCCCGGCAGATCGGACAGTGCTGGAAGCGGCACACGCAGCCGTCACATACACATGCATGTCTGCATGGCAACAGCACTCTGTTTATCGGTGCGTTCTGACACACCACACAGTCCCTGCCTTGGGTATCGGAGCACTCCCCTTCTGAATCGGACTCCTCCCCCTTCTCACCTGGCGTTTCGGGCTGTGGCTCCGCCCCTTGCGTGCTAGTCGAAGGCTCTGTGCTTCCAGACAAGTTGCTGTTGTCTGCCGACATGAACAGAGGCTGTGGAAAAGAACAGTTTTAAGGCACTTAATTAACGGTATATAATTAAACACTGTTCCATTTTGCTTTAGGGACACTAGGTGATGAAGGTTAAGTGTGATCAAAATGAGCTGATCCCAGAACAGTAAGACGGCGTCAATGTCGAGAACACATTTTCATACCTTCAGATCGTACAGATTTCCTTGTGCCGTGAAGAGATACTGAAACAGGATCCTCGCAGAGAGTCTGTATTTGTCATCAGGAACGTGGAGGACTGTCACATTGGCCACCTAGAGAGAAAACAGAATAATGGACATCTTGTCCCATCAAGCAAATGACGAAGAAAAGACTCTGCTGCTTACAATATTGTAGTTGTCTCTGGTCTCGGGATTGGCTAGTGTCAGCACAGCCACCAAGGGGTATCGATCCCGGGGGAGCAAGCCAAAATCTGTTATTCCGAGATCTGGAGGCATCTGGGTGAAGTATTCTTCTTTTTCTTCTTTATGTATACTGATGTGATGTTAAGGATGGTGCATGAAATTGTCTTCCATCTTATAAGTTTAAAAATGTTTTATTTGCTCACACAGGCTCCTGTATATTTAGGGAGTCATATGCATAGGCCAAAACTATAATATTATAAACGCAAGTTATATAATAACTACTACAACTATTTTATATATATATATATATGTGTGTGTGTGTGTGTGTACATTAGGGCTGTCAACGACCATGACTGGATTAATTATTAACATAATTGTCTTATGGATTTTATTTTTCCCTTGAATATTCAGGGCCTTTTGGGGACCTTAACACGCTCAAAAATTCTTGAGAATTGGCACACAAGTTGGAATCTGTGGTCATCAGCACGCTGCAGAGGCTGGGACACAGGCATGACACAGGGGCTCTACGGCGCCCCCTGGAACACAGCCGGAAAACAAGATGTATAGCTCTGATTTTGATCAAACTTCATGGGTTTGTTCGCTGTATGATGCCGATTGCATAAACGTGACTGTTTGGAATCAACGTTATAGCACCACCAACTGGCAGAAGGAAGTGCGTCGTTTTCAAAATGCTTTGAATTCAGCATGTTTTACTGACAATACTGACAAAACACGGCCGGTGTAAAACTGTTGAGGGGAAATTAATGGTGCAGTGTCAAAATTGAAAAAAAGATTTCACTGATTTTGAGGCAGACAACATGGGTAGAATTGCATGAAACTCAAAACACATATCAGTATTTATTATCCAGGGTGGGCCATTTAAATGGATAAACCTTAATAAATTAATAAAATTGGCTCATCTTGAGAAGCGTCCCCCCTCACATGTACCACAAACAGGAAGTTAATATCACCAACCGTTCCCATTTTATTAAGGTGTATCCATATAAATGGATCCATAGACACTGGCAAAAGCTCATAGAAGGGCATGGAGGATGCACTTCATGGCGTCATTTTTTGTCAAAAGTGCAGGGTTTTGTTTTAGCTACAGACACCAAATTCTGCACATATATTGTTTGAAAAAAGCCGGATAATTTTGAAATCTCTTAGGTTTAATCCTTTCTGTAAGTTATTGGGACAAGAAATCCTAGATCTAGTTCATTTGTAGGGAACCGACAACATAATATTATTATTAGGTTAATGATTACGTTCTTTACAATATAAAACGATCGTAAGTGATAGGTGGTCGTATAAATTTGATACTGACCTATGATATCCTGTGATCTTACATAATCTTATGGATGTAACAGTAAAACGGTTAATTTTACAGATATTTCATGAATACGTGTAGATCAATAGGTCTAATTTGTTAACATTAGTAGATGAATGAACTAACATGAACAAACTACGATCAATGTATTTCCACAGCCTTTCTTCATTTTCTTGATGTTAGTTCATCAAAATGTTCAGTTCATGTTAATTCACAGTGCATTAACTAATGCTAACAGATCAAATTATTCTTTTTTTAATAAAGTTTAAGATTAAAATGTAATATTACTCAACATAATTATAGATCCTAATATCATCATTGATGATATTAACAGTACTCTTTTTCTCAAAACTCACTTTAAACCACTATTGCACTTTAAACTGTTATTTTGGATGCGATTAATCATTTGACGGCACTGATATACATAGTAAATAATTATTTATTATCTTACAAAATCTTTAGTTTTTTTTCTAATTATAACAGAACATTCTATTCATCCGTCTACTTTCTTTGCCTAAGAATAAATGACTATATCTATCAAATATATTACAATAGAAATATTTTTATTTGTAATAATATTGCACAATATTACTGTTTTTACTGCATTTGGGATCAAATACATAATTTAAAAAAGCTAACTGATCCAAAACCAGTGCGCATTTTTATTTTAAAGATAAATCATCATAATGGAATGATATAGCTGTACATAGTAGATATAAAGTCACAGTATATCACACACATTTATGTACAATTTTAATTTGAAATGTACTCATCGTGTTGAAATTCTGAATTGTTTATTTATAGATTACTCATTTATGTATATTATATATACTTTATACAATCATCATGATGCCGTGATATAGTTTACCTCTAATGTAGAGCAAGTTTACTTTTTTTTGTTTCTCATTTATACAGTCCCTTAAATTGTCTCATTTCAGTTAACGGCACACATTCAGAAATACATTTCTTTTTTTCTTTCCCTTGAGGACAGTCAAAAGTGGCCGAGTTTCCCTTACCCTCCCCTTTTCTGCTGCAAAGATAATATGAAATGTTCTTACAGAGCTATTTCTTAAGACGAATGAGAAGGATACTTGAAACTTTGGTGGTGAAGGTAGCTTAACTCCAAAGCCTCTTGAAACAGCTCTGGTGTTTGGAGCCGGAGCCCGTGCTGGTGACTCTGAAGAGCCGCCTGGAGAGCCTGGACCCCGCAGCCCCAGAAACAGCTGAGGACACAGTCTTCAAGACAATACGGCTGCAAACTCACACCCTCTGACATACCGAGAAAACACATACACTTACTGACCACTTTTTACTCGTTTCGTATTAATTTCAACCTTGTTATTGTTGTTTCCTCACCAGACAGTGTTCCAGCCGTAGAGTACATCTCCAAGGCAAAGGGATTGGTCACCTGCATCATCTTCCTCTCAGGGACAGGTGTTAGAGATTCAGTCTCATCTGAACTGCGTAAAATGACCGGGACATCGAATCCAAACCTTGACAGATTAGTTAGTAGTTAGTAGATTAAGATGAAGGATGTAACCACCAACTTCTGCTTTTAAGAGGGAACTAACGTTAGATAACTATATTAAACACCTCCCAAGTCCATCCAACCCAAATCATGTAACACTGGACTAAAATGCAATTTCATCCAGATAAATATGGACTTACCAGCCCAACACAACAGCCACAGTGATAATGAAACATACTGATATGACAGTAATGTAAAAGAGAGGGGAATACTCATACAGCATCACTAAAAACTCCGCGGCCATTATTAAAACATTACATTAATACAACGCGCATGAATGTCTGATAAATTAAATGCTTTTATTCATGCGGTAGTCTAGTGTCCTGGGCGGTCTGGCGTTGGGCTGTCACCCTGCGAGACTCACCAACGTAAACTTCCGGTTGTGACAGCCGCTACGGTGGCCCAGAGGGCCAAATCCGCACATGACTCCAATACCGACACGCTTAGGGAGGAGCGTGTTACGGCGAGACAGCGGAGGGAAGTCCGACTCTTTACGCGAACCGGCTCTTACAAAAAAATCACTTCAATGAACCGTTTCAAAAAGTATTCAGTTTTGGCTACGTCATTACGTAACGCAGCGTCATTTTCTGATGTAAAATTGCACCCGTGGGTCAAACCCTTTTCTTCCTGTTTTACTTTGTTTTTTTAAAATGTTATTTATTTATTTATTTTTAGATGTGATTCAAACGCAAATAGCGAACATTATACAAGAATGCATGCAAAACTAAAGCAGAGCAATATTTTATTATTGTAAATATTACAATATACTACATAGTACTATTGCCTATGTAATAGTATGCAAATGAATAAATAACTTAATAAATAGACATCAAATCAATTTAATTGAGAACATCACCTTCAATGTGTGCAAACGAAGTCCTTGGCAATGCATATTATAATCAAAAAATAAGTTGTACAATGTTTACGGTACAAAATATCTTTATGGAACATTATCTTTAATTAATATCTTGGTGATTGCCTTGCTTTAGAAAAAAAAAATATAAAAATAAATTATATATATATATCTTTCGAATATTCAGTGTAGCAAAAAAAGTAAAAGTGAATATATTTTCATTGAAAACACTTTAATGATCTATTCCGTATCTTTCAACACGTAAATGCCAAAATAAAGAGTTCATATAGTTTTCGCAGAATGTATTGCACCAAGCTTACAAAAACAGAGCACTTATATTATTTAATCCACACAAAGAAAGCCTTTACACGACAGAAATAACCTGCCATATTTCAAAAACAGCAACGCTTTCCGCCACTGATCCGTTGTTCTCGCCCAGTTAACGCTCGGACAGACGACTCGTTCAGACTGATTCTGTGAACCGGTTGAACCAAAAAGATTCGGTTCAACGGAATGATTCGATCACGAGTCTGACACACTACAGAGCAAGAGGGGCTCCACAGAGAGACATACAGTCGGCATATTTATGGAAAGTGACCAGGTTGGCGTGTCCGTCCTGTACGTTGAGGACTGTGCGACCGAACTGCTCTTTATTTAATGGAGTTTCAAGTCCAGCGTGTGTGATTGACGCGTCCGTACAGATGCTGGCCGCTCCGGTCGCGCCGGGGGAAGGAGAGGTTTTGACATCGCTAGATTTGTTATTATAATCAGCTGACCGGGGCTGGAATCGCTCTGTTTGCTGTTTTCTAGAAAGCGGCGACAGCGATGAGCGCCTGTCAGGACAAAACGTCTTTGAGTTGTTCGCAAAACAGGGAAAATGTCAGCGGCGGTGAATGGGGAAGGATGGAGGATGCGTGTGTGTCCTGCTTTGACGTACCCACGGGCGACGCGATACACGCCGGGATGGACGCGGTGCAGTCGGGCATAGACGGACATCTGCCGCTGCCCCGAGGCCAACGCCAACTGATGCTAGGCCTGGTGGAAGAGGGTTTCGCCGGCTATCATGGCCGTCTCGGTTCCGACCCGGACTCCGATTATCTCGACATCCCCGGAGACCCCAACTACAGCGAAAGTGACGGGAACGTCGCCACGAAGAAGCGCAACCGCTCGAACAGCTCGCGGCACCGCGGGGAAGTTGTCACGGAGCTCGGACCCGAGGAGGTGCGCTGGTTCTACAAAGAAGACAAGCGGACCTGGAAACCCTTCGTCGGACACGATTCTTTGAAAATCGAGCTGGCTTATCGCAAATACTGCGAACTTAATCCGAACGAGGTCAAGCGGAGGGATGCGGGTGAAGAAGCGGAGGATTTATTCGAGTCACCGTCGGGATGCGAGGCACCGGAGGTCCGGAGACAGTCGGTGGCGCTGGCAGCGCAACCGGTAACCGACAGCTCGGAGGCTGCGTGCTCCACGGAAGAGACGGAGCTGGATTCAGAAAGCATCAACGTGGACGCAGTGTGCGTCCGTGGAGGACTCTACGAGGTGGACATCAACAAGAAGGACTGTTATCCTGTATACTGGAACCGTGAGTACTGTTAAACACAAGAGAACAAAAAGTATTTGGAAGCAAAACATATTTTTGCACAATGTTCATACAGCTCTTATCGCCTGCATGCAAAAATAGGCCTACTGCTCGAGGCTGCCAAGCTCCAAAAGCACCGTGAAAGTATCCTAAAAGTAGTCTGCTTTGGTTTCAAATCATCTTGTGTGAGATAAAAACTGAAAAATTAGGCTAAGTCGTTATTTGTCCCCATAACTCTCAAATCTCAATGAGCTCAAACTTGAAAAAAGTCCAACTGGAAGAAAGTCATTGCATCAAATTTGAGGCTTATAACATCCATTATGGCCTGTTCCTCAGATGGATTGCACTAGTCCTTTTGGAGACCTTACTAATGGAGCATTAGTGTAAAATCTATTTGTGTTTGTTATTTGTTATGGCTCTTATTTTACCTGTTTATTTTATTTATTACCTGAACGAAACAGATTTTTCATATTAAGGTGTAAAGGTAAACAGTGTTTAAGTTGTGTGCGAGCTGTAAAATTTGTGTAACATTGTCAGCTATTAAGAGTAAACAATGGACTATTTTTTTGGCCTTTTAATATAGGTGAGATTTTATTCATTTCTGGACCTTAATAAGAATGAATCCAAAATGAATATCCTGCTATTATGTAGGCTATACTATATCTCAAACTTGCCCTTCTTTCTTCATTTGAACACATGTTTTAGGCAAACTGAAGAATATTGGTAAGCAAACAGTTTCTGGTAGCCACTGACTTTCATAGTATAAGAAGAATGAAAAAAGGGGCGTCAATGAATGTGAATTCAGGTGTTTGAGAGAGAGAGAAATTGATATATTGCTTTTCTCTACATGAATCATAGACTTTATTCAAGCCACAAAAAATGTCATAAAAGTTTAGGTTTGGCAAATAATTAATCCAAATAAAATGTTCTTGTTTACATGATATCTTTGTGTATGTCTATAGAAAGTAATTTAGTAGTTTTAAGGTTTTTGGGGAATAAAATGTCAACATTTGGTTGAAATAATGTTGCATTGTCTTTCAGTGTAACACAATATTAAAGTAAAAATTCAAACAATGTGCTTATTCTGACTTATTACATATAAAAAATATATAAGGAAGCATAATTCAATTTTATATGGGGTTAGTAAAATTAGTATTTGAGGTGAAAGTAATTAACTACTGTATATATTTAAGAAAATGTGTTTTTTAATATATTAAATAGAATTATAATGTAATATAGATTTTGTGAATATAAACATGGAAATATATGTACGTACTTTCAAAATATATGCTTTATGTTTGTGTATTTATTACACATTACATGGACATAAATCATGTCAGGAAAAGCTTTTATTTTGTAAAAGACCAATCAAAGTCTGATGATTTTAAACTACGATAACAGAAAATAACAGAGATCCCGGAAATCATACACTGGGTTTATGTCAAATGAATTGTTTCTCCAGAAACAGATGATAATGTATACCGCTTGCATTTACAGAACAGGACCACATACCAGTCATGAGAGGCCAGTGGTTCACGGACGGGACCTGGCTGCCTCTGGAGGAAGAGGACAGTGATCTTATTGAACTGGAGCACCTGGCCCGTTTCCGAGGCCAGCAGATGAAAGACACCTTTGATACGGAAGCGGTGTCCACCACAGTAGACAGCAAAGATGGTAATAAAAACGTGTTACAAATAGGACTCAGGGTTAGGGAAGCTTTGTTATAGGGGTCAAGCGCACAAAAAGGCTGACGCTTAGTTCAGCTAATATAGAGGCATGGTCATGAATAAACCACAACCCAACCCAGACGTCCTGTTTGTCTCGTATGACACGCATTTGAAGGAAGTCAAACACTGGTGACATGTATACCACAGAAGGGCTATTAGCTTTCACTTGTGTTTGCAAATAGTCAAAAATACCCTTAAGCATTACTTAACGATCAGGTCATTTGAAACAGACGTGTTTGACTTCTGCCCTTAATTCACTCAGCCATACACAGTCTGAAACTGAGCCGGAGCCATGTGGACTGGCACAGCGTGGATGAAGTGTACCTTTACAGCGATGCTACCACTTCAAAGATCGCGCGGACTGTTACTCAGAAACTGGGATTCTCCAAAGGTTTGTAACAATCTTGATGACTCTCAGATGATTGTTCCATGTTCATCTTCTAAACACAAATTAAGATATTTTGGATGAGTTTTGAGAGCTCTCCATAGACAGCAAAGGAATGAAAGCAAAGAAACCAAAATAATGACAACAATTCGTCGTCTCAGTGCCATTTTGGAGAGTATTGCAAACTTAAACAACATTGAGGAGACAAATTGTTGAATAAAGTTGTTATTTTTGTGTTCTTGGCAAAGTACGATATGTAGTATATTATGCTTGTTATTCCAAATTCAGTGCATGGTTTGCTATTTGCTGATTGAATAGTGTGGGAGGGACATCCTAGTGTGCGTTTGATGGGACAAAAATCTGTGATTCATCAGTATTTTTGGGGCCGTTTCCCAAGAGAAAGAGAAGTAACCTTTCAGTCGATGTATTTGCTGAAAGTACATTATTAGAGTACACTAGGCTAGCAAACAGACATAGACTTAAAAACACTTTCTTTCACTGCAAGCTTTTGTATTTTAATGCGTTTGTACCATTAAATCCAAACACTGACTGTGAAGCTACTGTAAATCACTTGTGGAAAAAAACTTACTAAGATAGAACTGTGAAAGAATATCATAAGTGCAAACAAAATTTCATGTTTTCAAACTTGTTAATTGCATGTTAATTTGAATAAAAAGCTGACCTTTAGAGTGCTTTCTTGACCCAAGAAGGACACCTAACTAGAGCTTTAAATGAAATTTTTAAATATGGTTAAAGTGCACTTCCAAAAATGCTGAAATGAATTGATTGCTAAACTAAATTATGCTTTAATGTAATTCCTATGTGATGTATTTAATTGTATTTGCAATTTAGTACATTCACAATATATTCAAATGTGACATTAAGTGATACAGTAGAGCGTAATTTACATATGCTTTAGTATGTAGTCCGCTTAAAAGGAAAACGCCACCCTTTTTCCATATTCCACTATGTTCTTTCCTCAGCTTAGATGAGTTGATGCATATCTCTCCCGTCTCAGTGCGTGCACTTAAGCGCTCTAGCGAGTGGCGCCACTATGTTAGCGTTTAGCTTAGCTCCAATTATTCCTTAGGATCCAAACAGGAATGCATTTAAACGCCACCAAACACTTCCATGTTTTCCCTATTTAAAGACGGTTACATGACTAGTTACACAAGTGACACAAAATAAAACGTAGCGATTTCTTTAATCGAATAAAAAAAGCTTAAATATAATGTATGGGTAGCACTTCGCATCACTCCTGAAAACTACCCTCTTCCTCTCGCTTCTGTCAATACAACCAAGGAGTGATGATATTACTGCGGCGAGGTCGAAGTGCACTTCCGCCATACATCATAGTAAAAAATCGCCACATTTTATTTTGTGTTATCGTACTTACTCTTGTAACTAGTCATGTAACTGTCTTTAAATAGGGAAAATTGTGGAAGTGTTTGGTGACTTCTCAATTCATCCCTGTTTGGATCCAAAGGAATGAATGGAGCTAAGCTAAATGCCAACATAGTGGCGCTTTTCTAAAGCATGTCTATTGAACTATGGCACAACAAGTTCACATGCAATACCTTTAAGCTTTTTCACGAGTGATTGTTAAAACTACAGATAAAATGAAGTGATTATCAGTGTTACATGTAGCTGAGTTTCATCTTTTATGTCCGGTCAGCGTCCAGCAGCGGGACCCGTCTCCATAGAGGTTATGTTGAGGAGGCGGCTCCAGAGGACACACCCCCTGAAACAACGCACATAGTGTTTGTGGTTCATGGGATTGGTCAGAAGATGGATCAGGGCCGTATAATTAGAAATACAAGCATGTGAGTCTACTGATCACACAGCTGAATCCGCACAAAACAAGTCATCTAAACCTGAAACTAACTGACGCATTTCACAGGATGCGTGATGCTGCCCGAAAGATGGAGGAGAAGCACTTTTCTGACCGAACAAATGAACACGTTGAGTTCCTTCCTGTGGAATGGCGATCTAAACTCGCCCTTGATGGAGGTACGGACTAAAGACAATAATAAAAAAAAAAATTATCTATCATTGATATATAGTTCGTTTATGATGACGTGTACTTTTTCAGACACTGTGGACTCCATTACTCCAGACAAAGTGCGAGGTCTTAGAGACATGCTGAACAGCAGTGCCATGGACATTATGTACTACACAAGCCCTTTGTACAGGGATGAGGTGAGATATGTCTGATATGTCATGTATCTAAATATATCACCTTTTTAGGATGAAGTTGCAATTTATTATACGTTAAATATATTAATTTTTAGTGCAGTACTGAATAACAGAGTTCTAAAATTATAATCAACAATCAGCAACATTTTAGTCAACACATCAAAATAATAGTGTTTATTTGAAGTGCAACAAAAGGGTAAAACAGTTATTTAAAATGTATTTTGAAGTAGAACTTTTAATTTGAAATTATTACGAATTGCACTTCTTAATAGTGTGTTAAGAAATATAATATAACGAATAAATATAATGAGTTTGCTTAAATGGCATTTTAATTAATTTATATTATATTATCTCAAGTACAGGTATCTCTAAGTGTAATTTGTGGACCAGAAATGTTAAGTATAAAGTTTAGAAAGTATAAATAAATATAGGTCGATATTATTTTAAATATATTATTTAATGCTATGTATTTTAGCTTATTAGAGTATTTGCCCGCTTCTGCCACTGAATACAAAATAAAAAAAGGTTATTGCGACTTTTTATCTAACAATTTAGAACAACTTTTTTTTTTTGCATGATATAAACTCGCAATTGAATTGCTTGCATTGCTTGATATAAAATTGTGAGTTATAAAGTGAGAATTGTTTGTTTGAGATTTAAAGTCTCAATTCTGAAAACATGTTAGTCTTTTTTTGCTCAAAATTGGACTTTATTACTTGCAATTGTAAGTTTATATCTCACAATTACGACAAATAAAGTCAGAATTGCACATTTCGCAATTCTGACTTTATTACTGGTAATTACGACTTTATATTACAATTCTGACTTTATAACTTAAAATCTAAAAATCACGAAAAAAAAAACAAGTTATAAAGTCAGAATTGTGAGATGTAAAGTATCAATTCTGAGAACATATCAGTCTTTTTTTTTTCGCTCTAAATTGGGCTTTATTCCGAGAATATTAATTCGCAATTCTAACTTTATTACTCACAATTCTGACTTTATAACCTGAAATCTCAAGTTTACATCTCACAGTTCTGAGAAAAAAAGTCAAAATTGCGAAAATAGAATTCTGAGACAAAAATAAACTAATTTTATTCAGTGGCAGAAACGGCTTCCATAGGAAATCCGTTACTGACTTTCCCATGCACATCAAATGTTTTTTTTTATTAAGTATCTATGTTTAGTGTTGGCTGTCTTTCACTTATTAGGTTAGATTCAAAATGCATGCTATTTTAGAAGGCAGCTGTCTAGGTTTTGGAGCATAGCTATTCTCAGTCTCTTTCTCGTAAAGTTTGACTCAATGTCCAACACTGAAGCACACTCTGTCCTACTATTTCCTAGTACACAAATAAAGTGTCACAGTTGTTCATTTCATGCTCACTGCACTTGCATCCTTAGATCACCCGGGGGCTGACCAAAGAGCTAAACCGACTCTACACGCTCTTTTGTGAGCGCAACCCTGAATTTGCAGAGAATGGAAAGGTGTCCATCGTCTCCCACTCACTCGGCTGTGTCATCACCTTTGACATCATGACAGGGTGGGATCCTGTGCGCTTTGTTCACGAAGAGGTACCAGATGCCATGGAGGCTGATGTTAGCAGACAAGAGCGCCAGCTACTGGAGGATCTTCGTAACACATGCTTAAGGTTTACAACTAATTAAAGTTCTCTACACCCTACACTACATCCCTGTTATATTAGTAAATATAATAATAATAATCAGCAGCACAACGACAATGAACATTCTGGAAAAGTCTTTTCATCTCAAGTTGCATTTAAATGTAATTCTGCAAACTGATTAATGCAGCTCAGAGATGCCATGAATGCATTTATACAATGAATGCATTTATACACTTAACAAATAACGTGTAACAGTTTCCTTCCAAATGGCAGATTCATTAAGGAATGAAGAAAGTGACTTGCTGATTTAATTTCTGCATACTAGTATACTACTCTTACAATTTTTACCCAAGATAAATATGCTAAAATAGCTAAGTATACTACTATGCAGTTTCAGATATAATTTTGACTTTCTTAATGAAAGTCTTATTGAATCAATCACCGGATTTGTTCAGAAATGCTGAATCATTTAGGAACGGAAATAGAAGAATAAAAATATACAAAACAGTCCATACGGACAATATTGTGTCTAAATTGTGCATCACTTAGTGTTAACTTTTATTTATTATATGTAATTGTATGTACATGTTTTTTTTGAAACCAGACTTTCCAACCTGAAACCACATGGCCACCTTAACTGTAGCAGCTGTATAACAGCATGCTGACAACCACTCTAGTAATTGCATAGCAATATGTTAACATCCACCCAGAACACACTAGCAACAACCTCTCAAGTTAAGCAATCACATAGCAACATGCTAACACTCAAAACACACTAGCAACATATTAGCAACCACCAAGAACACAATAGGACAACAATAACACAATAGGACACTAACAACCTCTCAAAAAACTGTTATAACTAACTATAGTAACATGCTAGCATCCACCCAGAACACTCTGATAACACTTAACAATCCTATAGCAATATGCTAACAGCCATTCAGAATCAGAACAGTAGAAACCCTAGATATGTATAGACACCCCTTTCAACACACAATCATGTAGACGTGTCCTCTGTTTTGGAACGGCCCACTTGACGTCATTCACCATATGGTTCACACAGGGACGTTGGGTTCACAGACCATCAAGTGGCATCTTTCCAATATTCAGTGATTACTATGGTGAATGACATCTTGTCAAGACATCGGATGGCTTACATTGCAGCCATTTTGACTAGAAACTGCATAGCAGTATGCTTAACCACTGCAACAACATTTAGCATGTTAGCAAGCTTAGCCATTGCAACAACATGCTAACCATACAGAACACTCAAGCAACATGCTAACAACTGTTTATAACACTAAATTCTGCATATCAACATGATAAAAACTACTGTAGCAACATGCTAACAACCATTCAGAACACTAGAAGCTGCATAAACATGCTTATAACCTTAACCACTGTAACAACATAATAACAACCGCCCAGACCACTCCTGCAACACACTTACAACTATTAGCAACATGCTAACATCCACGTAGCAACCAAACAGAAACTTGCTAATTCACAACATCTTAGCCCCTAACGTCCTGGCTGTCAGTTTTGCATGACTAGCACCCCTCATGTTTTCATAGGGAGTATCATGGCTATTTTAACGGTGATTTCGGCTGTCTGATACACCAAGATTTAAAAATATAAACCTTTACAACCCTTTTCTAATAGCTCTCAATATATTATCCATCTGTTTGCTGGTCAGCTGCATTGATTTCAGTGCTCTCCCATTGTTTACAGTGCATTTAAGGATCATGAATTATTTAGGGTTTTTAGTTTTGTCTGCACGCTACTTCACAATGTTCCTCTCCAAAATTGTAATTCAATATTTTGCAGAATGAGGGATTTGGAGGATAAGCTTCGGCATTTCCAAACCTCATCTTCAAGACCCTCTCCAGCCCTGAAATTCAAGGTACCTTAGTATAACCGTACCCTTCCTTTCCCCTCTTGTGTGTGTTTGTTTTAATCAATGAACCATGTGATTTTGGGTTGAAGGTAGAGAACTTCTTCTGCATGGGATCTCCTCTGGCTGTGTTCTTGGCTTTGCGAGGCGTCCGTCCCGGAACTAACGGAACGCAGGACCAAATCCTTCCCAAATCCATCTGCCAGAGGCTTTTCAACATTTTTCATCCCACCGATCCTGTAGTGAGTGTGATTAGATTGCAGTGTAAATATAGCTCAGGATTTCAGATTTCTCTTTTAACTGGTCCATATTATGAGCCAGCTGGGAACCAAAACCTAGTATGGAAATAAAAATAATTAATTCTAGCATTAAAATACATGTCCACAAATTAATAATTAGCTCTAATGTGTTGAAATGGCCCCTATACATTCTAATTCATATATATGTATTATGTATTTTTTCAGAGTACATTAGTATGTATATAACATGTAGATCCATTTGCAGTGTTTTATTCACAGTCAAGCAGGCAGGGTAAACAAAGGGGTCAGGAGCAAACATAGGCAATCCAGGGACATGAACGATAATCCAGGCAGAGGTCAGAGCAGGCAGTAAACAATCACAAGACAGGGTAATCAGTCCAAGATCAAGAAACCAGAAACCAAACACAGGAAAATGCTCAGAAATGACAGCAGTAGCAAATCAAGACTTTGCAGATGGCAGGTGTGATAATGAGTGAGTGGTAAAAAAATAAATAAATATATATATATATGTAAAAAAAAAAAAAAGGTTTTACTGGCTTCTGTGGTTCATTCCATTCCACATAAGCTTTTTTATAGTTTCTTTAGATTGATAATATTGATAAAAATTTTCTTCAGCATAAGAAAAATGGTTCTTATAAAAACATTTGATTGAAAGACTATTTAAGAAATCTATTTTTTCCCCGTGCCTCACTGTGAAAAATCCATTTTGAAACATTATTTTTCAAATGTGACAAACTAAAAAAACCAAAACAGCCCTAAAAAAGAAGTTATAAATAAAACAAATTTTATTGGAGTGCGTTTTACAAAGAAATTTTATTCTTGCTACTATTCAAAGTTTCAAATTCAATTTGATGCTTTACTTAACATTTCTTTGTTTCTTAGTTTCTGTTATTGTTATCTAATATATTTATATATATATATATATATATATATATATATATATGTATATCAGTCAAGAAATATAAATAACAATCAAATAAGCACAAAAGTGACTTGAAATGTTTTCCTTCAGGCATACAGGTTGGAACCTCTCATCCTGAAGCATTATAGTAATATAGCGCCTGTCCAGATTCACTGGTGAGTAAAATAATGCCTTTGCTAAAAAATATAGAATAATTAAATTCAAGTGTTAAGTTGGAAAAATATTGTAAGCAAAAAAGGACTGTTTAAATTTTTTGCAGTGCGCTAAAAAAATAAACTATTTATTTATTATTGAATTTTTTTTTTAGGTACAACACGACCAGCCCCACTCCATATGACCAGATCCGTCCCACTCTCCTTAATCCGTCAAAGGAAAGTGCTTCTGTGTCTGATACAGAGAGCCTCCCGAGCCCCTGCACCTCCCCTCCTCAGCCCCGCAGACACTACGGCGAGTCCATCACCAGCCTGGGCAAGGCCAGCATAATGGGTGAGATAGAGAGAGAGAGGTCATTAAAGGCGTCTGCAAGAGTAAAACACTTGCAGGGGCTAGCAGAATGTATAGTGTGCAGTGTAGGAGTAGGATTACGCTTCCCAAATACTGAGATAATGGCAATCTGCCTTCAATTACTGTCTATCTGCAGTTTATAGCTCTTGATTTTAGTGCACAAAGCGATAAATAGAAACAGCTCACCAAATGAATGGATCAATAGGAAGATAATAGGAAGTGTCACAGAAACAACTGGAGATTTGTAAAACCCCTGAGCAGTAATATATGTTATAAGACAAAAAATGTTTACAAATATGAACTAAGTTATCAGAATTACTGCTTGGATTTAAATACATTTATTATATTTAAAGCTGCAGTCCATAAGTTTTGCGCCATTGTTGCCGTCTGTGTTTAAAAAGTCTAATGTCTAATTGTCATAACATTTCAATTTCATATTATAAAAATCCTCAAAAAACAAACTATGCTCCCTTGTGTAAAACTAAGACTATCTGTAATCAGAAGCACATTTAAAATTGGAATATAATTTCAATTAATTTACATCTGTTTCATATAATCTATCTGGATTACAATCCGCATTCAGAATAATTGTTATTCCAGCTGCTGTGAGAATAGGCTATAATTAAATGATTCGCCACCTACAGGATCCTCAGGTGGAAGAATGGGCCTTTGAATAACTGATTCACCCGATTTGTGTTAATTCACTTGTTAAACTGACAGCCCTTATACAAATAGCCTTTTTCATACATTACACTGCATGTGCCAAAGCAATCCTTATTTCTGAAATAAGCAGGTTTCTCTTAAAAAGTAATGTTAACTGTGCTTACTTTTTTTTTTTTTCTCCAGGAGCGGCCAGTATAGGTAAAGGCATTGGTGGTATCCTGTTCTCCAGGTTTTCCCGCTCTAGTGGACAGGTTGGCGGTGTGGAGGAGGAGCCATCAGACTCTGAAGGAGGGGCTTGTGAGAAAGGGGAAGATGGCCGGCCTGTGGAGTTAGACGATAAAGTTGAGGAAAAGACAGAGGAGAAAATCGAGACAGGAGACACCAGCATGTCACAATCAGCCTCTGCCATTATGGAAAGCTCCTCCTGTAAGCACCATCTAAACAAAGAAGTCACTGTGCAGTTTGATCATTTTCTCAGTACTCATAATTTTAGTATTTTTGTTCAGAAAATCTGTTTGGCAGCAAACTACATCTTTGCAGTTTAGTACCGCTAATATTTAGTTTTTACTGAGAATTTGATCATTTATTATAATAGAAACAAGCTTCTATATTAAAAAATAAGGTAAGGTAATTGTAAAATAAGGTTTAAAGTATGAAATAATGTAACATTATGAAATGTAAAGTTGCATAAAGTGTGAGATGCAAAATTGCAATTGCAAGATATAATTTGAAGCCACATTTAAGTTACAGACTACCAATTTGATGACAAGTCAGAATTCCAAGAAATAAAATCACAATTATAAGAAACAAAGTCGCATTGTGAGATATAATCAAATTTTCTAGATATTAAGTCATAGTAGCTGTTTCCATTCACCAATTTTATAAAAAAAATATTTATCTTTAACTTTTTATCTGATAAGAACAAATGTGCATAAACTACAATGGAAACATTTACCTTATAAATACATCCATGTACACCGACAAAGTCGCTTCAAGAGTTCACGGTTTCCTCATTAGTAGTTTTAGCGGGTTTGGCATGCTGTCAGGGGAGCGAGCCCGGGAGAACGGTGAACCGCGAACCCTAGTGGTATGAACCCTTGTGTGGGCAAGGGTTTGAAGCTCGGCTCGGTCCCAGACTGCTCCCCCCTGGAGGCGTGAATTGAAATATAGGTGGAGAAGGGGAGATGTGGAAGGATTGAAAGTTGGGGCTTTTATAGTGAATGGGAGAAGAGTCTATTGGCTGAGAGTGATTGGGTAATGATTAGCTGATGGGATACCAGTTGTGCTTGATTAATTCGTATCGCATTCCTCACGAAATGCGTTAGGTGGGGTGGGGAATGCAACTGCTGCAAATATAAGAGCCTCTGGTGGAGAAGCTCTGTATTGCAGAGGGGAAGAAATGCTAGTATTGCGGAGGAGGGCCTCTAACGGAGGCGGGAAATAAAATGCTGAGGGTGAGGGAGCCTCTAAAGAGGGTGGGGGGTAGGTTGGTTTTGGGAAGAGGAGGGTGGGTCGTGGTTATCTGAAGGACCGGAAAGTGTTAGCATGGCTTTGCGGATTGAGGCTGGGTCAAGGCGTATGTCATTTTTGAAAGCCTCGGAGGACCAGCGGCTGAGGGTTTGGATCTGGTTTGAAGCCAAACCTCTTTTGGTGGCCTTGGTTGCAGCTCCGATCCTGAAAGAATGGGATGAGAAATGATCTGGATCGATTCCGGATCTTGTCAGGATGGATTTGAGATGTTTTTGAATGAGCTTCTGTAGGATAGATAGGATCTGAGGTTTTGGTAGGGCTGGGAAGGGCATAGCAGTTTAAAAATTTAAACGTGGTGGCCTCTGTGGAGTTGGTCCGTTTTACTGTGTTTAATGATAAAATATATGGTTTTGTGGTCTAGGCTAGAGAGGTCGGAGATGGTAGGGTGGATGGATGGATGAAATGGGGAGTTCACAGTAAATTCTGAACATCTCAGAAAGCCAAAAAAGGCTAACGTGAACATGGCGTCTAGGGTGCGATTGACTAAGGGGGACTATAATTATGTTGGAGAGGGGAGATACAGAGAGTAAGATCTCCAGGGTTATGGGAAGTCTTTGGTCGGGACGGGAGGGGTTCTCTTTTTGGATGCCCTTAATGAGTAGTTGGATTTGGGCATTGGAAATGGTGGGGGAATTGAAGCCATATATTAATTTATGAAAAAACTGAATTCCGCTTTGGTAGCCTTTAATTGAACTCACTTGGAGAAACCTAGAAGTATTCAAATGGGATATAAATGAGGAAATGGAGAGTAGGGAAAAATCTGGGAAAGGAAGGTTGAAGCTGAGGTGGAAGGATTTGAAAGCTCTCCAAGCTGTAAGGTACGATTGGAGAGTTCTGGGGGCTAATGCTACGAGAATGGATTGTTCGTATAATGGTCTTAGGGGATGATTTAGGGGAATATGAGTTGTGAATAGGGAGGAACTGGGGTTGGCTGGGGTTCGGCTTCCGGTGCCAGCGTCCTGAATTTCTGAAACAGAAAACGAGACAGGGCGTCAGCAATGGCGTTATCCTTCCCGGGAATATGTTTAGCAGTGAGAATAAATTGTTTTGAGGTAGAAATCCAGACCAGACGTCTGAGGAGGGGCAGGATGGCGGGGGAGTGGGAGCTATGCTTGTTAATGCATTGTACTGTGGCCTCCTTGTTGCAGTGGACAAAAATGCATGAGGTAGACCATTCGTGACCCCAAAGGGAGGAGGCTACTACGATTACAATGGGGTAGAGTTCAAAGAGTGCCGAGGAGGATTGGTGGGTTGGGGTTTCTGCTAGTTCGGGAGGCCATGAGGAAGCGAACCAGCGGTTGCGGTAAAAACCTCCGAAACCAATGGAAGGGGCAGCATCTGTAAAGAGCTGGATGTCGATTGGATTGGTAAGGCAATCTTTGTAGAAAAAAGAGTGGTCGTTCCATTGGGACAGGAAAGAGACCCAGAGCTGTAGTTCGTGGAGGCAAGGGTCTGAGAGGGTGATTTGGTCCTTGAGGGAGGGGGTGGAAGAGGCTAGGTTTAATAGGTGGGAAATGAATGGTCTGCCTTGGGGAATGATTTGCATGGCGAAATTGAGGTGGCCGAGGATAGAGAGGAGTTCTCGCTTTGAGCAATTGGGTTGGTTCTGGAGGTTGTTGACAATGAGAGTGATTCTGTCTAAATTTTCTTTGGGGAGGGAAGCTTCGAATTTCTGGGAGTCGAGGTTAATGCCAAGAAATTCAATGCATGTACTGGGGCCCAAAGTTTTCTCTTGGGCGATTGGGATTCCTAGGTGAGTGAATACTTTGAGGACGGTAGATAGATCAGCTGCGGGTGGGGTGTTTGGGGGGCAAATGACTAAGAAGTCATCTAGGAGGTGGATGAGGTGGTGGATCTGGTAGTTGTTATGAAGGATCCAGCAAATGGCTTCGGATAGCATGTCGAAGATTTTGGGACTGCTTTTACAACCGAAGGTGAGTCGGACGGCAAAATAGAACTGGTTTCGCCAAAGAGGTGCCAGAAGTCAGGGTGTATGGGCATGACTTTAATGGCTGAAGTGATATCAACTTTGGCCATCCAAGCTCCTTTTCTGACTTTTTTGATTAGCTCGATGGCTTGGTCTACGTTATGGTAGGTGAGGGAAAATTCCTCTAGGGGGATGAGGCTATTAATGCTAGGGGTGGGTGAGTTGTGAGGGGAGGAAAGATCAGTGATTAGTCTTTTCTTTCCTGAGTATTTTCTTGCTGCAATGCCTGTTGGGCTGATTCGAAAAATACCAAAGGGTGGGGCGGAGAAGGGGCCAATCATGAAAGTGGAATCAATCTGTTTTTTGATGAGAGTGTCCACTGAGCTGGGGTCTGTGGTAGCAGGGAATTTTCAGGTTAGTAGCTGTCTTTTGTTTCTTTTTCTTGGGAGTTTCAGCTGGAGGAGAGACGTTGGGCAGATGGGTGTTTGCGAGTTTTAGGAGGTCTTGTTTGTTAGCTTTTCCTGAGAATGGAATTTTGGCAGCGGAGAGTGTTTGTCTTAATGAAATGATAGTCCATTTTTCGCTGGAGGATCTGGCAGAGGCGTAAGATGAAGTAGGAGATGGTGGTGGTTGTCTTGTTGGTGGTGGTGAGTTTTGGCGAGCTCGTTTAGCTGGCGAGCTAGCAGTTTTGTTTGGCCTTCGGCCTCGAGTAGGCCCCTTGGCCTCTGGTAGAGCTGCCGGCGGGGCTGTTGATTGCTGAGCGGCGGGAGGTGGAGTAGGCTCCTCGCGAGCGTAGTCGGAAGAATCCAAGCGGGACAAATCTGGCTGTAGAGTAGCGAAAGGTCAATGCTTGAAGCGAGATGTGGAAGGATTGAAAGTTGGGGCTTTTATAGTGAATGGGAGAAGAGTCTATTGGGCGAGAGTGATTGGGAAATGATTAGCTGATGGGCCACCAGCTGCGTTTGATTAATTCTTATCGCGTTCCTCTCGAAATGCGTTATTTGCAAAACGTTCACGTGATTTTGCTCTATGAGATGGAATAACTTGACTAACAGCAACCGATCTCTTTCACAGCATCTATATGTTGTTATTCTAAAAAGCTTAGTGATGTTTAGTACCACAGTTTTTTGTTTTCTTTGACTCGTGAAAACAGCGCTTTATTAGCATTTGTTTAATGTGATATTTCATGTTTGCGCAAGTTTATATTAGCATTTGTTTTATGTGATATTTCTGGTTGGCGCAAGTTTAATTTGGATCTTTGGATGGAAACATAGTGTGAGATGTAATACTGTAGCTATGAAAAACAAAGTCACAATGGCAAGATATAAAATCGTGCCGTGGATATAAACTTTGACCAAAAGATTTAAAATCATAATGATCTGAAACAAAGTCACAATTACAAGATTTGGTGGTCATATTTTAAAGGGGTGACATGATGTTGCTAAAAAGAACATTATTTTGTGTATTTAGTGTGAAGCAATGTGTTTATGTGGCTTAAGTTTCAAAAAGCACGTTCTTTTCCACATACTGTAAATGAAATTTTGAATTTGAATTTGAATTTGAATTTGAATTTGAAACAAGGCGATATGTACAAAGCTCAGTCTAGAAAACCGGGGTATGCTCTGACTGGCCAGCTGTCATGTGCAATGTGATTGCCGAATACTACAAGCATGTGGCGGAATGTTACGCCTCCTACTATAACGTGATGCTGCATCCTGGCGCTATGTCACCAAAACAATAAAACAAGGTATTTGTTGCATCCAGTGGAGACATAATTACTGATTATAACAACTTTGTACTGTCTTTATACGCGTCGTGTTGCATTGCACCTCGTAAACATAACACCATGTCTGCATTTGTGATCAGGGAAACGACAAACGAGCACTACCTTTCACAGCTCAAAACTCACATTTGAATAGTAAGTAGGAGATTCTTTTAATAAGAAAACGTAAGTTTCGAGTCAGAGGTGCCAGACTGTCCTTGCAGTGGTAAAATTGCCTTTCTAGTCTCTGTGCACAGCCAGCATCCGGAACATGGCACAGGTAACAACACTACAGCGAGAATAATAGCTCCACCTTCTTTCTTTGCGTACACATGTGGCCGGTGTTTATAAATAAGCCCACGCTGTGACGTAGAGAACTGTGGGTGTGTTTAAGTGAACCGTTTTAGGGGGGTGTGGACAGGTCATAACTTTTTTATAAAGAATATCTCTTTGGTTTTGAGCTTGTAACACTCTAAAGAGAAAGAAAAAAATAGAAATCACATCATATGACCCCTTTAAGACATAAATTAATGTTATGCTTTAAATTAAATAAATTAATTAATGCTTAATTCCAAGAACGTTTGCAAGTACAATTGCAAGATATAGTAAAATTGCTAGATAAAGTAAGAAGTCGCTGTGTGAGGTAAAAAAGTTGAAATTATGAAAAACATAGTTGCAACTGCAAATTGCTCTTTGCTAGATGTAAAGGTATATCACATTTTAAGATATAAATTAACAGTTTGAAAATATAAAGTACCAGCTCCAGGAAATGAAGATGCAGATATAATAAATAAAGTCACAGTTAGGAAATTATATATCAATAAGATATTAACAATTCGGAGAGGTACATTTGCAATTTGCAAGTTACTTTGTGTGGTTATGTATTCAAACTGTTAGATACAACTTTACAATTATGATAAAGTTGCAATCGCAAGAAATAAAGTGACAGTTTGGAGATATATTTTTACACTGACAGTTTCCATAAGGTTAAATTTGCTTTCGAGTAGAAAATCGAAACCTCCTTACCTCCAAAATGTGTGACAATGACATTGTTTTATGACTTGTTTTGCAGTTGAGCTCGAGAAGCGCATCGACTTCGAGCTGAGGGAGGGCCTGGTGGAGAGCCGCTATTGGTCAGCGGTGACGTCACACACAGCCTATTGGTGCTCCCACGACGTGGCTCTGTTTCTGCTCACGTTCATGTACAGGCCAAACGAAGCCAATGACATGCCAGAGGACAACCCTGAGTCATAATATGAACTCTCACACAGCACCACCCTCGATCACTCCCTCAATTAAGTTTAGCAGACCTTGTTCACTGTGCATTAGAGATCCTGTTTTTGCCTTGTTTTCCTTAATTTAGAAGCACGCCCGTGGAAGAGACCTACTCTCTCCACTACATCCCCAGATTAGGATTGTTTTAACCTCGATCGGGATGGTGGTAATGATCCTACTTGTTGCAGCTTGGAAATTCTGACCCAAAGCTGCCGACTCTTCATATTGCCTGATGTGTATTGACTTAAGTTGTGTATAGTATGACAGAAATCTGCTGAATTGGAGGTTCACAATCAGAAGGGTTTTTTTTTGGGAAGTACGTAAGATGTGTTTTTTTGCCTATAAATAATAGTTTTGAAAAATTTTATAAATTAAGCCTAAATATTATATGTTTACATTATTTGGATGAGAACACAATCTGCATCACTCCTAAAAGTGGCCAAATATTGATAGTTGATGGGAGCAGTGCACATAGATTAATTCAGAGAAAAATAACTTGGCAAACAAATGGTTCACCCAAAATTATAGATTCTGTCATTATTTTTTTCACCCTCAATGTTGTTCTAAACCCTTGTGATTTAGTGGAATAAGATCTTTGAAGAATTGTACTAGGTTTTTTTTTTTTTACATGCAGTTACATTGAATGGAGACCAGTGTTATTTTAGTATGGTTAATATATTTAGTTTTTATTTATTTGTTTGTTTTCATTCTAATTTTAGTACTTTACTTTAGGTTTAGTATTTTTTTATGTATTTTTAATAGATTTTTTTAAACAAGAAAATGGGAACATAGCTGTAATAAAATGAGTTTACATTTTTTATATTTTTTATTTTTTTTTTTTTTTTTTACAGTAATAACCCAGGTGCAAACTGAAGCTTTTAAGCTTAAAAACACTAAAAGTTTCAGAAAAGGTGAAATATTCCAAGTGAATTTAATGTGAAGGACAGATTTGTCATTCTATAAGAATGTTAACATATGCCCTAACTCTCCTTTCCATAGTGGATTTAGATCTTAACTGATGTAGGTGACAAAATAAGAACTCTGGGTAATTCAATCAACCGATTTCAACTCACTGAATCTTTGATCCGATCATAGTGTTTTAACAGAAAGCTATCAGTGACCTTTCAGTCCGATTCTGAAACTATTTTCTAGCCTAAGAGGACTTGGGACATAGTTATATGATCCCTTTTGCACCTTGAAAGCCATTTATTGTAACTGGAAAGATCTCAAAAGCATCTTAAACCCAAGTTGATAGTAGCTCCATTGATGCTAAACTTGCTTTTGAGAATCGCAGCTTAAAGTATTCTTCAGAATTTCTCCTTTAGTGGAGGTCAAACCGTTTTGGAACATTATTTGAAGATCACAGATTTTTTAAATTTCTAGGTAAACTGTTCCAGAAATTTCCATTCCTTTTCCTTCTCTTTCCAACACGTTTGAGGCATTAGTTTCTCTGCACTCGCATGACAGACACTGAAATCTACTGCATATTTGAATGCTCTCTTTGCTGTGATCACCACTCAATTTAGAGTTTATGCTTTAACGTGCATGAAAGACAAAGTCTGGATGTTTTCCGCTGAGGCTGTTAGAAAAGCTCTTTACTACTGGATCTCTTTTTAGTTCTGATGGTATCTAAATAATACCATCTTTTTTGTGTTACGTCCATGTAATCATTTTGTATGTTTACAGTAATCCTGATAAAATGACTCCCCCATGCCTTTACGATGACGAGAAAAGCACTTAACCTTTCTCCTTACCTCACCCTTGAATGTGCCAATAAACTGAAAAGTGCGATCTTCATCATCAGGCGTCAGAGGGAAACGTCTGCATTGTGTGCATATCTATCAGAACTGGACTCCAGCGTTGTCTTCATGTTTAGCTTCAGTGAACACAGAGCTGTTCCTCTTTTATGAACCTCGTGTTTTTCATTAAAATTGATATCTACCGCCTGTTTTGTCTCATTCTGTTAATTGCTTTTAAATTCTGGCTTTAGAGGTAATGCAGGTATCAGCTGCAAACAGAGTTTGCTACGGGCCTTGATCAAAATAAATGGAAAACAATCCAACTTCATGAATCCCTGAGGGGTGATTTAGCTTTAACCATCAATAATGAGTCCTCAAATAGAGACACAGGAGCTGTTGTTCTCAGCTGGGGCCCAATAAACAGGTCAGCAATACATTTTGAAACCGGAAGGGTTACATGTTTCCATACATTTTGTTGATAATGTCAAATATGTCTTTTATCAAAATAAAATAAAGCCATATTTTGGTGTAAATCCACCTGTCTTTTGATAATATGCCAGTACTGATACAATACTTGGCGGTTTTTGTTGTGTGTTAAACTGCAAATTGCACTTGCATGTTTGGGGGCATTTTTTAAAATACTACATTTAGTAATATATTTTATAATTCATATTATATATATATAATATTCACATGATCCTTTCAGAAATCATTCTAATATGCTGATGTTTTATTATCAGTGTTGGAAAGTTGAGCTGCTTAATAGTTTTTTTCAGGCTTTGATTAAAATATTAAAAAGAGAAGCAGTTATTTAAAACGGATAATAATGTTCAAAACTACTGTTACAGTAGTTTACTGTTTCACTACTGTTCAAAAGTTTGGGATC
>JAUMHI010000065.1:4498407-4509506 GCA_032359435.1 Enteromius unitaeniatus
TAAAATGTAAATCTATGCTGTGACTTTTTTGTTCATTTAATAGATCCTTGGTTAATAAAAGTATTTATTTCATTCAAAGAAGAAAGAATAAAAATGTACTGTTCCCAAACTTCTGAACAGTAGTGAAACAGTAAACTACTGTAACAGTAGTTCTGAACATTATTATTCATTTTAAATAAATGCTTTTCTTTTTAATATTTGAATGATCAAAGAATCCTAAAAAAAAGACTATTAAGCAGCTCAATTGTTTCCAACACTGAAAATAAAACATCAGCATATTAGAATGATTTCTGACACTGAAGACTGGAGTAATGATGCTTTGTATCACAGGAATAAATTGCATTTTAAAATATATAATATATTCTGGATTCTTAATCAAATAAATGCAGCCTTGATGAGCAGAAGAAACATTTTTAAAAACCATTAAATATCTTACTGTTCTAAAACTTTGGAACGGTAGTGTAACGGTAGTGACAAAAACATTCACAACCAAGTCTGCTTAAAAATGGCCAATTGACTTTTGAATTTTACTGGGCTTAAGATGTCTTTGTGTTCCTAATGCCATGCTCTACTGGGCTACAGAAACAGAAAGTCAGAAACAAAAAACAACTGAAGCGCCTGACATCTATCTAAGCATTACAAATAATAAAACCGCATTAGGTTGCACTTGAATTACTTCTCGAGGTGCTGTTTAGTCAGACTGCATCATTAGTGTTACTATCTAAAGAAGTCTTGAGGAAGATGTTGCCCCAATCACTGATTGGAGTGTGTGTGTGTGTGCAGTGGATTATTCTCTGTTGCCAGGTGATTGATTGCTTAAGCTTTGTTTGTATTTGATTATCATAGTTTCCTCAGTGTTACTGCTGTGAAAATGAACAATGTACTGCTTAAAAATACAGCTGTGAATTATAACACGAATTAGCATCCTATTAAAAATTACATGAGAAGCTGTTTAGCCATCTAAAAACAATTAAATTATTAATTAATATAATAAAATACATATTAAAGATACGTGTTAATGAGTCTTGTATATCCTAAACAGATAAATAGCTCCAGTTTTTCACAAATTATTTGTTTTTTTTTGCATCATTTCATATCTGAGTCCTTTCCAACAGTGACTGTGAATTACAGATCCATTTTTCACACCATGGGCAACCGAGACACACACAAATATAAATAAAACAATATATTATTATTTTTGCATGTTTATTATAGCTATTTAATTAAACTAGCAATATTTTATTTATGAACTACAACAGATTCTATTCAGTATAACAAGTATAAAGGATTTAAAATATGACCAAAATGTGTTGTTGAATATAGTGAATATATATTACTCAAGACTTGTTTATTATTAGTATGCCATACAAGGATGACAACTTTTGGAAATGGTTTTGCTGAAAGTACTGCATGATAAAGCATGATACACTAAAACCTCTTTTAAAGCACTGCCATTACAAATAATAAAACAATACTCAGCTTAAGCACATACAAAGCTCAAGAATCCTTTATTTGCCCAAAATCCTAGTGTTTTGTGGTCTTAGCATAGAAATGTAGACATGCGACAGACTGTATCAGATCAGAACAGATATCATTCTGTCAGTCTGAAAAAGAGTCTATGGCAAGCGAGTGCACTGCAGACTGTTTGTCATTTATTAATCATGAGAGCCTAGTTGTGCCCACAGTCATCCACTGTGCTAAAACACTGAGATAGGATCTTCAGTAAAATCAGTGCTGACGGCACCAGACGCACTGGTGTTCCTGGTGTCCTGTGTTTGTCTGGGCATGGATCCATCGCTGGAGCGGCTGGAGCTCTGGGCAGATGGTTGGCATCAGCAATCAGCCACTGTTTCAGCATAACTTTCCCCTGCATGCCCACACACCAGACCAGGCTAGGATGCCCTCAGAGAGGACAGTTAAAGAGAGAGAGAAAGAAAAATATACAAATTCAATGTTAAAAAACTGTTAAAATTTTCATATTTGATTTTATTGCTATTTTACATCAGATGCACTCTTAGAAGTGCCCTATTATGCCTTTTAAAAAATGATTTTTCATGCAGTGTGTCATGTAGCTATATGTGAACATAAACTATCTGTAGCGGTAGACCAATCATAAAGGACTGCTCCATCTGACTAAGCACAGCAGTGAGGGCCCACAGAAAGGAGGGGTTTAGACAGACTGATTCTTCGAACTGCTTCACACGAGTCGTTTACGAATCATTTAGAAATGGGATAAACTGAAATCTATTTTTGGAGAAAACTAAAGTATTTTTTGACCTTGCATACATGGAAACCTGTTTTTAGAGATTCATAAAGCAATAATATAGCAACCTTTAAAAAGTCATAATAGGAGCACTTTAAACACAGGTTCAGAACCCTTGCACATTTTTAATACGTTGTATCAGTACGTATTGCATTGGTTCAGTATTCAGATATCCGGGGATTGTCATTAAACCTTGCTCTATCGTGTTGGACATAGCCTATAACCTACAGCAAGTCCAACCCTTAACCAACCCGATATTGTTAACAAATGCTAAACATTTGTCGAACTGAACTGGAGCTCCTCGTCTCTCACGGACATCTCTGTACTCTGTGAGTGTGAAACCTACTGTGAGAACCCATAGATGGTAACATTTAAAAGCATCAGTTTTCAGTATATCCCAGCATATTAACATTGTAAAACACCTGGCAGATTTTTATAATTATAAGATGTACCCACACTTCCAACACACATTTATGTTCAAACTATTTGTAAAATGATTTTTACATCCGATGACCCCTTTAATAATGTAGATATTAGGAGGCATTAATCACTCACCCTTATGTTGTTCCAAGACCTTTGTTCATCTTCAAAACACAAATTAAGATTGTTTTGATGAAATCTGAGAGCTGTCTGACCCTCCATAGACAGCAACACTACTGAAACATTTAAGGCACCAGAAGGTAAGAAGGACATTGGTAAAACATCAGTCTTTTGTGTGCACAAAAATCAATTTTGCATTTAAAAAATATGTTTTTTATGTGTCTCTTTTGCATGTGCAGTGTTTGCTCCCCTGATCCCTGTCCTAAGTGCTCTCTTAATGTTCACATTGGTTGTTTGCTCAACACAACCCAGCATTACAATGTGCCAGAATTCCAGCCAATCAGAGACGAGGCTGCTAAATTCTGATTGGCTGCTTGACAACCAATAACAACTTTCCCTGCATTACCAAATACAGTGCATGGATAATTATTTAGTTGATATTCTGATCATGTATTTTTTTCAAACGCATACTTTATTCTTTGCATACTCTCTCAATTATGGCAGAGATCTAACCCCATAAATGTATAAAGCATGAAAATATGTTAACTATATTTTCAAATACCGACCTTATTTCACACATTAAACCAAAAACTCATTTTGACTTGAGGACGATGGAACCAGGTAGTTCTAAAATGCTGCCAGACGTCATACCTGTAGTAGTCTAGTGTAGTAGTCTATAGCATTTCTAAACCCTGACCTGATGTTTCTTTTGTATCTGTGTACATTTTGGGTCTCTTTGTTTTAAAATATGGAAGTCGAAGTAGAAGTCTATTGAACGCAAAAGCTTTGAAGCTCAATGTTTCAAAACTGCTCAGAACGCAAATAAATGTGGCAATTTGTATAATGTATAGCCTATAATATCAGCACTGAAAGAAGGCTCTTAAAACTCTGCAGTTACTGCAAACCATCTATTTTAAGGCTTTTATTCAATATATCTTTAGATGATCAATATATGGTCCTCTTTATTATCTAAGTCATCTACTGAAGGCTTCAGCCAGAGCAGAACAGCAGATAGTTTATGAAGACTGATGGTGTTCAATGTGAGCAATGGTGTTTTGGATGACGAGGCTCAGCTGCATTAACGTCAAAGCCCATCCCCACCGACCTCAGAACAGTGCTGACATCTCACAGCATGACCGTCTACACAAGGTCGACATAAAGAGGCACTGACGTCAGATCAGTTACACTCTGCTGCTCAAGCCTATAGCTGTGACTTCCAGGCTGAGGTGAGAGGTTTTGATTGCTCTGCAGAGGTTATCAGATTCAGAGTTTGTTCAAGTGTTCAGTTCAGATGATTGTGGATGAAATAATTATATTTCGGATAAATAATTTCCTGTCTGCCAATGAGTTTTTTTTATCCTTGTCACATCTTCTTCATCTTTTGCTCTACAATATCACTCCAGATATTGATTTTCATTGTAGGATAGATTTTCTGATGTTATTTATAATAAACCTAATAATAGTGTTTGCGTCAAGGCTGTATCAAAGTTTCTTGGGTTATAACGAGTAAATACACTGAAGCCAAAGCTCAATATTTAAAGGTGCTCTATGCGATGTTGCAGAATTTTAGCTCGATTTCATTTTTATCTCAAACCGTATGCATCACCGCTTGCTGTCTGCCCTCTGAATACACTGGGAAAAAACCCAACACAATCTCACGAGCAATTAGTACATATTCATACGAGGTGCCAAATTTGTGCCAATTCTTACTAATTCGTATGACCTCACTCGTACGCTTTTGTACGATTTGTCTAAAACCATGTGACGGGTAGGTTTAGGGACAGGCTTATGTTTAGGTCATTCGTACAAATTCATATGAATTGGCATCTCGTAACATACATACGATTTAGAATAAATCTGAGGCCGTACAAATTTGTACGAATTAGCCACCTCGTAAAATATGTACGAGTCACAGGCAAAGGACTGGATGGTTTCTATTTTATGTTTCTGTTTTAATGCCCGGACTGCCAATGAACTCATGTCTCCACCCACCTTGTCTGTTGTCTCCGTTGTTCATTCGTGTATCAGCCCATCTTGTTCGTTGTCATGGTCACTCATCTGTTTCTCCGCCCCTCTTTCTTGTATTCAAGCACCTGTTTTTCATTGTGAATTCTCCTGCTCTTGGACTCTCGCCCTTGCCTCGCCCTGCTGGACTCTGTTTTCCTCATCGCCTGACCCGCCACGAACTCTGATTATTCTCTTGCTGTTGCCTTTGATATGCCCGTCTGCCGTTATCGACCCTGTTATCTGTTTTACTCTGGGTGTGTGCGTGAACATTAAACGTTTTGCATATGGATCCGAACGCCTTCCAGTGTCTCGCGACAGATTGACGAGCCCACAAGGATCCAGCAACGTTGCACGCCATTTCTGCACCAAGGTTGTCAGCGCCGAACGAAACCCCCGCGGTGCATAATTCGCCAGTGCGGTTGCCATGTCCATCTAAAACCCCCGTGGTTCCCAAACCGCAAAGGAAGGCTTTGTTTCACAGTATAGCAAGCCATCTAAACCTAAATCTTTGAAATTAGGAGAGCTCTTCAACACCCAGTCAGTTCCAGTACTGCTTCCAGGTGAGCCATCTTCTGTCTCATCTGTTCAGTCAGTGCCAGTGGTGCAGCCTGGAACCCTGTTTCAGGTCCACAAATAACGGGTTCCAGCCCCGTTTCACAGTGTGGCAAGCCGTACAAAGCACAGTTGGTGCTGGTTTTTCAGCCAGAGAGGCTGTTTCAAGCTCGGGTTTCAACTGTTCAAACAAATACTTTAAAAACAAAAATTCTCAGGTTTCAAAATAAAAATAAAAATAAATAAATAAAACATGCAGACTAAATCAAACAAAGAAAACAACAAAACAGACAAAAACACTGTGCTCATGTTGGCAGTGCAAGTTCAAATCTGGCATGCAGCATTTTCCCATCTTCACTAAATTGTTTCCTGTTAGCCCTGCACTAACAGACCATCAAATCCACATATTTAATTTTTAAGGTCAAACATAAGCATTCATCCCTGTGTCCATAGCCTCCATTCATACATAAAGCTTTGTTACTAAATATAGAACTAATACATGATACTGTTGCAGTCAATCAGGATTACTCCTACTGAAAGTGTGCTCTCTGTTTCTCTATACACTCCTCTGGGTATTTAACCAGCCAGTATTTATTAATGGGATGTGAGGCTGATGCTTGGATTGGTTAAACAGGGAGTGTCAGTCTCGCAGTCATTACTGTCATTAAAGCTACTCTTGGATATCTGCCTTGTGCGGAAAGCAAACATCTGGCTAACAAAGAAACAGTGCAGTGCATAAAACATGCATGTACACACTCACACTGAACTCCATCATATGTCAGGGTGTATTGTACTTCCTCCCAGTCTATTTTTAGAAGCCAGTAATCCAGTTCACATTAGTCTAAATCTCATGCCATGCTCTGTACTGCACAAGGATGCACCGCAGTCTGATTTGTGTTTTCATTGACCCATTGTATCAGATTTTTATTCATTAAATCTGCTTTAACCACGGGCCGAGCTGTACATCTGTTCAATCCTGAGTGCAGGATAAATTCCAGTGGAATTCCAGTAAAGGATGTGGATATGTGCATGCCAGCCTAATCTGTTAAAATGGCCTCTGGTGGCTTAAATAACATTCCTGGAGTGCATTAGTGCATCAAAGTTTGCTTATGGCTATTGTGCCATTTCATACTCTCCTTAGTTTACACTAGTTCATCAGCCAACAATGTCTTTCAGAAGATATACGTATTCCATTATTTTTTCCAACTACAAATTTTAATTTCTAGCACATTTCAAATTGTACATTGAGCGCAATAACATTATGCGAGTCAAATGACTATTTTGTTTTGTTTTTATTTTTAACAACAACACAAAAATGTAAATACGTTTTTATTAAATGTTTATGATTAAGATGATGATAATGATTATTACAAAGATTTTTTTGTTGTTGTTGTTTAAGAAAGTAACTTTTAATACAGGATATAAAAGAAATCATCAATTAAAATGTAAACAATTGCATTGTGTTAGGTTTTTTTTTTATTCCTAAAATGTTTATTTGCTTCCACTAAAAAATTAAGTAGGACAATATTTTCTATAATGCAAATAATAAAGTGTTTCCTGAGCAGCAAAGCAGCATATTAGAATGATTTTGCATACAAAACTTACAATACCTGTAACTTTCATATAGATGCATGTGTGTGTTTGTTGGAGATCTGATAGTGAGGAAGACTCAGTGCTCAGTTCAGACACCTTTGTATTGTTGATCACCTGACCGGACAGAGGTATCAGCTAGCAGCAAGTCAGCAAGACGGAGGATGCGCGCGCGTGTGTGTGTGTGTAGGTCAGGTCTAGAGTTGTTTTCATCAGAAGCCTCTGTAATGCAGCCTGTGTGACTTTTATTCCACCTTCACAACTGTTCCTATCATTCAGATTTTTATGTTTAGCCATATTCAATTATTAGTGTAAGTGTACCTAACAGAATTTTTTTTATCTCTTCAGAAGTTGTGAAAAAGTTTAACTGCAAATACGTTAAGCCATTAAGTAAAGAAGAGTTATTAAATCATAATAAAAGTCCTTTAGATGTCCAAAAGGTAAAGAGCAGAAACAGACAGATTACTTATTCAGTGATTACAGAGTCAGTGAGAGAGAAACACATTTGTCTGTTTTTTGTACAAGCAATGAATGAATGAATGAATGAACAAACGAATGGATGAATAAATGAATTAGTATAACATTGTAAACATTTTAAACACTGACACCACTTTTTAGCTCATGTTAACATGAATATGGAGCAAAGCGAAGCTGCTTTTCAAACTTAACTCTATTCGGCAGAGATATCCATGGCAACCAGCTGCAATCTGCAGCATTGATCTACATGATGAGAAAGAATTCCTGCCCGAAGCAGATCACTTGCTTCCGGTGTCTTACTCACAGCAGAGCAAAGTCTAGGAGTTATGGTTTCACACATGAATTCTGATAAGAACAATATCCAGAATTTCCAAGGATCCAAACGACCAAGTACAGAATTTATTATTTTACATTATTAATAAAATAAATAAAATTGTTAATTTAAATTAGATTTAATATTTTATTTATGTGTGTGCATGTGTATGCACAACAAAAAATTCCCAAAATGCTGACATTTTTTTAATTTGAACTACTTCTACTTTAAAGCCATGCAGTTGTCCTGCTGAAATACACAAGACCTTCCCTGAAACAGACGTCATCTGGAGGGAAGCTTATGTTGATCTAAAACCTTTTTAAACGTTTCAGCATTTACAGTGCTTTCTAAAACATGCAAGCTGCTCATACCATGTGCATTTCAAGAGTTTGCGCTTCCTCAATATTATAAAGCGAGTTTGGCGTGCTGTTGGGGGGGGGTTTGGTAACCCTCGAGCCCTAGTAACTCTAGCCCTAGCTAGGGCGAGGCCCGAGGCCGGTTCGAACCCTGCGTGCCCCCTGGAAGGAGTGAATGGAGGAGAAGGGGAGGAGGTGGGAATGCAAAAGCGAGATACTGAAGGGAATAAAGCTGGCTTATTTATAGTGGAGTTTGGTGGATTGATTGGCTAGTGTCGGAGGTGAAGATGATCCGTTGATTGCTAACAACTGCATTGCATTTCGACCGTGCTTTCTTTCGAAATTGGTTAGAACTACATTTATACACCCTTCATTCCATCAGAGCTGCTTTTGAACTGAATGCAGATTATACGCTGGAAGGTCTCCCTCCTCTTTACTCCAGAGTACATGGTATCCACGATTTTTAACAAGAATTTCAAATTTGGACTCGTCTGATCATAGAAGACTTTTCTACTTTGAAACCATTGTAAATGTTTGTCCATTGTAAATTAGGACACACGACACGACAGGTCTTCAATTCACACATAAATATATTTAAAATAGAAAAATAAAATAAATACATGAATGTGTTTTACTTAGTAAATATACACAGTACACACATATATTATGTAAACTAAATATTTTTTTGGATGTGATTTAAAGCACTAATTGTAACATAATAAACTACTCCTAAATATAATGTAGAAACGTTAAACAAAGTAATAAGAGACTGCTTTGCAACAATTTGTAGTGTCAAAAGTGCTACAATTAAACATGAATTAAACTGAATTAAGTATAGTTATACTTAAAGTGGCCTTTTAGTTCATTAGTATTATCTCCAGTTTGTTTAATCTAATTTTACAATTTTAAGTGCACATTCAGTAAATTAATTTTCAGTTTGGGTTCTGTTATATATATCTTGTTGCACTGTGTGCCATTTTCAAAACACTCGACAATGTACAGTTTAACGGACAGTATGCAGTTAGTAGTAAACTAATTATTTCATTTCAAACACAGCCACAGACTTTTCCCTTATGTTTTTCTAGCAGAGCATTCTGGGTAGTTGAGTTCATGTGAGGCTACAGTACATGGTGGTTGTTGGCCTACTTCACCTGACAACAATACAGAGGGAAGAGGCCACAAATCTCATAATCCACCATGACTCTGAACCTGGGATGATTAAAAAACCAAGCCTGAATAATGCACTCTGCTTTAAATATACAATCACAACCCAAATACTCCTAATGGGCTCACCAGAGACGGAAAAAAAGAAATTGGAGCAAACATTTTGGCAAAGCTAAATCTGTTGAGGGTGGATAGAGAAGGGCAGACCCAAGCAGCTTTGTCTCTTCAGTTGTTCTCATATGCTGTGACATATGAAAAGTATAATGACTGGTAAGTTAACGTGATTATAACAAGCATAGTAAAAATGATGTGTGTGTGGATTCAAGTATGCATACATAATTATAGACACAACACATGTACATACATATAGGTCAATGACAAATAAGCATTTACAATTTTACAATCAGTTTTATGTCATTTGTTTTCAGTTTTAATTTAATGACTTTTTTTTTTTTTACAGTAAATACATTCTGCACTTTTGAATTATTCATCAAATAATCCTGAATAAATAAATTCCTGTTTTCAACATGGGAAATAATAAGGAATATTATTATTATTAGTAATATTCACATTGTGATCAGCAAATCAGCATATTAGAATGATTTCTGAAGCATGATGCGACACTGAAGACTGGATTAATAATGCTGAAAAAACATCATTCTTCTTTGCATCATAAGAATAAAATACAAATATGTTAAACTAGAAACTAATTATTTTAAAATGTGTTAATATTTTACAATTGCTTTTTTTATCTGTACTTTTTTATTAAAAAACACAACTTCGGAAAATTAAAAAATACATACAATTCTAAAACCTTTGACATATGACTATAACTTTTCAATGTTATAAAGAGTTCAAACTATTTTATAGTTTAAATATGTCTCTCTCTTTCTGTGTCTGTGTGTTTTCTTTGAATAATTTAAACATTTCAGTCTCCCCCAAAATAAGCTTTGATAGCATGGACTATTTTGGTCTCTTTGTCTGTAGTCTCTGCAGCCAGAGTGCCTGTGACGCCTTATCTGTCATGTCAGGTGATATTTTTGAATTAGTGGCTCTGCACTCCTCGTTCTTGAGGCTTAAAGACATATGTGGTGATAAGTCTTACTGCCCTTGAGAGTTATGCTTACAAAGAATGCCTGGCATGTGCCGCTCTGTGGAACCGAAATCAGCTTAACACTAAATAACAGACCTTTGCATTAATACATGCTTCTCTGATCCTAGAGAGAGAGAGAGATAGACACACAGACACAGAGCCCTTTGAAGATCGCAATGAGCACAAGGTGAAGCCTGTCATTTTTGGACTTTTAATCATCACAATATATTGGGAACTCAGAGCTTTTGCACGAATCATCTAATCTGAGAACTCTAGGTTGCTCATGGACATTTTAGGCTCCCCTGGCAAAATATTTTCTAGTAAGCCAATCCATATTAGACATTAATCCAAATTCCTATGATTTATTTGAGTCCTGCACGTTATCTGTGTGGCCTTTTTACCAAAACAAAAATTAGGGCAAAATTACAAAGGCTAACCCAAAAGAATGAAACAAAAAGAAAACAACAGAAAGAGAGAAACAACAAAAACCTAATTTTTGTAAAATAATTAACTTGTCCTTCAAAATCATTTTGATGTGCTGACTTGGTGATCAGGAAATATATATTTTTATTACCAATGTTGAAAACTTAAAACTTAAAAAGTTTTTTTTTTTATGACCAGAATGTTGACTTGACTAGGGAAAAAATTATGAATGAATGAATGAAAGAATAAATAAATAAATAAATAAATAAGCAAGCAAGCAGAATTTATTTGAAATAGAAACATAAATGTATTTATTGTCAT
>JAUMHI010000065.1:4515376-4551238 GCA_032359435.1 Enteromius unitaeniatus
AGATCGGCGGATCCAGATGCACACACACACTATAAGTCCTTACACAATCTAACATGTGTTTAAAATTGAACTGGAAAGTAGGTACTGGGCGTCCGGCCAGAGGAGAACTGGACCCAACTAAGCCTGGTTCTCCCATGGTTTTTTTCCCCATTCTCTCATGGATGGGGTTTTGGTTCCTTGCCACGGTCGCCTTTGGCTTGCTTAGTTGGGGACACCTAATTTCTAGTGATTATCGTCGTTTTTGATTACAGAGACCGTCTCTGCATTTGATAAATAACGTTTAATCTCGTCATTATATATTACCATTTCTATTCTATTTTCCTACTTGATAATGTTCAGTGCTTTGCTACAATCTGTATTGTTAAAAGCGCTATATAAATTAAAGTGACTTGACTTGAAATAACATAGCTTCTTCACTTTTGGACTTTAGTGCAACAGTAAATATAAAAAAAGTCTAATTTGTGCCATCTTGACTGTAATGTCCTGCGCCTTTGCACTGCAAAGTCACAGGGCATTTTTTCTCTCCTCTTCAAACTCTCCTGCAGCGTAAGCTGACTCATCTTTGGCTGGGTTGCCTGGGTTGTTTTTGAGGTGCTGTATCAGGTATGTTGTGTTAAATGTATCCTTTTCCTTTCCGCCTCTTGCAATCCCAAGTTTATATATCTCACAGTTTGCTATTGCAATGTTGTTGTCATCAACAACTTTATAATGCCTCCAGACCACAGACATTCTCGCTTTACGCTTCAAGCTACTTCTACTTTGCCGGTGTTCTATAAATTCATCCTACCCGTGAATCCATCCTACTTACGCTCACTGCGCATGCGCACCTCAATATTGCATTCATAATTGCTATATTTGCATTAACAGTAAGGGTAGGTTTAGGGTTGTTTGAGGTGTAGACATTAATAAAAAACAATTTAACAGGTAGCATCTTCTGATATCAAATTGTGCTACCTATTTTTTCAAAATCTGATATGGTAGGATAAATCATTAGAACACTGGCATTTAACCAATGGCGTCTCTGGAAGTAACATCCGATTAAATGTTTATACATTTATATTTTCACATTCTTGTATTTTCTATTATATATAAATATGTTTAATATGTTGCAACACTTATAAACATTACATATTTGTGCTAAATATATACATGCGTTTGTTTGTATTTATTTATTCACATACGTATTGATATACATTTATAATTATACACCTGCATACACAAAGCTGAATTTTGAGCAGCCATTAATTTCAGCTAACCTTCAGTATCACATTATAAATAATTTTAATATGCTAATTTAGTGTTTAAGAAACATTTCTGTTATCATCAACACAATTGTGCTACTTAATATTTTTTCGTGGAAACTTTCTTCAGAAATGTCAACACAAGTTCAATTGGACAACATTTATATGAAATAAAAAGATTTTGTGACATTTTAGATATCTTTACTGTCACTTTTAATATATAAATTTTTTTCAGTGCATAACTATATATTCCCAGTTTAAACATATAAACATACATTTACACAGTACATTCATTCATTCATACATAATGTTAATTCATATTGCAGTGAGGAAGGATAATGTGTCATCCATGCCTCAGGAGGTCTTTGGTAAATCGTCTCTGGTTGTTTAGGTTTAGGAACATGTAACAGCATAACCGGCGGGTCCTTGTCACCCTGATGTCTGTTTTGGCTCTTAATCAGACAGACGAGGAAAGGGGGGGTTGTGCTGGCATGTGTGTTTAATGTATGTGGGTGCTGATGGATCATCCTCCTGTCACTGCGTTAGTCTTCTGGCATCGCCTCTTCCAGTGGCTTTCCATGACAAACCAGCGCTGGCCTTCTATTCTCACAGAATGAGCTGATCGACACGGCCACAGATGCACAGACACAAACACACATGTTGTGTTTACATGTTTTATGGGGACTCTCCATAGGTGTAATGTTGTTTATACTATACAAACTGTATGTGGTATTGCCCTACACTGACCTACACCTAAACCTACCCCTTACAGGAAACGGTGCATTTTTAGATTTTCAGAAAACTACATTCTGTGTGATTTGGAAGCTTGTTTCCTCATGGGGACCTAATAAATGTCCCCACAAGGTCAAAATTACCAGTTGGTCCCCATAAGGTGATAAATACCGGGTGCACACACACACATGATGTGCATCTCTAAACATTGATTGGTATAAGTATAGCCTTTGGGTGTTTGAACACCATGTTCTATATTAATTCACTATATTAATATTGCAGACAACAGATGAAATAAACAACAGTTTAAATCTAGATGAACTCTGCATTTGTGATAATTAATACAGTTTGTTAACACTTTACAATGTTATGTTCGTCATTATGTGTAAATAATAAAGTATAATTAAAATAATTAACAGTATTAACTTCTTGTACTCCTTATTGATAGATGTTATTTAATGTTTATTCATAATTATACTGCGAGACCTTGAATGCTTGAATCTTATTGGCGGACAAACGTTCTATGGTGTGCAATTATTTTTAAGGAACCACATGGCGAACGTAGTTTCAAGCATCTCTTTGACGACATTACAATTCCGTATCACTTTTCCAAATGGTTTCTATTATTTTAAAGCTCTAACAACCATAGATATATACATGTCTGTGCTTAGAAAACCAATATAACCAAAACACACAAAACAATGGCCAAAAAAATAAATATAGTAATCAATGATAAAAACGACAGCTCATTTCCATGTTTTGCCATAGAAATATGTTTTATTATCTCTCCCCGCTGCTAAAAAAAACAGCATATGCTGGTTAGATATGTTTTGATGCTGTGATGCAGGTTTATACTGGTCCTTTGCCAGAACGTGAACAACATAAAAATATATATTATTATTGTTGTTCATTTGTAGACTATATATTTTCAGAATCAGCTGATGTTAACTTATTATTGCGGTACGTTTTACAAAAAAAATACTATTTCAGTCTTTGTACTTTATTATTATTAACTGCTAAACTGCATAAACCATTTTTTATGAGGTCCAATACAACATTTTATACTGTCTTTTATTTTATGGGACAAAACAAAACAAAGCAAAACAAATAAAAAAAAATAAAAGAAAGCATAAACCAAAGTTGAGTCAAAGTCACTTTAAATTGCTGTGTGATGTATTTTTCTTCAAGTGATGTAGGAATTGGAATGTAAAAATCTCATTTCAGCATGAAAATGAATTCAAAGTTGAGATCCAGGTTGATGATATGAAGCTGCCTATTTAGAGTGAGCTGTCACACAGATACTCAACAAGAGTTACTGTGCCTCCATAAATCCAGTCTTGTGTGCTGGTCATGTGCTATTATCTTATTGATTACTTATTTTCATTAGGGCCTGGTCAAGGAGGGCACCAGGAAATCACCCATAAATCCTTACAGAAGAGATTGTAATTTAAATGACTGGCAAGCCCTCCATCCTCTGAAAGCCAGCTGATATCTGAAGTCTGTACGAGGCAGCAACAGAGAAATTTGATCAGTTCACTTTTTATGTTTTCTTCTGAGATTAAGAATGGTTCGAGCTGCCATCACAGTGCGTTTCTTACTTAAGCACAAAAAAAAACGAATGCGAGAACAGTTCAAAAATATATCCCCGCATTCAGTCTTACCTTGAATTGGAAATGTAGTCCAATAAAACGTGATGTAATGTGGCCGCTTTAACCTCAGTTTTTAAAAACCTTTTTTTCCAGGTGTCCTGTTTTATGTCTTGATTATGTCTTGAATTTATACCATGTCTTGTGTATTGTTCAGAGTCAATCGTTGAATGTACCGCGTATCTGTCTGCTGTTAAGGTACTGAATTCTGTTTTGTACCAAATGCAGGAGGTGATGAGAAAGTAACATGATAAACCAGGCAGCTTTTAAATATATATAGAAGGTGCTAAGTGTCATTCACACAAACTCTAAACACCATCATAGTGAGACTCATTAAACTGAAATATGCAATAAACATTCATTTAACAACATTACATGTAACATCCTTAATAAACACAACCGATAAGAAAAAAGAAAAGAAAAGAAAAAACACCAAACGGTAATTTCAAAGAAAAAACACCAAATTTAAACAATTTGATTTGTAATGCAGGGAATTCTGGGATTGTCATTTTGTGCTTTTTCCTTGAAAAATTTGCAGGAATTTACCTTTAACCATTTCACAGGTTTTACTGTTAAAATCATGGTCATATATTTTTTTTTTGTGTGAAAATTGTTTGCAAATTGTTTTGAAACAATTGGAGCATCTTTTGGATGATTAAGTAAATAAATAAAAATTTTGCTTATGTAATCATTGAGTTTTCTCATTCCACTTTCATTCTCATTCCAGGTTGTGACGTCTTAATTAATAATCCACTAAGAAGCAAGGCTCAGTCGGGATTAACCCGTGCTGAGTCTTTTCTTGGCCCCACAGATAGTAACTAGCTGTCCTTACGCGCCCAGGTGGTGCAGTGATAGTAAAGTGTGCTTGAGCACGAGACAGCTCAAGGCCTAATACGATTGGGTAACATGACAGCAACAACACTGAGTAAGTCATTAAGGTCTGTGTCTTTGTTGACTTCTTAAGAGCTTTCTTTACAGTGAGGCTTGCTTCTGAACAGTGAAACTTCTGGTTCCTATCTTTACATTCAGATGTCAGAAAGGTCATTGTGGATAACAATAGCTCACAGGAACATGGTAATCAGACACCTCTGCTGAAACCAAAGCAGAACCTTATCTGAGAGCTCCTGTCATCTATAGGGACTAGCTCTGGTTGCATAACATTTTTTACATTTACAACTGAAGGTTTTCTTAACTTAAAGAGTTTTGTGCAACCAAACCGAGGAACATAGATAATTCATTTAAAGTGCCCCTATTATGCCATTTTACAGGTTGCTAATGTTGTTTTATGAGTCTCTTAAAACAGGTTTACATGTATGCAAGATCAAAAAACACATCAGTTTTCTCCAAAAATAGATTTAATTTTACCCCATTTCTAAATGATTCGTAAACGACTCGTATGAATCAGTTCGAAGAATCAGTCTGTCTAAACCCCCTCCTTCCCGTGAGCCCTCACTGTGATAGATCAGACGGCCCAGTCCTTTATGATTGGTCTACCGCTACCCACAGAACTTGTACCAAAACTATACTTTCTGACATTACTAGAGGTGCTTTCTGAGAGAATATGTCAACTAGTTAGTAAGGACTACCGTGGAAAGTGCTCACAATATGCTTTTGTAAGCGAATCGGGCACACCTCTACGTTGTGAACTTTAACACTGTATAATGCATAACACTGCGTTAAACATCGTTTATCATTACTTAAACTAATGAGACAGACAGAAAGTCACGTTAATCACAATGTTTAGACTACATTAGGCCCACAGCTGAACAACAGAACTACAGAAACGTAAGTTAGCCAGTTACCAAGACATGTGCAGGGTTGTTACACAACATAACGTACACAAATACGTATTTTGAATGATTACAAGCTGCAAGCTGGTCCAAATAAACTGGGCACTGATCCATCTTTTAAGACCAAGCATTTGAGAATATCACGTTGTACTCCAAGATTGGAAAAGCAGTCATCAGTAAAAGGAGGTGAACACAACACAAGATTGTATGCTGAGGTGTTGTTGAAAAAATCAATGTTAACCGCTCATTCTTTGTAGAGTCATCTTTTAGAAGGGCATATAAAACAAATTTACTCTCATAGCGCAGGATACAGCATCTTCTTGACATGATGTAATCCACGTGGAAATTGTACTGTTTGTGGGCGGTCAAGTTGTTTGTGACGTAGAATGTGGGTGGACATTATGCAAATATGTTACTTAGTGACATGCATCCGTAACAGAAAAAGATTCAAATTGCTGACGACTCGTTTAGGCGAATGTGAGCCGACAGCCGTAAAATTATGTTTACATGCAGCTACATGACACACTGCATGAAAGATCTGAAAGGCATAATCAGAGGTGGACGAAGTGCACAAATCAAGTACTTGAGTAAAAGTACAGATCCATACTATAAAATATTACTCCAGTAAAAGTAAAAGTACTCCTTTTTCAATTTTACGCGAGTGAAAGTACAAAAGTACTTGGTTTTTTATGTACTTAAGTAAAAAAGTACTGATAGATTTATTTTAAAATTTTATACAGCCTACTTAATTTTATATAGTGCTTTTTTTATAATCTTACTGCGCAAAATACCTGAGATTTTTGACGAGCATGATGTAGTAATGTTCACTGTGAAGCTTACACTGCAAAAAGTGTTTTGAAGAGTAGGGTATTGTTTTGCAGAATGTCACAAACGTTATATATGACATAAGAATAAGTTAGGAAAAACATTTGAAGGAAATAATTTTTGTTTTTTTGTTTTTTTCTCAAACCTTGTCTGTGTTGTAAACATTCTTGGCTAAATGCCCCCAGAGGGCATTACTACCCACTTTGATAATTAGTTACCTGAATATAAAATCCTTTCTTTTTCCCTCAGATGTAATAAATCAACAATATTTGGACATTATCTAAAAATGAATCTAAATTAGCACCAGCAAGCTTGTTAGATAAACAATCAGCATTAGATAACAATATTTAGACCTACCTATTTTCAGTAACATTATATGAATAAACGATCATATCTGTCTACTTGATCCAAACAATATAAAAAATTGATACCGTTGATAAACAATATAAAAACAGACGTAGGGCTAAAGGCGTAACGTTAGCATTTTAATAAAACTTAATAATAGGGGCATTTTAAAGCAATCAAGAACATGTTCTGCATGGACTCACATATCCTGAAGAAATGGTGCAGCTAACACAAATGTTCTTAGAATGGTTTGCTAATGTTCCCATTAAGTTATGAAAACGTTTCTGAATGTTCAATTGTCCAGATATGTAAATAATCTCATTTACCTACAAAATGTTGCATGTTTGCACCTTGCGGTAGCAGCCGAAAAGCCAGGACAGCTCGTTGACTTACCGCGGGAAGGACGTGAGGGAAGCTATCTCATGAACGAAAGGTGGGACCTCAACGTAGCCATGGTGATCCGTTCGCAATGAATGCATGAACCATCCATGAAGGCCTCCTCAGCGTGTTCTCGCTGTTCGGAAGGCTGAACAGTCTCTGACAAGGGCCAAACAGACAGTCCAATGGCCCCCATGGCCGGTTCAGGGTGAGGTCTCCTGAACCACCCCAACTGACTGACTCGGAGGGGGTGCAGCCATCAGCGGGATCCGTAGAGAATCTATGACCATGGTCGACTTCTCTAGGGTGGGTGCAGCCACTGGCGGGTCCTCCAAGACGTTATAGTCTTCTTGAGGTTCAGGTGAAACATACGTGACAACCGGCTCTGGCAGATCTGGATCACAGACCGGGTTCGGATCACAGACTGGATCTGGAAGATCCAGCCACCATGGATCCGGATCCTAGGCACCACGAGGACTTTCAACCGCTTTGTACGGGTGACTTAGTACGGGTGATTGCTCCTCGAGCTGTAGGACCTGAACCGACTGAGCCGGAAATAGCACACCAGGCTGTGAGACCGGTACTGACTTGACTTGAAACAATGGAATTGGTTGTGTAACCGGCACTGATAGGATTGACTGAGAGGACACGGCCCCTCTCGTCGTGCAAAAGAGTTAAAAAGCCCTCTTCTGCGGTTTGGGAACTACAGGGTTTTGGACGGTACTGGCAACCGCGGATTTAGCGCCACGGGCGGCGCTGGCACCCCCGAGGCTAGATCGGCTTCTGCTACCTCGGCGCCATTTTGAGTGCGAATGCACCCATCTCCATGATTCTCCTCGATTCACTTGGAGAAATGATTGCTGGAGGATGTAAAAACAGCGGTCCGAACCATGAAAACGAATATGGGACTGCGTCCCGTGGCTCCACCGATCGGTGCGATCTTGGAGGCGGACCTCTCCGTCTGGCGAGGCGAGACCCCGATAGCTGTGGGTATTGTGGACGTAAAGCGTAGCCTGCTGAGATGTGCGCGTTCTCTCCGTGGAACACCATCTCCTTTCGGGTCCACCGTTCTGTCACTAATCAGGCTGTAGCTGCTGTGGTGAAGCGTGACGCAAGCTTCTTCAGTGGCAGGGAAGACTTGGAAGGCAGGAGTATCAAACAACAAACATTTATTAAACATAAAAAAAACTAACTGAACAAAAGCTGGAAGAAATGAACCACACAAAGAACATAAACACAGAGCACATGTACAAGGTTAATAGAAACACAAGAGCACATGGCATGAAACATAGACAAAATCACCGACACAAGACATAGGACAGGTGTTATATATCTATTAATCTTACTGAAAAAAATCTATTTCCTAAAGAGACAGCGAGAAAAATCATGTTTATCTAAACAAATAAAAGGAAATTTTTTGAAGAATGTTGAATCTGTTTTTGTCCATACAGTGAAAAATTAATGGCGCCCAAAACAGCTCAAAATCTTAAAATGACGACAGATTTATTTTTTTTTTTTTACATTTTTCATTTTATTTTCTCTTTTTTATTGTTAACTATAAATGTTTAATAAGTAAGAACGTGCAATAGAACTGATCAATTATGAAGGTTTCAGGTCATGGTTACAGATATTTTGATTAAAGCAATTACAAATGAACAAGCGCCGTGAAACCTCTGATAGCATTAGGAGTGTGATAAGCGGTTTTTAATGAGCGTATGATGTTCTAATGCAGATGAGTCCCTTTCAATTCTCATTTATTGTTGCTAATGCAGGCAGAGCGAGAGTGAACGAGGATCACATGACCCGCTGTATTCTGACGGCATGTGCAGAGGATTAGAGAGGAAACCGGGGGAACAGGAAGACAGGCTTAAACAGCTGCAGCGAGCCTGAATGACGACCGCTCCTCCAGGTCTCCCTTCAGAGATGCGGAGAAAAAGGAAGCTCTCGCAGTGGTGCTCGTTCATTTGTTCAGACACTCAGTCACTATGATATTCCAGCTATCCACTGCAGAGTAATTACAACACAAACAGGAAGTCTCCAAGGAGAATTGCTGTCACAAGGGACTTGCAGGAACTTGAGGGGATTTAATATGTCAGGCTTTATGGAAATTAACCCAGCCTCTCACAATGCCTCCTCAGGAGTGGTAGTTCCTGTAATGTGCATGTGAGGTGGAAAGCCATTTACAGAGCAAAAATAAAAATAAAATAAAAAAAACAAAGCACACTGCAACAATAAATAACCCACTCAGAACAACTGAGAAACTACCTAGCATGCATCAAAAAACTAAGAATACTATTAGTGTCCTGTTAATTCAGTACCATAGAAGATGTGCATCCTTTTTGTTTTCTGTTGCCTGTTGACATGCTGACACCTCAGAGGTCTTCAGTAACTAGTTATATAACAGAACTTCATCTTAAGGTGTTATTGTTACAGTACAAATATTCATTTAAGTTCTCAACAATAGTAAATAGTATACTTACTATATGCGGAAGGATTATGTTTTTTTTTTTTTTTTTTGCAAATTAATAATGCATAATTTATTGTTATTATAATAGTATGTAACAATGATACCTTAAAATAAAGTTTTATCCAAAACATAAACACTGGTGGTGTCATTCCACCCACTCACATTTGCTTTCTGTCCTTAGCCACTCAAACATGTACTATAGCTACTTTTTTCTAAGTAGACTTAGTTTAAAAAATGTGGCACTGTTGGACACTCAAATTTGTCCTAAGAAGCATGGGTAGTACAATGAAACTCTAATAAGGTATAATGCATAAAACGTTTTCATAGAAGTGTGTTTTAACAGAGATGCTCACATTCTGACCCAGACTCTGATCCATTCTCAGAAAGAGAGTCTGGAATAAATTATTACTTATTCAGGCTACAATATCATGCTTTACTACGAGCATCTCCAGATTTATCTAAACTAACTAACAGATAATTACATTTTTATTTAAGTTTATTAGTTAGCAGGTAAAGTAACTGTCTACGATAAAACCTAAACAGCTGAAAATCCAGAGTGTCTTTTTTAACATAATGAATAATTGCAGTGACACATTTTATTGCACAAATACTAGTAATGATAACTTAAAAGCACTTGAAATTGAAGCATTTTGGCATAATAATTTGATAATAAAATGATTAAAAATGCTTTTGAAATGACTAAATGTGCATGCTGGATTACCCTTACATTCCTGTAGAAAGATGCAATGTTATACAGTTTTGAAAAATAGTAGATGTCTTTAACTCGTTTACACTTGTATGGTAATTCCAGCTTTGCTAGAGATCCTCAGCACTCTTAAGAGGCTCAGGTGCATCTTGTCTAATGAGAACAATCCTAAACAATATCAAGGATTTCCTTTTTGATTGGTTTGGCAAATCAGCAGCCGCTAGCCAATTGTGTCTTACACAACCAAAGACTGGACGGGAGCTTCAATGTCATCTCAGAGTCCCCTAAAAGAGGTAATACCTTTGATCCCTGCATCTTATACAGGAAGATTATGTTACCCCACTGTGAAAAGATGGGATGTACTCTGAATGAAGGCCCTGGTGTTGGAGGATGGTGTCGGCTGGAAAGGGCCCATGGGCTTAAGCCTCTGCAAGACATTCTAATCCCCTTGGGCTTGTACCAGTGTTTTGGCAGGTGACTTAAGGCCCAGCCATTGTGCTCCAATGAGATTTGTGTGTTTCTAATTAGATTTCATCAGGAAGAGTTGGCAACTGTTTGTTTGAATGAAAGCTAGTTGTCAAAGAAAATGATTTAAAACAGATGGAGTGAGTATTTAAGCCATCTTTAAAAAGTGGAAAATTGAGCTGTTTGACTTAACGGACATCATACTTTCTTTCAGTAGTGTTGGTTCTCTACCTTCTGCTGAGTTTGCGGTATAGAATTTGCTCCTAATGACCACATCTTGGGACCTGAACATCGCATCCCAATATTTGAGTCTGGGCTCGTTTAGCTGCATTAATCATACATGGTGTCACTCTTAACACCATAGCAACCACTTGGCAACACTACAGCCATCACTCAAGCAATACCATAGCAATCTCTCAGAAGACCTCAAAGCATGTCCTAGAAATCACCATCAAGCAAACCATCATGTCTCTGAGCTTCTAAACAGCCATGAAATGCTCCCAAAAGCACTTAGATCTCCATAGCAAACAAATAGCAATGCCTGGACAACCTATGAGAACACCTTGGCAGTCTCCTTAGCAATGCTAGAGCATGAACCAGAACAGTGAAGCAACAACCCAGAGACCAGAGGAAAATCGAACAAACACTTAAAAATCAGAATAAATGAGCAACAATTTAGCAACACAACATAACACCTAAAAACACTCAATAAACCACTAAGAGAACTGTAGCAACAGCAGCATTTACTACAGCACCTGTAAGAAAACCTTGCAATGTCCAAGAAACCAATATCTAAACAACCACCCGTCAACATTATTGCATCAACCAGAATGCCTTTGTAACCCGAAACCACTCAGAACACTTAAGCAATCACTAAGCATTATACATCGTCCCACAGAACTGCCTAGCAGAGTCCAAAACAAATAAGCAAACACCTAGCAACACTATAGCATTCACCTGAACTGCATATCCACACTCCAGTAACCACTCAGAAAACCACAGCAGATGGATAATCATCTAAAAAACAACTTTAACAGCAATGACTAGATTACCACCATCCTACAAATCATTAGAACAATCTAACAATATAACAGACTACCTGAACTGCCTAGCAACACCCAAGAAACCACTAGCAATAGACCTTAGCAACACGAATTGACCCCTTGCCACAACCTTGAAACCACCCAGAACCCATGCAGCAATGATTAGAAAACCATCATCCTACAAACCGCTCTGAACACCTTAACAACTGCCTAACAACACTATAACAACCACTAGAACTGCCTAGCAACACCCAAGAAACCATTTGGAAGCACATAGGTACATCAAACTAGCAACCTATCTAGCAACCATCTAAAAACTACTCACAACCCATGCAGCAATGATTAGAAGACCACCATACTACAAACCACTCTGAACACCTTAAGCACCACCTAGCAACAGCATAGCATTTAGCAGAACTGCCTAGCAACACCCAAGAAACCACTCAGAAGACCTTAGCAAAGGTCAAGCCATCTACAAACCACTCAGATCCCATGCAGCAATGACTAGAACATCAGTGCTTTACAAACCACACAGAACACCTTTACAGCCACCTAGCAACCGTATAACATACACTATGACTGCCTAGCAACACCCAAGAAACCACTCAGAAGACCTTAGCAACACCAAAAGTCACACTATCAACTATCTACAAACAACTCAGAACCCATTCAACACAATGACTAGAACATCAACACCCTATGCAACTGTATTGCACCAGAACTGCCTAGCAACACTCAAGAAACCACCCAAAAGACTAGAGCAACACCAAATGACACAATAGCTACACCTTGAAACCACCCAAACCCCCATGCAACAATGATTAGAAAACCACTATCCTACAAACCACTCTGAACACCTTAACAACTGCCTAACAACACTAAAACAACCACCGGAACTGCCTAGCAACACTCAAGAAACTTTTCAAAAGACTATAGCAACACCAAATGACACAATAGCAACCACCTTGAAACCACTCACAACCCATGCAGCAATGATTAGAAGACCACCGTACTACAAATCACTTAAAACACCTTAACAACCACATAACAACAGTATAGCATGTAGCTGAGGAGCCTAGCAACACCCAGGAAACCACTCAGAAGATCTTAGCAACACCAAAAATAACACTATCAACCATCTACAAACCACTAAGAATCCATGTAGCAATGAATAGAACATAAGTGCTTCACAAACTACTCAGAAGCCATCTAGCAACAGTATAGCATACACCATAGCAACACCTAGCAACACCCAAGAAACCATTTAAAAGACCCTCAGCAACACCAAATGACACAATAGCACACCTTTATACCACTCACAACCCATGCAACAATGACTAGAACATCAGTGCTCTACAGCCCCATCAGAAAAACCTAAACAACCACCTAGCAACAGTATAGCATTCACCAGAATTGCCTGTCAACACCCAAGAAACCACTTAGAAGACCTTAACAACACCAAAAATCACACTAGCAACACAATCACACTATCTACACACCACTCAGAACCCATGCAGCAATGAAAAGAACATCAACACCCTACGCAACTGTATAGCGTGCCTAGCAACACTCAAAAAAAAAGAAAAAATATCTCTCTATATATTTTCAAAAATCTACAAACCACTCACAACCCAGCATTTTAGCAACCTTGGGACCCTAGAAAGCACCAAGTAACACTATAGCATGCACCAGAACACCATGCCAGTGTCCTTCAAACCTTTTAGATTGTTTCACAACCAAACTTCTTAGCAATCACCTGGAAACACTAGCAACCACCGCTGTTTCTTCAGATGTTAAGATCTTGTTAGTATTTTTGCTCTAAGACACAGCAGTCAACAGAACAGTCTTTATTTGAACACTTCACCTGGGCCAACCTGAGATTAAGTGCCCCGTTCAAGGACACAGGGGTGGTAGCTTATGAATTGCCCCGTCTGGCCTTGGAATCCACAACCTCTGGGTTTGTCTTTGGGTTCTCTTTAACTAATCCATCCTCAGCAGAACTATTTTTGCCACAGAGAGAAAAAAATACAGCCTTTCTTTTTCTCCATGTCTAGTATCAAGTGTGTCACAGCATATTTTTTGTGGGGACTTCATGCATGTCTTGGATGAACAAAAGTGCCTGTGTTGTTTTACTGTTGTGTTTTGGCAGCTGTTCTTGCTGACTGTGACTTTGTGATTCTGATGACTTTGCCAGAAATCCCTGGCTGACGGCTGATGACAGCATCTCAGATCAGACAGGCTTTTGGATGCCTCAATCTGTTTGTCCATGGTTTGACACGTTTGAACTTTATCGCAGATGCCGTGAATTGTTTTGGTTATTATGCCAGTATATTTACACGGGCTCATGTCTGGCAGTCTAATGAGACCCTGATGGCCAGGCGCGGTGCATAGATCTTAACCGGACGTCTGATGGGTTGGTTGCCAATAGATGCATGAGAGGCCCAGTGCAAATGACCTCACACCCAGTTGACTGTGAGTTTGAACAATTACAGGCCTGATCAAGCAACTGTATGTGCTTTACTTTGAAATATGTGAATCCTGCACCACAAAAGCAATCATAAGGGTCACTTTTTTTACATTGATTATTGATTATTGTTATTAGGGTTGTTTTGAGTTATGTATATTGTGGGAATTGTTTATTTAACATTGTTATTTAGTATTAACTAAGTTGTAAAGTGGAAAGTATCAGTTCACGATGTGTAAAGGGTAGGCATAATAAGCAAAGCTTCTGCCTACACCTTTTTTGGCAAATGTTTATATATTGTTTACTTTTTACAGATGCCATTCTTGTTGAAAATGCTCTTTAAGTGGAATTTACTTTTCAAAGTAGTGCATTACAATGTTGCGTTATTATTATGGAAAGCAATGTGTTACATTTCTCTTACTTTTTAAAAATCTGTTTAAGTATATCATAACCTGTCCACATCACACACCTTTCAGGCTCTTTTTCCTAATGCTCAAGGACACTTCTGTGCTTCCGTTAAGGTTTGCATTGGCACTCTTTTGCCTTAATCTTTTTTTAAGCTTCATAGCTGAGAAGGTGGAGGGGATCTTTGGGGGGTGTTCTAAGCATCAGCATTCCCTAACCTGCTTTAGAGAATTACAGCTTGTGGCAGTATATCAAGCCTGAATTATTCAAAACGCTTTCTAAGCATTACACAGTACTAAGTCTGACTGAGAGCTAAAAATAAACCCACACGCTAAATTTTCCACATTTTAATTGTTGATAGGTTACTAATTTATTTGTTTGGGGCATGATTTAAATGTAGAATAACCGAGTAAAGTGTAAATAATAAATTCATAAACAGCATCAATATTCAAGGCTATGCTTAAAAATTGATGAATTACAAAATATAAGATACAAAGATACAAAATATTAAAAAAGTTGCATCTGAGAACAAATTATGCAACAGTTTTTTCTTAGGAATTTTATAGTTATTCTGATCGAGCTCACACAGGTGTCTTCCCAAGTTGCAAAATATCTTCAACATAACATTTCTTTTTATTTTTTATTATTATTATTTTTTTATAAATTAAAATTAAAATTATTATATTAAAATAAAATTATATTATTATATCTTTATGTAGGGCAAGCTGTTTGAAGAATAAATATTTATATATATATATTAACATAATAATACATTTATTAGTTGGATTCTGTTCATTTCTGATGAATTCTTAAATGTGACTTAATATTAATAGTGCTAATATACTTTTAAGGTACTTTTATATATGTGTGTATATATATATATATATATATATATGTATGTATGTATGTATGTATGTATAAAACTAAAAATTAAGCATCTCAGCAAAGTTTTAAAACACAATGAGATATGGTTTCCCCCAAAAAGAGATTTGGTTAAATTTTTTTTATGCCATACACATTGATGTCCTTTACATGAACCAGAGAACAAATTCTAGAGGACTTATTTATGTTAAAGGAACTAATGAAAGTGTAAGAGAGGACAGTCTGAAATTGTACAAGACACACACACACACACACACACACACACACGGACAGCCTCTACTGATGTCCTGTCAGGTTGGACCTTCACTGTTTGTGTTGTGTCAAAGAGGAATCTCAGGTCCCTGCTGAATTTCGAATTGATCTGTCAGGATGCTTGGGCCTAGTTTAGTTTTTCCACCCCCTCCTCTCTGCTAAAGAGTAATCTTGGCACTTTTGTGAGTCTCAGGCCTCTCCCGATCTGTCAGCAGAGAGAAATCCCGGTTTGAGGCCACCGGCTGCAGTGTTCAGCACTTTCTCTGTGACCTTGGCACAAGGGCCACCGCGGCTTCTGCAGGGACCGGACCTCCACATAACACAGCGATGCTGTGCGCATGGCACCGGCCCGAGAGGAAGCCTCTGTCATTGTGTCAGCATGACTGAAGCCGGACAGGTAGAATTATGGCGCCCGGATCAAATTTAAGCACTGTGCTGCTGAACCAGTCAAAAAAAATACATGCAAGCATTTCAACTAACTGATCTGACAGGAAGTTGATTCATGGGGAAGATGACAGGGACCTCAATCCCTGAGGAGAATGGCACTTTTTGCTGATGCATTACACTAAAATCCCAATTCTATCATAAAGGAAGCAATGCAAATCACACAGCTTTTTAGTCATGAATTCCATAATTTATTATTCGATTTTTTTTCATCTCACATAGTTGCTAACATCATTTTTTTTTGAGAAATAGAAGCACCAGGGGAAGTGAAACTTAACCCCTTATTCACTGGTTTCTGATCAACTGTGCTTTATATGTACTTTAAATGCAATATCATATTTTTCATGAATGTAAAATATGGATGGATGGATGATTTTTATGTGTATTTTTTTCTCAGTCTTCCATTCCCAAACGTCTCACATTAAAGGGATCAGACATCCTTTTAAACAATCCACTCAAAGAGTTCATGGAATTCATATCTCATGATAAGGATTACAATATACTATAATATTTATATATCTATGTACACATATGGCACTTGAATACATAAAAGCAATATATCTGTTTCCCACAAATGAAAGCAATGGGCGCTTTGGTGTCAAAATAAATAAATAAATAAATCCAATACATTAATAAATAAATACAAAAGATAGACAATTAAGCATTATGCAGCATTGGCCAGTTTCTCCGGCTACTGATCTGCAAGTCAGCTTGAATACAATGGAACGATAACTTACGTTAAGGTCAGTGGTGCAAGCACAGGCAACCAAATCATTAAAGATGCCAATCTATCTAAGCCAGAAGAGAGATATGATTCATATAGTACAGATAAACATATATGAACAGCGGTCTAACTAGTTGCGGTGAGTAAACTGAAACTATCACATGTGCGAGCTAAAACCAGAATGAGAATACAATATAATGAAACAAAAGACCTTCACAGCATATTTCGGGTTCATTTTGGCTTCTTTAAATCCATATTTAGTGCAAAACATATTTCGGGTTCTGCTGATCGTGTGAATGAAGACATAAAATTAATCTGCAAGCTTTCCATTCTGACCAATAAAAAAAGTTGCATGAGTGCCCTTCAGTAACTGATAAGAAACAAATGTTTGGTCCGTTGGTTTTAGTTGTCCATAACAGACAAATAAAATCCATCTACCCCACCACGAAACAGGCGAGATGAACAGTTCATAATGTAACTTTTCTTGTATATAATTGAATGCAGTGGTTAGGATAATAGAATCCCAGTCACAGGGGCCTTCAGAAATGCATGTAGGATGCCATTGGGACTTAAATATGAAAGTTCTGTCACGACATACTCTAATGTTGTTCTGTAGACGTCAAATGAAGATATTTTTTTAAACAAATAAATAATGAATCTTAGCAGGGTCAATGGGATCCAGTGTTACCTCATCGGCTTTCACTGCATGGACCAAAACTTTCTTTTGTGTTCCACAGAAGAAAGAAACCCAAAGACACAAGATCATGACAAAATTTTCATTTTGAGTGAGCTATTCATTTAGAATAGAGGCTCTAAGACTTCAACTGTGTTCTTCATCCCAAATGTGCATCCTGAGGTCTTCCTGGACCAGGTTGAGAACCTCTGCTCTGATGGACGACTGATGAAGGAGCGTTAGACATAGGCAGAGTCACTCGACTGGGTGCGGCCGAAGTTGGGCATGCTCATGCGCGGTAAGTCCTTGTTTCGGATCTCATATATGGACTTTCTCCTGGCCTGAACCCCCCTCACCGCCGTTTTAATTTTCCTCCAGCCCAGGTGATTAAGTTCTGCAAGGTTGAGCACCACGCAAATCCCACTGACCGCAAACATGAAGACGAGGAACACGGTTTTCTCAGTGGGCCTCGAAACGTAGCATTCGACGTCTTTGATGCAAGGGTATCGGTCGCACTCGTACACGGCAGGAACGTTGAATCCGTACAAGAAATACTGACCCACCAAGAAGCCGATCTCCAGCGCATTCCTGAAAACCACCTGAATGATGTAAAACCTAGAGATGCCCTCTTGTCTTCTCATTTTAGATTTGGTAGTTCTCATGGCTGAACTGGGAATCTCTTTCACTTCCAAGCAGTCGGGCTCAGATTCTTTGGTGGAGTTTTCCGTGTTCTGAAGTACTCCGTTCACGATGGTGTTTTTGATCTTTTTGCTGTCGTCTCGTTTCATTGAATCGGGATCTTTGTCGAGGGAGAGGTAGACCATGGAGTATCTCCGCTCCTTTTGTTTGGCTGACTGATGCACCGAGTATGTGATGAAGCACAGACTGGGTGTGCAAACCATGATGATCTGGAACACCCAGTATCTGATGTGAGATATAGGGAATGCTTTGTCGTAGCAAGCTTGGTTACAGCCTGGCTGTAAAGTGTTACACACAAACATGGACTGCTCATCGTCGTACACGGTCTCTCCTACTATTGCAACGATTAGAATCCGGAAGATCACCACCACTGTCAGTAGGATCCTAAACATAAGGACAGAAATATTTTAGTTCATAGTGAGTCTGCTACGGTTCTCAAGTAGTTAAGTCTGCACAAGCAAAGCAATATAAAAAACGTATAAATTGAAAAAAGATAGATAGATAAATAAATAAATAAAATATAATAACAGTAATATTAATAATAAATAAATAAAACAATAATAATAATTTTATTAATAACTTAGTAAAAACAAAGAATGGTGTATGTGTGTGTGTGTGTGTATATATATATATATATATATATGATGAAAATTAAATACAAATTCTGCTGTGGCTGCTAGAAATTCACTGTAACAATAGCACATATTTTGCACATCGTAACTGTATATTAACTGATTTAATGTTAATATTGCAATGATGTGCTAATATTGTTTTAATATTAATATTCCAATAGTACTGCGCTCTGCTCTGCATATGTTGATACATATTGTTAAACGCAGTACCACATGATGAATTCAGTTTCATCAAATGTATATGTCATCATAAATAGCTTGTTTGTCCACAGTATATAAACGCGCTCAGCATGCAGTGTTCATTTACTGTAGATACATCACACAAAACGATATTAAGGTAGCAACACACATGGCGCTAAAATAATGTTATATAGGCTACAGTAGCTAAGTAACTATGAATGTGCATGGTTGTGGAGAATAAACAGCAGTATGTCATTAAAATGTGATGTGTCTTGGACTTATACATGTGAACGCCCTTGTACTGATTTCCATCATAAATCATATGGTGACTTTTAACTTATTGCACATTTACTGTACATTTATTGCCGCGTCGAATATTCCACTGTTATTTTTAAGGTAGTTTGCACTTTCAACTTTAGTTTTAGTTTTAGATAAAGTAAAATGGTATAAATTTACAGAAAAATTGCTGTTAAATCTAACCTGCATATGATATGGCAATTTACAGTTACCAAGCTATCAGGTTTATACTGTTTGGTTTTCTGTTTCTACTGTGCAGATTGACGCGGGGAGCTGTCCAGTGCTGAAACTCTCTCCACAGGCAAAAGCGCGCTTCCAGCCATGCAAGGCGCACACAACATTTCTTTAAAAGCAAATCTGATCTGACATGGAACAGCAATCTTACCGATGGCACAAAAGCTTTGTTGTCTAAAATATGCAGTAATAACTAAAACAACAGCAACAGTAATCTTAATTCTTCCCGTCCTTTGCAAAGGGCACATCACGTCCCAACAATCAATCGCCCTCATTTAGAGGGGTCACTGCGTGATGGCCTCAATATTTTGCCTTTAACGTGCAAAGCAATCAATACACATTTTCTACTTTTCCCCTCACCTCCCGATCATAGTAGAGTGCTGTTGGACAGCCGCCTCCAGGAGACGCTCGAGAATTGTCCACTCCCCCATGGCTGTTCATTCGGAGACGATATAACACAGTGGAGCGTGTAAAATCAAACGCGAACTAGTGTTCCGCTCCGAAGGCGAGTGTAGTATCGGGCGAGTGCATTGATTAGTCGCCGCTGTCCACCTTGTCTTCCACGCCTCGCTCCGGAAGGCGCACTCGTCTGAGGTCCTGATTAGTCTAAAGCCCTCCTATTTTCACTCTCGAGCAGGACGATAGGTCGCTCTCAGCCTGAACGGAGGGGAGTATAATGTTTGGCCCGTGCTAATCCCGCTTTAAGTAGACTGCCCCCCTCCTCCTCCCCCTGCGTCACGCGCAGACAGGTTGTTGGAGAGAAATCAGAACAGCACTATTTCTCCGTTTCATTATTCCCCGAATATGCCAGAGATGCCCTGATTAATCCGTAATAAAAATCATTGGTGATGAACTCAAATCACTGGGGAGGTCTGTCTCCGGCGACACACTCTCACTAGCGTGACAGGACAGGAGATTAGAGTTTAGAGTCAGTGTCTGTCTAATAAACAGGGCGCGGATCATGGGGGGTAATTAGGGCTTGAAATCCGCCAAAGAAAGCCAAAAGGTAAGTACGTTTTAGAAGGGCTTTCCAACTCCCTAAATTGCAAAAAGCACAAATGAGAGTTTGCTAAAAGAACCAGGTCACCTTAGCAAGTTTACGCGCGCCGCGTTTTCCGTCGTGAATTCAGTGTTGTCATTAAAAAAAAATGACTTTTAAGTAATGTTTTACTAATGTTTTGCAAAAGAGCTATTATGGCAGTATACTTTGGTGATTCACAAATATAGCAAAAATCGTTTTTTGTTGTTTTTAAATTATTTGTATAGCGATTTTGTGAGACGACTTATACATTCTAGGAGATAGCTGCATCTCAATAAATCACGCCTTATTATAAGAAAAACAATGTAAACTAGATAAAAAAAGTTTGTCAAGACAAACTTTAAGTTGGCTTGAGAAAGCCGTGGCTGAAAGTTTAAAAACGTTTGAAAAGTTTCAGATAGTTTAAATTAAAAAAAGTTTACAGTTACAATTAAAGTTTAAAGTTAACAGTTACAATTAAAAAAAGTTTTATAAATTTCAGTTCAACGTTTTCAGTCTAAAAGTTAGAAATAGTCAGATTATAAAGTCAGATAATAAATAGATACTAGTACATGTCACTAACATGTTGCTAGTATGATTAGCATGTTACTAGCATTTTGTTAACATGATTACCAAGTTACTAGCATTTTGCTAGATGATTAGCATGTTACTAGCATTTTGTTACCATGTTTCTAACATGATTACCACGTTGCTAGCATGTTTCTAGCATGATTAGCAAGTTACTAGCATGTTGCTAGCATGATAAGCAAGTTACTAGCACGTTGCTAGCATGATTAGCATGTTTCTAGCACTCTTACCAAGTTACTAGCATGTTGCTAGTATGTTTCTAGCACGACTAACAAGTTACCTATTACTAGTATGATTAGCAAGTTACTAGCATTTTTCTAGCTTGTTTCTAGCATGATTAGCATGTTACTAGAATGTTGCTAGCATGAATGCGGTGTGTTTAGATTTGAATTTTGACAGTTGGCTCATCTGAAAATTCAGTGAATGGGAGTCTATGGGATTTACTAGCATGTTTCTAGCATTATTAGCAAGTTACTAGCATTTTTCTAGCATGAATCTAGTATGATTAACAAGTTACTAGCACGTTGCTAGCTTGTTTCTAGCATGATTAGCATGTTACTAGCCTATTACTAGCATGATTGGCAAGTTACTAGCATGTTTCTAGCATTATTAGCAAGTTACTATCATTTTTCTAGCATGAATCTAGCATGATTAACAAGTTACTAGCATGTTGCTAGCTTGTTTCTAGCATGATTAGCATATTACTAGCCTATTGCTAGCATGATTAGCAAGTTACTAGCCTATTACTAGCATGATTAGCAAGCATGTTACTAGCATGTTTCTAGCATGATTAACATGTTCCTAGCATGTTTCTAGCATGTTTCTAGCATGATTACCAAGTTACTAGCATGTTGCTAGCATGGCTGCGGTGTGTTTAGATTTGAATTTTGACAGTTGGCAGAGTTTGTAGAGTTAAAGCTCTAGGAGGAGTAGCGTTTCGAAATTTTAGTCTCAGAAGAATAATAATAAGTTTAAATAGCACTTCAGTAAATTGGCTTTTAAAAAATTTAGTCAAACTGTGACAATGAAGCAGTGAAGAAACGATTGTTTAGCTGATGCTAAGAAAAATTATGTAATTTTGGAAAATGATGTGATAAGGCCTGTACATTCCTCATTGGCTCGTTTTCTTTCAATATGGCGCCGAGTAGACCAATTTGTTATTTTCCTAACATTTTTATCAATTTGTTCTTTTAAATTGTCTTCACTGTAAAAATTACTGTGATTTTAATGGTACAAAACTGTGAAAATGCTACATAAATGGTTAACACCGTAAACTGACATTCCCAGAATTCCCTGCATTGCATTTTAAATTTTGTTTGAATTTGATGTTTCTTCTTTGAAGTAACTATTGTTTCTTCTGAGTTTTTGGAATCTTATGTTTATTGGGGTTGTATGTTACATGTAATGTTGTTAAATGAATGTTTATTGCACATTTCAGTTTAATAATTCTTACAATGATGGTGTTTAGTGTTTGTGTGAATGACACTGAGGTCCTTCTATAACTCTTACTATTTAAAAGCTAATTGTGATGAACTTTGGTTCATAATGTGACTTTCTGACCACCACGTGTATCAGGTGCTTATTTTGAAGGTACAAGATAGATTTCAATACTTTACTATATCTTTATATTTACATTATCAGTTATTACAGTTTATTATTAAAACTTGTACTGTACTGTAAATGTAACTTTAACATAAAACCGTAAAACAAAAACATACTGTTACCGTATTTTTCACGGTTTTATTCTGCCATTTTTTTACGGATTTTCTTTTTACAGTGTACCCCCTTAAAAGTTTGTTGGCACACTGTTTCTAAATGAAAAGCATGTTTTATGTTCTGCAAAAAAAAAAAACATGATTATACGCTGGTCTAATTTTTTTTTAACAACTGATAGAGTTGGCTAGTCTGAACTCTTCACATCAAGAACAGTTCGTTAACCCTCACTTGCACTCTCCTGCAGGTGATGAAGAGGTAGGCCTATTTGTGGTAACGCCTGTGGTGAACTTACTCTGGTGAGTAATCGCTTTAGGACTACCCACTAGGATTGAGAGATAAAAACAATTAATGACAACATGGGATATCCCTGCTAGAATTCAACTGATAATTGAAGCTACAAAATTCAACACTGGGCAATCAATGTTTCCACATATTTAGAGTATAGGTAAGATAAAAATAAAATCCTCATAAGCCTGAAGAGGGCATCTTGACAATGAGCTGCGTTCTCCTCTGATCTCCCTTTGCCTCCTAGAGAGCAGCAGCTATTTTTATACTGAGTGCTAATTGAAGTTGCAAATGTGAATCCATCACAGATGGCAATCTTGTATTCACTGTATTAATGAACAAAGTGTTATATTTCTTGTAGTAAATGATCAAGAACACTTTAAAATTTATTAAAAAATAATAATAATAACACTTCTGAAGGGAAAAAATAAACTGAAAAAAGATTTCTTGACAAATTTCCTGGTCTTGTTTATTTAAAAACCAATAAATATCCACATACAAATGTATTTATGATCCAGTTAAAAACTTTGGTGTAAACATACTGTACAAGGGAAAATAAAGGCAAAATCTGCCTGCATGCATAACAGGCGGAGGTAATGTTGTGATTTTTGCATTCATAAACAGCGGTGTAGTAGGGGTATCCAGGCACTTAGAAACACTTCCTGTGGACGATGGATGGGCCAGCCTCATCGTATTCCTGCTTGCTGATCCACATTTGCTGGAAGGTGGACAGGGAAGCCAGGATGGAGCCACCGATCCAGACGGAGTACTTACGCTCAGGGGGAGCAATGATCTGTCAGGAAGAAGACACGTGATGGTTACAAATCAAACATTTTATTAAATTAATTCAGTAAAAAAAAAAACAGGAAATCTGTATGACTGAAAAGATGTTCTACCTTGATCTTCATGGTGCTGGGGGCCAGAGCAGTGATCTCCTTCTGCATACGATCAGCAATACCTGGGTACATGGTGGTGCCGCCAGACAGGACGTTGTTGGCATACAAGTCCTTACGGATGTCAATGTCGCACTTCATGATGCTGTTGTATGTGGTCTCATGGATACCAGCAGATTCCATACCTTGGGTAAGAAGAAAACAGTGGTGTTATTGTTAACTAAAACTAAAACTTGGAACATTAGTTTTTAGCTCATTTAACTAAAGCTGAAACTAAATATAATATTAATATTATTATTATAATAATATAATATTATTAATAATATTAGACAACCATAAAAGCAAAAATGTTACCTTTATAAATAATTTAAAATATATCAAAGTGGAAGTACAAAATGAATAAAACATACATAAAAATAAAGTTTTGGATGTTATATTTTTTAAAATCACTAAATAATAATAATTTAAAAAAAAAGAGAAACTATAAAAAGTATTAAATTATAATTATAAAAATTAAGTCACAAACTTGAACTGAAAAAATTCTGAGAATAAAAAAAAAACTGAAACAAATTCTTGGCAACTGGCTTAAAGTTTGAAAAATTTCAAGCGCTAACATACTAAACCCAAATAAAAACAGATGAACAAAAGTTTAAAATTGGTTATTTAATAAAAAAAATAGCAATGTTGCATTGGCAAATAACAAAAAATAAAATAATTACTCAAATTATTTAAACTAAAACTGAAGTAAAAATAAATAAAAGTTAAATATAATTATAAAATAATAAAAATAACAAAACACTACAAAATTACTAAAACATAAACTATAATTAAACTGATTCAAAACCAAAAATATGTAAAAATAAGCAGTAAAAATAGTACTGTATACATAGTCTTTTTTAGAGCAATATGTAGCTAATAAGTAAAACAAATCAATATGAATTAATATGATTTCACCCACCAATGAAAGAAGGCTGGAAGAGAGTCTCTGGGCAACGGAAGCGCTCGTTTCCTATGGTGATGACCTGACCATCAGGCAACTCGTAAGACTTCTCTAAAGAAGAAGAGGAAGCAGCAGTGGCCATTTCATTCTCAAAGTCCAGAGCGACGTAGCACAGCTTTTCCTTGATGTCACGAACAATCTCACGCTCGGCTGGGAGAATACAATTGCAGTGTTAACAACACATTATAGATTTGATAACCCTAATAATGAAACAGCATAGTTAATTCATACCTGTGGTCACAAAAGAGTAGCCACGCTCAGTGAGGATCTTCATCAGGTAGTCAGTCAGATCACGACCGGCCAGATCCAGACGCATGATGGCGTGGGGCAGAGCATAACCCTCATAGATGGGCACATTGTGGGTCACACCATCACCAGAGTCCAGCACAATACCTACAAACAACAAAAAATCTTTAAAGTTCCCGAAAAAACCTACAAGTAATGAAACATTTCAATGCATGTATTAATACTCACCAGTGGTACGGCCAGAAGCGTACAGTGACAGCACAGCCTGGATGGCCACATACATGGCGGGAACGTTGAAGGTCTCAAACATGATCTGCGCATTAAAGGATTCCAGATATTCGTGAAGTCATCAAATGCATTCGTATAAAGCTTTTCACAATACACATTGCTTTACAGAAGAGCATGTTCATGTTAATAATATCTGAACATCGCCATGCCTCCATCTCCAGCAGATAATATACAGTAGTTAAATTTTGCTATGATAAAATCAATCTGGTCGTTGAAATATGTTATTTGTTCTATTTACTTTTATGTACTTAAAGTAGTTATAATATGCTATTTATTCATCAATACATTTGATGTTTAACGTACCTGTGTCATCTTCTCTCTGTTGGCCTTGGGGTTAAGAGGGGCTTCAGTGAGCAGGGTGGGGTGTTCCTCAGGGGCCACACGCAGCTCATTGTAGAAGGTGTGATGCCAGATCTTCTCCATATCGTCCCAGTTGGTGATAATGCCGTGCTCAATTGGGTATTTCAGAGTCAAAATACCTCTCTTGCTCTGAGCCTCATCACCCACGTAGGAGTCTTTCTGTCCCATACCTACCATGACACCCTGTTAAGAAAAGACATTGTCAATATTTCAGTACATACTGTGTAATATTTCACCTATTAAAACCATGATATAGTTGATTTTTGCATTGAAAATCTATTGTACCTGGTGGCGAGGACGACCAACGATGGAGGGGAAAACAGCACGAGGCGCATCATCTCCGGCAAAGCCAGCCTTCACCAGGCCGGAGCCATTGTCGCACACAAGAGCGGTGGTTTCATCGTCGTCACACATGGTGTCAGCTGGGGGTCTAAATCAGGAGCGGAGACATGTATGAACATACTGCAAATAACTAAGTCATTATGTATGCATTCCTGACAAGCTTGTGTTTTGTTTTCAGAATAGACTACAAAACCATCTGAAGTTCTTCTCAAAACAAATTTAAAATCAAATAAAATTGCCATCAGTGATTCAATGAAGAACCTTTACCAATAAATGGAAACTTTTTCATTGATCAAAATGTTCTTTAAAGTCTAAAAAGGTTCTGATTATAAAGATGTTCTTCACACTAAGAAAAATAACTTTTCAAAGTTTCTTTAGGGAACCAAAACTCCATGAACTGGAAAAAAAGTCCTTCATATTACTGAAAGGTTCTTTGCACTTCAGTGCAGTTAAGTAAAAAATGAAAAAAATGGTTCCTCTCTGGCATCACTGTGAAACTCCTTTTGGGCAGCATATTTCCATACCTCCTGAGGCGCTGACTGCCTCATCCTCATGTCAAGTTTCAGTAAAACCATTAACTTTTTTTGAAACTCTAAGCCAAAGTATTCATAACTGACAATTCTAAGCCTCGGAAATGTTTGTTTAGCTCAAAAGTCAATTATTTTCATTAGAATCCCAGTGATATCGCACCAGAACTGGCCTTGTTTCATAGCTTCAGAGGATCATCCCATTAAATGAAGTCTGACATTTCGGAAAGCTTTAGCAGCTGTACTTACCAGATCAGCACCAGGAGCTGGTTCCCTTGGAGAGTGAATGGTAGACAGCGCCTTGAGCCTCAGCCAATTTATACTCCAAGAGTGGCCCGGCGCCCGTTGGACTTCCCTCTCCTTATTTGGTAGCCCGAGCGCCATTGAGAGCGGAGTGGCCATGAATGGAAGGGCGCGGAGAGGATAGACCCCCGCGAGGCGTTCTGTCCTGCGCCCATGTATGGGAAGAGACGCGGGAGGCATCGCGGGGGGCGAGTGATGGTATTCCGCGATTTTCAGCACGTCATTATTAATCACCGTGAGCATTGTTCAAACGGCATCTCTAAAATCTGCACGTTACACGCTAAATATAAACGACAAAAGATTAAGCTTTTTTCTCTTTACACAAAAACAATCCACTGTTAACACTCAACGATGGCTCATTTTGTTAATTGAGGTGTTGAGATTTTCATTTAGAAGCAAAATATGAGTTTATCAACGTATCTGAGGGAAAAAAAAAGAGGTGAACAAGGAATAAACAAAAGAAAACACTACTGACTGAAACAACAGATTATGTTCTTTTTGCTGTATTCTTTAAGTGCAAATATCTTTGCGATAAATTTTTTATTCTGTCTATCAATGTATCTGCAGAAGCTATAATCCTAGTTATTAGGCTAGCTTAATATAACTACATTGGGATGAGTAATAAAAAAAATCATATGTCAGTCTTTGAAGCATAATGACATATATATATATATATATATATATAAATAAATAAGGCTGACGATAGAAATATATCACGGAGAATGATCCTTTGTGCAAATTCAATTTGAGCGAAATCCTAAAAACACAATAGACAAGACAGGATGCCCAAAATGCAGTTGTGCTGTTTTGTCATCCATCCCCCATTCAGGCCAGCCCTTTCATCTGACGTGTCCCGGCCATTTGTTTCCATTTATATCATAGTTGAAGTGTTTGAGCTTCAGGAAGATGAAAGGCAGAGTGCAAAACTAATGTGGGGTTATTTGTCTACTTTATTACCTGCACTGGCACTGGATATCAGAGATACTTAATGAGACTTTATTTGGCTTGAGAGTCATTCGCCGTTTAAAGGCGATGATTAAGATGAATTTATTCCTAGAAAGCTGCTCTGAATCTAAGGAGATCAGAGAGGAAGCAACATCAGCACCCTTGAAAATCCACGTCAAAGACTCTTAGGCTACCAGAATTATAATAACAAACAGAGGATCTGTTTAGGGGCAGTTGTGGCCTAATGGAGGGAGTGAATAACCAGCGCTCTCTCCACCTTCAATACCACGACTGAGGTGACACCTTTGAGCAAGACACTGATCCCCCAACTACCCCCCGGGCGCCGCAGCACTGGCCGCCCACTGCTCCGGGTGTGTGTTCACGGTGTGTGGTTGTTCACTTCTCACTGCTGTGTGTGTCTGCACTTGGATGAGTTAAATGCAGAGCACATATTCCAAGTATAGGAAATCACACCTGGCCACGTCTGTCACGTCTTTTGCTTAAAATAGGGATTTTGGAAGTTACATCACCAACTTCCGGTGTGGCCTTTATTAACTCTATTAACTATTTAGTTGTGGTGTTACCTGTTCACCTCCTCTCGCCTGTACCAGCATTTTGCCCATTTCCGTAATTTTTTTTTTTTTTATGGGCAAAGGCAAAATTATGGTCGCCGAGTCTCAATCTCCACTGAGATGTTCATTAGTGCTACACGGTCTACCAGTAATGACCGTTCCCTCTCATAATGTTAAATTCATGTGACTACTGAGTGATGTAACGTGCTGCTTTTTGCATAATCCCCAACATTCTCTGTCTGAGCATCTGTCAGGGGCTTAAGGTTTCCTCTATTTGAAAAATAACCTTGATGTTTGCTTGAACCGCACGTGTGCGAATTTGCCAATGCATTTCAAACTAGACACCCAAAAAAACACTCATGATCACCAAGGTCCTTCTTTATATACGTGTTGCTGTAGAATGCCGCTGTCTTAGCAACTTGCTTTCCTCTGCAATACACTCGCTTTGAACTTACAGTAAACTTTAATCCCTTTTAGCAGCAAAACAGCCTGTAAAGGGCCAGCAGTTGCGCTTAATCTACTTGCAGCTCTTCTAGTAATCCACTCACACTTCAAAACTCTGTTTAACATTCACGTTGAAGGCATCTCCTCACGGTTTCCCAAAATTACAGTAAACTTTAGTTCGCAGCGTTCCTGGCTAATCTTAAAAAAGCTATGCAGATGGTTTCCGTGACATCTCTCTTTTGAAACAGAACGTGCATCTCCTTTGCCCTCTAAGCACCTTTTGTGCTTATTAGTTACTTAAAAAAGAAAGCTGAAGGTCATAAGTCTTCAAATGAGCTGTGGTTTCCGTTGAGCAGAGAAACATTATTATTCTAGGGTCAAATTTTCTGGATAGTAACAGCGTCTGGTCTTGTCACAGGATATGTTGCTTCTGTTGGCAAGATCTTTCAGTGGGCCTCTGAACCTCAATGCATTTTATATTCTGATTTGTTGAAATTCATTGATTGGGACATTCATCACACAACACATTTAAAAGACTTAATCAGATATCCAATATGCACCGAGCAATGTTTGGACATTGTCGCGCGCGTTTTATAAATAGCTGCATGATTACATAATTATGATGTGATGCATGTTGCATGCCGCTAACCTCTTTCGTTGTTCATCATGACCCACAGAACTGACATTCAATAATTCACTTTACACTCCGCGGTATTTATATGCGTTAGACATCCAAGTCAAGCAAACCAAATAAAATTCACTTGATGCCAGTTATATATCAGTAATCAATAACCAGTTACAGTATATAAAGGCCAGAGGAATAGGAGATTGAGTGGTCTGTGTCAAACAAAAAAAAAAAACTGGATAGGAGCCAGACATTTCATAGTGGAGTGTGGAATGCTGAATCCACACCCTCTCTGTGATCTAGTGCTAAGTGTGGAGAGCCAAACTCATGCCAGCTTCACAGGAATAACCTGTCACCACCCTCTCTCTCCTTCTTCTCTCTTGTATGGTGTAGATACACTCATGTAAACGTATGTGCCAAATATGTGTCACTGCAGATGGTAAACAAACATAACTAGTGCTGGGTATAGATTACTTACAAATTGTCTATTACTGAGTCCATCTTACATGACAAAAGCTACATTATTTTAGACTACTTTTTAATACTTTTAGATTACGTTGATCTAACTCATTTATCATATTGATTTAAATGGTATAGTCTTGTGCCGTATTGATATTAAAATACAAGGACAAAGAAAATATGAAATGCACTAAGCATTACATCAAGGTTTCCCAAACTGGAGTTCGTGGGGGAACTGCTAATAGCAAATTATTAATTATAATTAAAGATATGTTATGTTATGATGATAATAATAATAATAATAATACAATTATACAATAAAAATGTAATTTTAAAGTTATTTTAAAATAACTAAATGTATTCAAAATAAAACACTTGACTAAATAGATTATTATATAAGCAAATATTTTATTTGTTTACCTGCTCATGATGTGATCATTAACCAACGTCAGAGAACTATGAACATAGAAATGTGTTATTCAATTACTTGAAATACAAATAATAACAATTACAAAGTACAGTACTTCAAGTAAAAATAATACAAAGTTTGGGAATCCCTGCATTAAAAAAATAAATTAAGAAACAATAATAATGATGATAATAAAGCCTTCCAAAGACATATAATACAAGGATAAATAACATGGTAAATGCATAACCCTCATGAAAAAAATAAATAAATCCATGTCATTAATAAATCCATCAGTAGTTGATGCAATGTTGACATGTTGAGACACTTCATAAAATGTATTTTTATTATTATTATTATTAATTCAGTGGTTAAATGTTCTAGTAACAGTTTTTTGTGTGAATGTCCAAAAACATTATTGCTATTTTGTGAATAAAATGCAATCATATAATCATAAAAGTATTTCGAAATGTAATTAAATCACATTTTTGGAATCTGATTATGCAATTCAGATTACATGTAATTGATTACTACCCATTTCTTAGCATGACATTTATTAAATCTTGACAAACGTTAACAGAGCCACAAGAGAAGTGTTTGTAGTGAAGAGGCAAATTTGCACACTTCTGTGATGGATGTGCTTCCTATACATCGCTACAATATCAGATAAATTTAAAGAGACACCTTAAAAGAATTAAGATTTTAGTGCATGCATGGAATATCTAAAATATAATGTGGTCTGCTGGTCCTTCCAAGTTTGGAGACTCCAGGTGTCTTTTTCCAGGTGAGTTAGTCTTGTGGCTAAAATCTTCTTTCAAGTGTTGATTCATCTGCTGTGATTTATAAAGGACTTGAAAAAAGGATGGAACAACTGTTCATAGACATCAGCTCCCTGTTGCTTCCTGTTACTTTTAGTTTGACAAGGTTTGTATATGTATACTTAGGGGGAGGGGCTCTTGTGGAACAGCTGCTGGGTGTTTGACGCAGATCACACTCCCCTCCTTAACACACACACGGCAGTCTTCCCAGAGCAGAGTACCATGCACAGTAAAACCCAAGACTTAAGAGGTGTCAAGTTTGTTGTTTGTTTACAGGTCAGCAAAATGGTGACACATTTTCCCTAGGAAGTGTTTAGACCACACAGACAATGGATGTGCCACCCACGGAAACATTTTATAATTCACAACTGTGCCAAACTTTGAAAATGTGCACATTTCAAAAGGTCATTAATTGCCCACTAGTCTAGAAAACTAGAAAACTCTATAATTACAAGTTGCAAATGGTTAATGAGTTTAGTAATCATGTCAACGCCTGGTTCTGGTTGGTTGTAGTAACTTGCTAATGTTCTGTTAGCACGTTGCTATGTTATTTCTAGTGTTCTGGGTGGCTTAAACAACTTTGCTAACATTTATAATCTAGTTAACAAGTTTTTATGCAGTTCTTAGAGTGTAGAGTGTAGAGTTCTTAGAGTTTAAGTAGTTGTTAGCATGCTAGGGTGTTCTGATGGTTGAAAACATTTTGGTAACATATTATTGGTTGTTAATATTTTGTTTTGGGTGGTTATGATGAGATGATGATGTAGATATATGTTTTTTCAGTTGTTCCTGCTTGCAATGACTTCAATGACTAAGCATCTTATCGTAGCATATTGTATGAACAATTGTCAATGGATTGCTGAGCTGTTCTTAGGTTATTCTGGGTGGTTGCAACAACTTTTCTAACGTGTCCTGAGTGGTTGTTAGCACACTGTTTGCCTCATATGGTGTTCTCAGTTGTTGCAACGCCTTTGCTAATATGATCTGAGAAGTTGTTATGAAGTTACTCTGTGGTCCTTAGAATGTTCTGGGTTTTTTGAGGGCATTGCTACGTGGTTTCAGGGCATCTGAGTTTTTAAAGTAAAATGATGCCACTTCAAAATCTCTATGATACTTGGTCCATGTTTGTAGTAGGTTCATGGAATCCTTTTACTCATTTTATCATGCACCAGGTCTGATCATTTAGAGAAAAAAAAAATTGTGATTATAGCACAAACTGTTTGTCCCAGCATAATCAAATCGATTCAAATTGTGTTTTTCATATAAACAATTAAATATGCTTTCCTTAACCAGCAGCGCTAAAATCAAATGCAGTCCTGAAGTACTATTAAAGATCCATTAATAAATCACAATAAAGCTCATAGATCCAAACAACCGTATGACCTCCTGGTCTTGAATACCTGACCGACTATGGTCGTCAGTGAAGTTGAGGAGCTGAGTCACGTTAAGTCAATTCTTGTGGTGTATGGTTTCTGTGCTTTGAGGAGGGGACGGCCTTGAAACCAGAACCTCTGTTGCTGAAGTGAAAGACCCTGGCCCGGCCTGTCCAAAATATCCTGGCTTCCTACCCTCAGAGATGCCTCTCATTCTCACCCCAGCTCCAAAGACTGGTTTCCGCATCATCACACACTTAACCTTCTATTATTACCTCTAACACAAACACACAGGAGAGGGCCAGCAGACAAACCCTGGGGGCTACAGCTGAGAGACCCTTGTGGCTTCAGACCACTGGAATGCCTATGTGTGTAACTTCATCCCAAGCTTGGCTGAGAGGGGAATCTTCAGGATAGGGACAAGGTCACAGTGGATGTGGAGTGGGGTTATGGGAAGAGTACTTTATATGGTGCCTATCCAGAGTGGAGATAAGTCTCTTTGGCTGGCAGCACCATGAAGGTTTTACAACATAACTAATATTTTGGCTGTTGCTCATTGATCCTGGCTTCACAATAACTTGATCAGGAACTGAAAAATAAGAATGTATGCCAATAGTGCTATGGACATAATTGATATCTCAGATTGTCTGACTTGCTATTACTACTTGTTTTATGTTTTTTACATGGCAGATGATTAAAGTGGCCAAAAGGGTATGTCCCATACATTGAAGGAAAGATTTGAGTATGAGACAGAAAATCATACTTGTGGATGATTTTTGACTTGTGCCAGTGAGCATCCATTTGGCAATCACACTATAACATTACAGTATATCGAAAAGCCAGACGAAAGATATCGGCCTAAGATAGAAGGTTGATTTTAGCTGGTCTTTCAGCTTGGTCATGGCTTTTCTGCAGGCTGGCTTTAGGTTTTTGACCACTGTTTAATTAGCATATCAGCTGATGCACCATTTCTATAGAAATTTAAACATTGGCTTTACAACCTGAAGCTACACAATGTTGTGGTATCTTAAAAGCCTCATTAAATTTTATTGTGATTGCTGACACAGTCAATGTGTCTGGAGTGGTTGAATCCTGCATCTACAGTATGTACAGTATATGCTGTATCTATGATAAAAACACTTTGGCAACCACATTGCAATCACCCAAAACATGTAACTACAGAACAACCATGTAAATATATCAAAATGTAATTTTTGATTAGTAGTATGCATTGCTAAGGACTTCAGGACTTCATTTGGATAAAATGTAAAGGCGATTTTCTAAATGTTTACTTATTTTGCCACCCTTAAATTATATATATATATATTTATTTTTTATTTTTATTTATTTATTTATTTTTTTCTTTGTATATAATTCTTCTGATCTGCAAGTGTCCTTGCATGACTGAATCTACTTAATGGAAATTAAACCGCTGTCGCCTGCAGGGAGTTTGACATCGTCACCGCTTCTTAAACCGAGTGTGGCAGAGCCCCACTGAGAGGTGTACTCGGCTGACATCTTTTACTGGCTCATAATAAAAACATGCAGCCCTCTGCCTCAGTGTCTGAGGTTATTTTGGAACAGTCTTATGGACACTGAGCTGCCATTGTTGGAATGAAAAAGGGATAGAGGGATTTGAAAGGAGATCCTCACATCACAGAGAGAGCGCTTGAACCTGCACACACAATTGGGCAAATACTACAGGAAAATGAGAACATTTGAGCTCAAGGGATTTTAGTTGAATAGAGCATTTAACAAAAACTTAAAGCAAGGGATTTTTTGGAACTAAGAAGCCCTGAAGTGTCAGCATTGAGCATGGTCTAAAAAGTTTCAACTACTTATTTTGAGAGGATTCAAAATGTACAGACATACGGATCTGCATCAAAGCATCGTACCTTTAGACACCGCTTGATAAGGTCACAATTTATGTTTGGAGAGCCAGTTCAGTGTGCTCAGATATATGGGATAATTTACATGTTCACACCATTAATTCCTGTAGCACATAATGATTTGCTGTGCTACAGCTAAAGACATTAACTCAAAAGGCAAAAATAAAGAACTAAGCAATGGGCATTTTATTGCTTTTTTCAATGCTGCAGGCAGTGCTCAGTCATTAGCAGAGTGTGCCAACTGCTCTAAACACAAGACGTTCATCAAATTCAGCTGCTGACTTCAATCACAGAAGAGTACAAAAGACACAGTTGGCTATCACTTGTTTTGTCTTAAATGGATCTTAGCCTTTCACTCTGTTTGCACTATTGCACAAATGGTCTGATGAAACAAGATACCAGGTGTCAATGTGAATTGCAAAAATAATTGGTGTGTTCGCCTTATGCCTTGCTGTTTGGTGAGATTTTGACGTGGGAAGGACTTTGTTGTCGCTTGGTTAGCAGAGTCAACTAATGGAATTGGTTCTGTCAAACTGTTAATTTTGCATTTAATGAAGTGGTTCAAAAACTGAATCAGTGATTCTTTTGCCTTCATGTTGTCCTTGACAAATTCCAGGTACATGTTACAGTTTTGCGTTTTATTCAGCTTGTAGCATCTAGCCATGTAAAACCTACATAATATACCTCTACATTCAAAGGTGTCCAAATTATCTTGGAACAATTTAGGTAAATTCCTGAAATATATTCAGATATTCATTTATTAATTGGACACAATCAAACGATAAATGGTTTACTTTTGGTCTGGCACTTTCAAGTGGGATACCAAAAAGTTCTGTTAACATTAAGACTGTACTTAAGCTTTAATATATACAGCTGCAAACTGTAAATTGTACTTAGTTTGTCATCTGGGAAACATACAAGTATCTTCTGTGGCTTCCAAATAACAGTAAATGGGCAAAAATAGTTCTACAAAATAAGAAATTTTTTTATATTGTCATCCTGTTCAAAAGTTTTCACCCCCCGGCTTAATGTGTTGTGTTTCCTTCATGGATCATCAGTGAATGTTTGAAACTTTTTTTTTTTAATAGTTGATTTTGAGTCCCTCAGTTCCCCTTCAGTCGAGTTCACTTCGACGTTACATATGGGATCTCGCATGAGAGACCAATTGCCTCCGAGTCTTTTGGAAAAAGGCCAATGAATATTGGCGTGCAATAATCACAGCCAGGTGCACCTCATCACAGCGT
>JAUMHI010000065.1:4551338-4594318 GCA_032359435.1 Enteromius unitaeniatus
TCTCATGCGAGATCCCATATGTAACGTCTCCGTTCCCTCCTTCAGGGAACGAGGGTTACCGTTGTAACCTAGACGTTGTCCTCAGTGTGAAAAGATGGATCTCAAAATCAAACAGTCACTGCTGGAAAGGATTCAAATATGCAAAAGAGAAGAATCTAAAAAGCAGTGCTCAGTTTAACTGTTCAGAAAAAGCAAGGGACTGATCAACAACTATCATCAAAAGTATTAAGAACCAAGGGATCCCAAAATTTTGAAGGGGTTTATTTTAATAATTTCAGCTATTTAGTGATTTTTTTGTGGACTATATGCAAATATCTTTTAAGTAAAATATCTTACTCAGGATAGTATTAAATATAATAATACTACTACTAATAATAATTTTTATAATCTCTTTTATTTTGTTAATATTATTCAAATTGTCATGCACATAAACATTTGAATCAGCATAGTATTAGTAAATCAGTTTGTTGTTGCTCTAATGACCTGCAGTTGTGGGTTGCATGTTAATGTTTATCCGCTTGGCAGGACAATATCCACTCATTGGTCTGGGTCATGCATTAAAACGCAGAAAAGCAATACTTGACTATGAAATTATGGCGCTTGATCAAGCATTTGTGGATAAATTTGACGGGATAAACAAAATCCTGTTCTCACCACAAAACATCATTAGCCGACATTTAACAATGTATTTGACCTAAATGACTTGATGATCCCATCAGATAGAGACTTTTTTCATTGGATTAGATTTCATGTTAACCTCCTCAAGAGAAATGTAAATGATGAGAGCAAAGCTTAATCTGAGGGTGACCTGGAATGTAACTTGAATACTGATGGAGTGTCAACTAACTCACAGCAGCCTTATGACCTGTCATTTGATATTTAATGTATGTTGTAAAGGATTACATTTGTTGAGTGTTTATTTCTATCTCTCTCACTGAATTATCAATATTTCGAAACCTATAAGGGTATACTAGTATCAAGATAAACACCTCTTCTTGGAATAAAAGTTTAGTGCAGGTGAAATAATACTTTTCTGATAATAATTTTGTTATGAGGACAAAATTCTCTAAAATGAATCATAGCCTACGTACATTTTAAACTTGGCATAGCATGGAGGTCAGTTTGTCCATCGAGGTACTTGTTCCCAGGTACAGCAGACACTTATTAAACTTGAATAAAGCCTACAGGTACATGGAGTGATTTCCCGTTAACCACAAGCAATTATTGTGATTGGACGCTGGGTTGCTGAGGTAAAAATAAATTATAAATAAATACCCATCATTTCAGGAAATATTTGGTTAGAATGACATAATAAAATGACAAAGATTCATACCATAAGATTGTGCTGTTATGTGCTTATTATATAGAATACATTAATTTTAACCATAGTGTGCAAACTTGATTGGTAGCTTTGTCAAAGCTATAACGACATATCATTTCCGTGATGTGGACCGTAAGTGTTTGTAAAATAAGTGGGAAGGCAAATTGCACCATCTAGTGGATATACAGAGAAGTACTGAAAACTACAGATACTGAACAGTGTTCACAGACAGTTAGGCCTAAGCCTAGTCCTAGACTAAATGTTGAATGTGTTTCAATTTAAATAAACTTGCACTGGCTGATCTTAAAACAAGTCTGAAGTCTTAAGACGCACACCAGTAATGTTTTTTCTATGGAAATGTAGAAAATACTTCACTTTCCTAATTGAACTGTGGTTTAATCCTGTTTTAGGCTACGACTTGGCTTTCTGCAGACCACTCAATTCCTTCCACATTGAATAATTTATTTTTTAACCTTGCCTTATGCAAGGCACTGTCATGTTAGAAGAGGAAAGGGTCCTGTCTAAATTGTTTCGATAAAATTAGAAGCAAAAGATTCCCTAGAATTTCATAATTATATGCTTTAACACTAAGATTTGTACTCATGAAAAATTACTAATGTAGTCAAAACTGTTAATTAGAAGGGGGCGTCCCGTACTTTTGGCAATATCTGACATTTTCTCTATTTTTTGTTCAATTAAAAGTAGGAGAAATAAGGCATCAACTTGGGAAATGAACCACCAATTTTCTGTTTTTATTTACATTTCTGTCATTTTTTTACACATCATCGTATTACGTGAAATATATGATTACATCACACTGTAACAGGAGATACAGATTTTTTTGAAAAGCCAAACCATATTATTTAAATAAAAAAAAACTACATAGCACACAACTGAAATACAAATAAAAACCATTTTGGTTTGGTCATATCTTTGGACAACCCTTGAGTAACCCTTCTACCTGTGAGACAGCATGTGTGTTTTTAGATGATGAGACTGTGTGAAGGACTTCTGACACTGTGGGCACTGGAACGGCCTCTGACCGGTGTGAGTAATATAGTGTCTCTTCAGTTTGGACGGTGCATTGAAGAATTTAAAGCACATGTCACACTGGTAGGATTTCTTCATTTCCTCTTCTTGATATCCGTTTGAACAGTTATGTGCATATAAGTTCCTTATGGTGCGGAAACTCTTATTACAGTCAGGACAAAAGGGAAGGTGCTTGATAAAGCATTCACCTTCATCCATAAAGTCCTCAAGCTCCACAACAACTTCTGGGATTCTGGGAACATCAGGATTCTCTTGATTCTGACAAGAACTGGGCTTGTAAGAATCAGGGACACATCCTTTCACAACAGAGTCAGAGTCCACAAAGACAGAATCTTCAATATCATCCATGTGACGTGCCCATTTTCTCTCAGCTCTTGATTCAGAAGCACAGTGATGGAGAGATGAGTCAGTTTTGGGTAGACAGTCACTCACCCTGCCAAAAGGCACGATGTCAGATGCCTTTTTCCAATCAAGCAAGATGTCAGTTTTATGCGTCAGACCCCAAACTGAATTGTTGTTGCATGGGAAAACACCCTTGTTCTCAACATTCTCAAAAGGGCTTGCACTCACATCCTCTGTAAGCACATTTTGTTCGGGTTTTATTTTTGACTTTTGTTTATTTGTAGATATGGTGTCATTGTGGCCAATTATATATTTTGGAGAAGGTTTTAACTTAGATGCTTGAATACAAGACACCCTGTTGTCTTTGAAGCTCTGGAGTGATGGTGTTCTCCGCTTCCCAGGGATATTATGAGTTCTGATGTGTACTTTTAGATGAGATCGTTCTCTGAAGGCACGGCAGCATGTTGAACACTGAAAGGGCCTCTGATTCGTGTGAATAAGACAATGCCTTTTTAGTTTGGATGGAGCACCAAATCGTTTATGGCACACGGGGCAATCATAAATCTTTTTGCTTCTGTTAGAATTCTTACTATGCCACACCTCTGAATTTACATAATTGTTTTTAGTTTGTGTTGTGACACCGGCTTCTTGTTCTTCCTCAGATTCTTGGATTTCCTCCATCCACTGTCCTTCTGAAGGATTGGAAGAATGTACAGAACTCACTTCTTTATTTAAAAGGGAATCTTGCAAATATATATCTGATTCAATGTAGTCACCACTCATAATTTGAGATGCCACATTTTCTGTTTTCATAGTTTTTTTTTGGTGAACTGTCGACTGTTGTTTTCCTGTTGAACTAGCACTATATTGGACAGTTAGATATCTTGGAGAGGATTCTAACCTTGACTTGGATGTGTGATTACAGGGCACACTGTTGTCTTTATATCTCTGGAGTGATTGGTTGGTGTGAGTTCTGATGTGTACTTTTAGATGAGATCGTTCTCTGAAGGCACGGCAGCATGTTGAACACTGATATGGCCTCTGATTCGTGTGAATAAGACAATGCCTTTTGAGTTTGGATGGAGCACCAAATTGTTTATGGCACACTGGGCAATCATAAATTCTTTTGCTTCTGTCAAAAATCTTACTTTGCGACACCTTCACACTCACATCAATGTCCATACTTTTTGTTCTGACACTGGCTTCTTGTCCCTCCTTAGATTCTTGGTTTTCCTCTATCCACTGTTCTTCTGAGTGTTTGGAAGAATTTGCGTAACTCTGTCCAGTGTGAAGATCCAAACCTTCTAGAAGGGAATCTTTCAAATACACATCAGAATCTCTGCAGTCACCACACATTTTTGGAGATTCCATCACCATATTTTGATGCTGGTGCACTGTAGCAGAGTCTTCAGCTCCTTCGTGTAAGGATATCTGCACATCTTGTTCTTCAGATTTTGCAGCAATACTAAAAGAAACTGAACGATTCTGTTCCAAATGCCCAGCAATTAAATTCTGACCCTTTTTTTTATGGATCCTCGTATGACACTGCAAATCCCACCGAAATTGAAAAGATTTCAAGCACACGTGGCACTTAAATGGTCTGATATCTGTGTGGCTCAAAATATGTCTGGCGAGCTTAGAAGGATATGGAAAGTTCTTCAGACAGATGCTGCACTGATTCACACCTTTATGTGTGTGCTTAAGGTCAATTGGGCGAGACGTTGGGATCTGCACTTCAGTATTGTTAGAGCTTTTAATCTCTATGGTACTTGAATTTGACTGGCTTAGCTTGCTTTGGCATTCGGGTTCTTCATGCATTTTGTTATTTAAAGAGTCTAAGATCTGAGGTAAACGCAAATCTTCCATATTGCCTAAAACTTCAGGTGTTGGAGATTTGGCACCATGCTTCTGCCGGACTCTACACAACCCAGAATTACTGTTTCTCTTTCCTGTGTGTACCTTGAGGTGTTTATGGAGATAATAGGCTTGCTTGAATGACTTCCTGCAGATTGTGCAAGTGTAAGCCTTGTCGTCAGAATGAACGAACAGATGTCGAGTAAGTTTTGAGGGGAAACTGAATTTCTTCAAGCATATTTCACATTGATATCCACTTTTCTTTTTGAGTTGAAGCGTACACAAGCGATCAGAAGACTTGCATACCGGAAAGATATTTTTTTCAGCAGTTGTGACAGCATCTGGTGATGAACACCTACCTAGAATATCATTTGAGTCATCTATTGTGGTAGACACAACATCTTCACTAGCGTTATGCTTGACTGTGTTTTGATTTACTTGTCGATCACTCAAAATGTAGTTGAATTCTTGGCTAAAGTCATTCGTACACTTGTGAACATTCAAGTCTGATTTCTCACTGAAGGTTTTGGGGCAAACAGAGCATTTGAAAGGTCTTTGCCCTGTATGAATCAGAATGTGACGTCTGAGCTTTGATGGGGCTTTAAAGCATTTTAAACATAAAGGGCACCTATGTTCCTTTTTAACTTTGACACCCATGGTACCTACATTAGATTCCATTAAGTCTGTGGGGGTTGTCTTTTGCTTATTTGTTGAACAGGTATCATTTTGGGCGGTTCGTTTTTTTGGAAAAGATTTTAACCTTGAGTTAGATGTTTGATTACAGGGCACACTGTTGCCCTTATATCTCTGGAGAGGTTGTGTACGACTCTTCACAGGGTTGGTGTGAGTTCTGAGGTGTACTTTTAGATGAGATCGTTCTCTGAAAGCACGGCAGCATGTTGAACACTGATATGGCCTCTGATCCGTGTGAATAAGACAATGCCTTTTGAGTTTGGATGGAGCACCAAATTGTTTATGGCACACTGGACAATCATAAATTCTTTCGCTTCTGTTAAAAATCTTACTTTGCACCATCTTCACATTCGCATCATTTTCCTCATTTTGTGTTGTGACACTGGCTTCTTGTTCCTTTGCAGATTCTTGGTTTTCCTCAATCCACTGTCCTTCTGGAGGTTTGGGAAAATATCCAGAACTCTGTACAGTAGGTAAATCCAATCTTCTTTCATTTAGTAGGGAAACTTGGAAATACACATCAGAATCACTGCAGTCACTGATCATTTTTTGATTGATCATATTCTCTATAACAGTATGTTGATGCTGGTGCACTGTAGCAGAGTCTTCAGCTCCATCATGTAAGGATATCTGCACATCTTGTTCTTCAGATTTTGCAGCAATACTAAAAGAAACTGAACGATTGTGTTCCAAATGACCAGCAATTAAATTCTGACCCTTTTTTTTGTGGATCCTCGTATGACACTGCAAATGCCACCGAAATTGAAAAGATTTCAAGCACACGTGGCACTTAAATGGTCTGATATCTGTGTGGCTCAAAATATGTCTGGCGAGCTTAGAAGGATATGGAAAGTTCTTCAGACAGATGCTGCACTGATTCACACCTTTATGTGTGTGCTTAAGGTCAATTGGGCGAGACGTTGGGATCTGCACTTCAGTATTGTTAGAGCTTTTAATCTCTATGGTACTTGAATTTGACTGGCTTAGCTTGCTTTGGCATTCGGGTTCTTCATGCATTTTGTTATTTAAAGAGTCTAAGATCTGAGGTAAACGCAAATCTTCCATATTGCCTAAAACTTCAGGTGTTGGAGATTTGGCACCATGCTTCTGCCGGACTCTACACAACCCAGAATTACTGTTTCTCTTTCCTGTGTGTACCTTGAGGTGTTTATGGAGATAATAGGCTTGCTTGAATGACTTCCTGCAGATTGTGCAAGTGTAAGCCTTGTCGTCAGAATGAACGAACAGATGTCGAGTAAGTTTTGAGGGGAAACTGAATTTCTTCAAGCATATTTCACATTGATATCCACTTTTCTTTTTGAGTTGAAGCGTACACAAGCGATCAGAAGACTTGCATACTGGAAAGATCTCTTTTTCTGCAGATGTGACAGCATCTGGTGATGAAGGCTTGGTGTGAGTTCTGAAGTGTGCTTTTAGATGAGATCGTTCTCTGAAGGTACGGCAGCATGTTGGACACTGATATGGCCTCTGATCCGTGTGAATACGGCAATGCCTTTTTAGTTTGGATGGAGCACCAAATCGTTTAAGGCACAACGGGCATTCATAAACTCTTTTGGTTCCATTACGATTCTTATTTTGCAAAACTTGTGTTGTGACACTGGCTTCTTGTTCTTGACCATCTAAAGGTTTTGAAGTATATGCAGGAGTCAGTCCAGTGTGAAGATCCAAGCCTCCTTCATCTAGAAGGAAGATTTGCATCTGAGCTGACATCTGGCTTGAAATGTTAAGCAAGCTCTTTACGTACTGCAAAGAAAGAACAATTTTAGTGCATCCATTCCTAAGCAGATATTCAAATATGTTGGTTTTTAAAAGCACAAAGCCATTTGTATTGTTGCAAACCGTTTTCATTAATCAATTTTCTATGTCAGGACTAGGACACATACCCCCAGTTCCACAGACAAGGCTTAAGCTAGTCCCAGACTAAATTGCATGTTTGAGCTGTCTCAGATGAAAATATCTTGCTCTGACATATCTTAAGATGCCCACCTGTAATATTTTCTCATAAGGCATTTTTGTAAAAGTTGCTTAAATATCTTAATTCAACTAATGCCTAGTCCTGGTTTAAACTAAACCCAGTTTGTGAAACCCAGCCTCAGTGTCTCAAGGAAAGCCCATCTATCACGTGTAGGTTGTAAAAAGTATCTTTGTAGCCATTTGTGCAGACTAATAATTAATAACATTGGGTGAAATTAAGTGGGCGAAATTAACTCTTAAGAATTTGAGATAAATGAGATGTGCTGAGGTAAGAACGAATTTAGCAATAACTTCACCTCACCCGCGGGAATTTTGTGATGTAAATCGAATGACGATTTCCTCAATTTGTCATCATTTCGGATGTTTGCGTTCGAAACAATACATTAACAAGAGTTTTGTCTTCTTGAAGCTTTTGCAAACAGACGCTACTACTTCTTCTTCTTCTTCTTTCATCTTCTGAAGCGGTTGGCACCAGTTTAATGTGAAAATCCGCCACCTACTGCCCAGGAGTGTGAGGTCCAGACAGAGGAGAAACAAGAAACAAAACTAAATCATTTAAACAAACCTGTGTAAACTGGCAAAACGGAAATTTATAAAGCGCATTCTTGACTTTAATGAATTGCAAATCGAAACGGATTCAATGTCAGCTTATATAAACGCCATATTTATTCCTCTCGCACACTTTGGCTGAAAGGGCTTTGTGGTTAAGTTGTATTCCGTATTGCTTGGTTATTTAATTTTATTTTAGACAACCTTGAAACAGCTAATTCTCACCACTAGATGGCAGTGTTAAGCTGTGTGGCAGGATAATGGCACAGACATGAAAAGCAATGTAGTTAGTTCAGCTTTGTCGAACCTTGGATAAGGTGAGTATAGTTAAAGAAATACAGTTGTGTGCTATCTCCGATTTTAAATACAACTTTAAAACAATTTGTAAATACTTCACATGGTCACAGTAATAGGCCTGCAATTTGTAATTTCTTTAATTTGCTGAACTGAAATGTACGTTATTTGCGATGTTTAAGGTATGCTGTATGCTGTTTTAATGCAATATTGCTTTAACATGCCCTGTTTTTAAACCACCCTCAAAATAAGGGGGTGCATATTTCAAAGAAGTCACACGCAAGAAGAGCACAGTTTGTGCAACCACCCCATCACCGCGCGCTTGTCCATGCAATTAGCCCTTATCTGTAAGCGCTTTAATTTTCTGCGACATGGCGCGAGCGGCTCGGGCCTGATGGATGTGACATTAACGGGAGATGAAGCTGGGGAGATTGGACGCTGCAGTCACATAGTGGCATTTGTCACTGCCCCGGTCATGCAGATTGCGCCAGCACCGGCCACTGACTAAGATTAATGACGACGGCTCTCAGTCGTTGTTTCTCTCTGTGCTTGTGTCGAGCTCGAGTCTAAATACCATTCGGTCACACACACACCCGTTCTTTATGATAAGACCTCATACATACAGACTGTACAAGAGTCATTATTATTTCCCGGTAATTACATTAAAATGCAGAGGTGCTCGTTAAGGAAACCAACACTATTACATGCTTGGAGATTTTTCAAAATAGGGTGTGCTATTAGCCTGCTTTTAGACTTGATGAACTGCAATGACACATTTCCGCAACAAATATCGTCATTTGGTTTATTATAGGCTCAATTTCTAACACTGTTTTGTGGTACAGTATTTTATTCTGACATTAAAAAAAGAAACAGACAAGTGGATGGTCTACTTTGCTGATAGAGTAGGCCTAAATATATATATATATATTTACTGTGGTTTCCACCATACAAATTTACTTCCTTAATCCAAACATGCATATGGTCCATAATAAAATGAGTAAAACTCCCCTGTGTTTTACACAATAAAAAGAGGATATTTATCTAAGGACTGGAATCATTGAGGCTCGAACATGGGTTAGAAACCAACCTAGAAACCACCAAGAACATTCTAGCCACCAGCCCGGTAACCACACAGCAACACTGGGGCAACCATTCCCAAACCGATAACATTGTGGTGGTGAGTTTAGCTGGGTCATGCACTGCTTGCACTTTTTTATCTAAAAAAGTGGAGAAATCGAGTTTTCGTGCATATTTATTTATTTGCATTGTTAGATTTATTTACATTTATTTTGCTCTCTCTTTTTTTTACCACATAGCCTGCACACGCATACACACAGCAAAGTAGCAAATGCGGACCTATATCATTTTTGAAGTGGCAAAAGCAGGCTGATAAATCGGGACCAAGGGATGTCTAACGATTAAACAAAAATGCAATTCTTGGAATCTCTTACAAAAACGCTGCGTAGGATCATGAAAGGAATTCCTAAGAAGTGTATGAGACCTCCACGTATCCCCTCAGTTGTAATAAGGGAGAGAGCGGTAACCCCAAACTGGCTGCTCGGCTGCACAGAAAATGGTTTTCCTTGACAAATGAGGTGATGCGGACCAGGCTCAGATGGATGGGGGTTTGGGCTGGTTGTATCAGGGCTCTTGGGATGCTGGGTATTTACTCAGTCATTCATCATCCTCTGGCACATCCACTTATACAGGATCTGCACCGCACACCCATACTGATGTAATTCTCCACATGGAGAGCTGAATTACCATAGCCTGTCCTCAGTGTGTATGTACAGATATGTTATTGTGAAGCGTGGAACAATTTTCTGGATGTGCATTTGTGCACTTTTAAGTATCTGTGAACCTCAAACTGTAGCAACATTCTCTAGTGGCAAATTTATCTGCTTTGCGTTTTGGTAAATTGGTGGCTAATACATACAGTCTCATTCATATCTTTTCCTATGATCATAAGGTCAGGTTATTCCATGAGTGTATTTATTCTAACATGCCCTTGATGGTGTGAGGACAGTTGTACCACCCTGACACCTTTGCCTTAATGCCCTAACACGTTTACAATTCATTTTATTAAAGAAATGATAAACATTTCGTCATGAAAGAGATCGGGTGATGTTTTTGCATGTAAGTCGCACCACATGACTTTGTTGGTTACACCACACAACAGTGATTTGGTGCACAACAGTTAATAGTATCTGAAATAAAACTGTTTTGCTATTAATGTTTATCTTTTGTACAACCCGCTTACACCACACTGACAGATTTTGGGTTGGACCTTTATTTCTGAAATGAAATGCAACAGTTTCATAGGAATCACATCATGCAAAATCATAAAACAACTGCTAACTTTTAAATTAATTAAGCTGACTCATTAGATTTGCTTATTCCATGTATTTGTTTTAATGTGTCCATGGCGTTTTAAATTATTTATACCACCCTTACAAATTTAACTCTATAATTTAAAAATGAAAACATTTTTTATCATAAAAGAGTTTGTCTTTTTTCATGATAGTTGCACCACATGACTTTGTTGTTCGCACATCATAACAGTCATACCACATATTTAGGTTTTTCTCATTCGTATGATTTTGTAAAACCCACTCTACTAATGGTTAGGTATCGACATTAATGCTTGGTTGCTGTTGTTGTTTTTTTTCCCTAAAAACCAAATAATTCCATATCAATTACGTTGTATGAATTAATACAAAATCATCCCCTTGAAAAATAGTTACGTTTTCTCATATAGTTGGTTTATTCCATGTAATAATTCTATAGTGTAAATCAATGTAGCTGTCATACTTTTATCTTCAAATAGCCAAGAACCCTCCAGAAACCACAAGCTCTTAATGAGCACATCCCATGATGCTAATTTTAATTTGAACAGCTTTGATCCTGGTCTCCAGTCATCTATGAACTAGCATTGTCATTCATTTGTCGAAGCTGTTCTGAAATGACAGAAGCTCACATCATCCAAATGTTGAGCATCGATCGGCCCACGTTGTCTTGCTGTCCGTCTGTAACTCCCTTCCCTATTTGCTTATGCACCTCTCGTAATGCCGAACGTCTCCACATGGACACCATATCCCATCATCCTCCTGATGCTAGCTCTTTCTCAGCATGGGCTCCAACTGGGGCGCTCATGCGTGAGTGACATTTGCTCCAGCAGAACATTGGAGTTTCAATCAAACCACATGGGTCCTGGGTGTAGTTTGTTCTTCAATACAGTATGGAGTGAAAAGACAATATTTACCCCCACATGGAAATCCCATGTGGATTCACCCTCGGCCGGTTCCTGTGTGCCAACTGTCTGCCCCGGAATCCCAGGGTGCACCGGGAACAGGCTGGTAATGTGGCACTGGGTGATGATGCAAGCAGCTCAGAGCTCCCTGGGGGACATGAATGTTGATTAAACATGTGCTCAGCCTTGGCTATTGAGCAATGGGACGTGGAACAAATGTCAAACGTTTGTTAATTTCTCTGCAGCGGAGGACTTATCAGTGGAGGGGGTGGAACCCACACCAATGAGGCGCGACCCCAATGAGAAACCGATTGGCCGGCCAGACAAGATCAATCTTCTAGAATCAATTTTGAGGAAGGAACAATGTTTCTTGTCGGCGTGTACGCATGTGCAGTTGCGGTAAGTGTTTCTTTGTACTAGTTGTTGAGAAATGCTGATAATAAAATAAATGAACAGGTCTTGCTCTTTTAATTGTGGCATAGAAAAAGGAAACATTAGGTTTGAAGTGACAACCATTTTTAAGCGAAGTTTACATTTAATGTCTCTTATAATGTCATGTGGTGTAACTATTGAGTAGTGTAGTATTAGTATTAAGTAGTAGTAATATTGAGTGACAACATATTTTCCTCAAACTCTATACTGTATGTGTATTCAAGTGTACATATATTAAGAAATACAAAAAAAAAAAGGTTTCTTATACAGAGTTTAATTAACATACATTAATCATTCATAAATATCTGTACATTTTGGGTGGGCTTTTCACACTTTTTTAAAAACTTATCCCATCTTGCCTTAAGAGACATTTATTTTTATTTTTGCACATCTCTGCATATTTGTTGCACCACATGCCAGTGATTTGGCAGACCTTGGCAGATAACATAGTAAAATATTATGCTAAACGGCTTAATACAAATTAACCTGTCATCCTTTTACTGAGGCTATTTTCATCATTTTATCACGACAGTTATGCCATCATGACATATATGACCTAAAAACATTTACAACTCATTTTAATTAAGTTTTTAACTTAATTTGTAAATGCGTTTTTATTTTTGAAATAGGAAGAAACTAAGTCATGTTTTTGTATGATAGTTGCACCACATGACTTTGCCGGTCTCACCACTTGACAGTAATTTGGTGCCTCCTTTTAAATAAATTAATAAGTAATGATTTCTTTTCAAACAAATCAACCCCTGTTCATCAAACCAAAAGCAGAGTAGTTGAAGTAATCTGCCTTTTTGGATTTTGTGGCGGCACAAACTAAGGAAGCAGCATATTTGTGGGAAAGCTGAATTACATACAGTTATGCAACTTCCACCCATCATTCAAACTCACCTTGTTGCTGGGGGAGCGGCTTAAATTGTATCATCACTCTGTGTCGAGGCATCTGACGTTAGGTGTAAACTCACAGCGTTCCTCAAACAACTGAAGGGCAGGCCGATGCTTAGACCTACATGGAGTTCCCTTGAAATACCTCCCCTGATAAAAACACAGAGTTGGAACTCTTTTGTTGAGAGCAGGATGTTAGGAGAGAGAGGATGCCGATGAATGAAAGTGAAAGGGAGATGCCTACAGGGTAAAACAAAAGAGTAAATGCGAAGAGCGAGGGTCTTCCATTTATACGTTCTCGCATCTGTGGATTGCCAGCCGTCAGTGTTCAGACCGGCCCTCCATTTGTCTTACTGCACTGTGCTCTGACAATGAACCACCGGTTTCCTTTATTTCCTCCAGTCCAATCTAATGAGCATCTTCTGTGCGCAGGGATGGAGGTTCTCTCCTTTGTGAGGGCCAGACAGGTGTCTAACTGAATGATGAATGTCCTTGCATCCTTCCATAATTGGCTTCTCTCTGTTTGGTCTCAGTCTGGCTGCATGTCTGCCGGGCGGCCACCTCCATCTGTCAATCAAGTTTGCCCCGTTGCCGACTGGCTGGCCCTCTGATAGCTATGCTAATGCGGCCGCTTGCTTCTGATTGGCTGCTGCTTGGCTGGCCTAGGCTAATCCATTATGGCCCTGACAGTAGTAATCTCCCCCCCAACACCGGGTCCCGTGTGCTAAACGTTATTTGACCGTTCCTGTCACGTTCCTGCTGGCAAACGGACAGCGAAGGTGATGGATGACCCTGCGCAGAGCGCGCTCGTTCATCACCCCCTCTGACTTGTTTGTGTGGCACTGAAAAAAATTAGGCACTGAGATTTTTTCAAGATTACTTTTTCATTAAGAAATGCTTTGCCCAAACAAGGTTGGAACGCGGCGGCGTATGGGATCGCCTCGGCTGATTTTCATCATTAGCTAATGCCATATCACAATCATAACGCTGATTTCGGGAGCCAACTGAGTGACGATTCTGACTTGCCGTGAACCTGTGACCGTGTTTATTCGGTGGAGTAATTGCGACAGATCGTCGTGATAGATGTAATCAGTGTCGAGCGTCTGAAGTTGACATAAGTAAATATACAGTCGTAGGACTGTGGCTCTCGCCCATTAACTCCAATGGTTTGTTTTCTTACCTCACTCAGTGACTGCGGAGGGTCTTCGCACACGCTCCGGCCTGAAAAGAGATTTGCTGAGAGGACCGTATTGGATGTTGCTAATGCTAACATGGCCGCCGACAGCTCGAGATGTGAGGTCCAATGAAATCATCACTGAAGCCGGCCTCTTGTCTTCTTGACCAAGTAACTGTGGTTTTACTGAGATACCCGTGGGAAAGAAAAATCACAAAAGCCATTACTTCCTATTTCAACTGTTTCTCACAGACAGTAATGAGATTAAATAGAGAACAGGTAGGTCTCTTGCTGCTTAGATTTTTCTCCTGAGATACAGATCCCAGAAACTCTTGTCTCATCTTGAATTACAGAGGAGATATCAGCAATGTCTGGGCATAGTTTAGATAAAATGTAGTACAATATTTTAAATTATACTTAAAAAAATATATACAAAATGATACATTTGTAACAGAAAAAAAAGAATGAGCATAAAAATACAACTTCACATTTTCCAGTTTAAGAGACCTTCTCAAATACAAAAAGCTGTTTTTTTTTAAACTGCATCAAAACCCTTGTCAGACCAACAAAATTACCCTAAATGTTGACCCAACTAGTTGCTGTTGAGTACCCAGCATGCATAAATTATGCAGTTAGTGTTATAGGACTTTTGTTGTTGTTGTTTCATCATTATTGTTAGTTATTTGTTTTACTGTACTGTAAAAAGCTATTCTTTTTAACGTTTGCTGATTTTTGATTGATTGTTACCTTTTTTGAGGCTAGTGCTAGGGCTATCTAATTTTAAATCCTATATAGTATGTTCAACCTCTTGTATCAGGTAGTGATGTACACATTGTCCATTAACCTAAACGTAAATTCAATAATGTTGTGACTTTTTAAATGTTCTTTTTTTTTCTTCCAAAAAAACTGAAAAAATAAGTACATAAAATAACATCAATGACAGTAGCTGTTTATCAAAATGTGACAGTCAGCATTGCATGGACAAACAAATTTACATTTGCTCAACAAAGTATCCACTGAGCAGTAATTGACTTTTGTTGGGAGAACTTAAAAATCTTACTGAATCAAGTTATAAATATTATTACGTTTATATTTAATATTTTTTTACAATGTACATACATACATACAATTTTGTCTGTTTTACATATAACCAGCAGCAAAGAAATATGGGAATACACAAGACACTAAACTAATGCAACAAACATAATAAACAACCTGAGTTGTAAAATAAAACTCTAAATATATAATTAATAGCTAAAACTATTAAGAAGCACAATTAACAAAATGCCATCAAATGTTGAAGTGTCATGCAGGGTTTTCTAATTGAATAATTTAGTTACCAAGTTAACAGCTGTTTGAGTTTGTTGACATTTCTGTCTTTTTATTATAGAATTCATGTAAGGATTTAATAGGAGAAACACGTGAGGCAAAATTTCCACTTCAAAGAAATAAATTAAGCAGGAAAGAGAAAAATCTGATATTCCTCTCAGAGGGCTTTGGTTCTGTAATGTTATTTTAAAACTACTCATCGCCGTGAAAACAAATCTGCAGTGTATATGGAGTGTTTGCTCTTCTTATTGCTCACTTTCAGAAGATCTTGTTTACATCATTAATACATGTAAAGGCTATCTCATACATCTGTCTCGGCCTACTATGCAAACAGTCAGAAGTGTTTTGTTTAAAATAACTTCACATAGCCACGGGCTGGTATAAGCTTCTTCATCTCATGACAGTGTCACTAACATTTTTTTTCACTTTATATCATTTTCATCTTTTATTTCTCTAAAAAATGTCTTGACTAGTTTTCTGGGGAAACTCTTGAGATATATAAACCAACAGCCTCACATTTGACCAAAACCGAAGATGAAAAGAGCAATGATAAATTCGAACAAAATAGAGTGAAGAGGATCCATGCCGTCTGAAAAAATGCCTGTTTTGTCATGGCAGGTTGTATAAAAGATCTTTCTCTGTTGTTTTTTCCCCGTTTTTTAGGGGTCAGCACGTGAGATTTATGTGATGAGACTGGTCTGTGTGCACTTCCTCTCTTCTCTGGCCTTGTCAGATCTGGTTGCAGACAGAGGGCAAAAACATTTGTCATCCGTGTGAGATTCTCACCACAGGCTTTCATCTGAGCTAACATAATATGGATGCATGGCATTTGTATGCTGGCTGATGTATAAGCATTAGATTTGCCAAGGACCATCTGACAAAAATTATTTGGATGTTTCATAATAAGCGTGTAAAAAGTGTGAGAGGGTTGGCTTAGTTTACATTATTACAAATTATAAGCACCATAATGTGACGCTCTAGTTCATCTAAAGAGTTTTTAAACATAATTTTCTGGTACTTGTGTCATTATTATCGTGACCTCTTTTATTTAGGAAACTTGGAATGTTTGTACTTTAAAAATGCATTTGTCACAGTATTAAAGCTGTCAGAAATAATTCAGTGGTAACCAGTTGCAGAACTTCGAGCATAAAATAAATTAACAATTGATATGTATTTGTCAAAATGCTGGCTGTATGGGTGAAATGTAAAAAGTATGTCAATTAAAATTATACTAAAATAACATTTCAATTATAAATAATCTTGTTGAAAAGTTTGATATTGTATGTAATATTGTAATAAGTTACAGTAATTTTATTCTTTACATTTTTAGAAATAAAAGCAAAATTAAATTGTGAACAGTTACAGTACAGTTACTGTAAGTAAAATAAAATGAATACAAGAAAATAAATTGTCACAAGAGTAGCCTACATTTAAATAATATAAAAATATTGTCAAATATATTTTAAATGATGACCAGCTGCACGACGTACATTTAAAAGAAAATAAAATAGCGATTGCATTTGTCAGCGCTGGGCTAAGAAACTAACTGACTGAATAAAAAAAATAATTGCATGCTGACCAGTTGCAGGACTTGCAGATTAACATAAAAAATATGATTAATTAATAGGTTAAAAAAGGACTTAAATTATATGCTTATTTAAACCTGTTTGCATTCTACACCTTCAGATATGCATTTACCATTTTTAAAAGTACTTAAAAGTAATAGAAGGGCTCTACAATGTCAAACATTTCAGGTTTTACTATCCTTTGGGAGATATTTTACACACCCTAAACTAAAACCTATATGTTGGCAAAAAAATGTTTCATTTTCCAAATACCTCAACAATTAAACATGCAACCTTAAAATTCCAAGCATAGCTACTGTGTTTTTCCACTGGGATTTCTGGGGTTATAGAGTAAAGGGTGCAAAGGAACAGCAGAGCATTCCTGCGGGAAGACAATTCCTGGAGGACAGGTTCTGCTCACTAAGAAATCTGACTCAGGTGTCAACTGGAGTCATGTCCCCTGGCCAAACCGTAGCCGTCCCCTCCCTGACCCCCACCCAGGGCCCACTTTTCCTCCGCCTGCCCCTCTGTCTGTCAGCTAAAGCCGCTCCGCTGAGGCCCGAGTGCAGAACCAGATGTGCTGGCTGAGTCCTGAAACATTCTCTTCCCACTGATATCTCAACCTGAAAGGTGTGTGTGTGTGTGGGAGAGAGAGAGGTCAAACTTTAGCTTGGCCTCTGAAAGAGTGTAGATTACCTACGAAGGTGGTGTTTATTGCTCCAGCACTGATTGTGTACTCGCCTGTATGTTTTCATCCTGTACAAGAACTACAACCACAGAAAAACAACATTTAGATTTTTGTTTAGCTCCGTTCCATTTCGTTTCAACACAACCCTAATCACGAATCAAAGCCTCTAATAGTCATTATTTCGATCATAATGGGACGTGCTTGTTTGTGTTTGGGTGATCTGTAGCAGTATTGGTTTTATAATCACAGTCACATTTAAGTCATGCATCTTGCTTCACCCTTTCACCCACAATTCATCATCTCATTCCGACCGATATACGATATCTAATTTATCAACACAATGCCCAATCTAAGCAGCCCCACACATGTGCGAGCAATTAGGCAAAAGAACAGTTGCTAACACAAACACCTTCTGATAGATGACACTCTAAATGTAAGGCCAAACCATGGCAAACATGACTCAAGGAACTGCAGTATCAATCAGATGAGCAGTGGCCTTTACTGTCACCTCCATTGATTAAACACACTGTTTGGAGTATTTGAAATGTGTTGCCATACTGAAGTCTGCAGACCATTGTGCTGTTTACTGTGTAGGTTCAGAGGGGTGACAATTCCTCTCACAAATGATACACTATGTCACAAAAAAAGAGTATTAGGAACACATTGCCGACATAATAAGGGGTCACAGTCAATGGGTGTCTATATTTAAACCATATGTAAAAATATTTTGTGTACAGCATCCACAAGGGATCTGCAGAACAAGACCTTGTTGCTCAGAAGACTTAATGGAGGTCTCAGTTGTGTTTTATTTGTGTATCAACTTCACTGGCAACCTTTGGACAAATACGGAGGACTGAGATAAACGCCGACATGCACTACAAAAACTAGAATAGCCTAGATGAATATGTCTTCTGATGAAAAATGTTTTGAGTTCTTATTGAAATTGAAGCGTTTGAATGCAGACGTGAACATTGTTAAAAGGTCTTTTTCTTGGAAGGAAAACTTGAGATTTAAAGCGAAAGGCTCAGTTTTATCTTACCAAAACAATTAGGATTATATCTTGAGTAATTTGAAGGTTTGAATCTGTACGATTTTTTAAATGTCTTGTTTTATGCGTTTATTTCATAAAAAGCACAATATATTGTAAAATAAATAATGATAATAAATAGAAATACATACAATAATATTATGAAATATTACTAGTTTTAGAATATATTTTAAAATGTAAATTATTTCTGTGAAGAAAATCCAAATTTTCAGCATCATTCCTCCAGTCTTCAGTGTCGCATGATCCTTCAGAAATCATTCTAATATACTGATTTGTGACTCAAGAATAATTTGCAGCTCTTGTCTGAATGTCTTTTGGAAACCATGATACATGTCTCTCTCTCTCTCTTTCTCTCTCTCTGTCTTCAGGATTGTTTGATGAACATGAAGTTCAAAAGAACCGCGTTTATTTGCAATATAAATCTTTTGAAAATTCCTTGTAATTTTTTTTACTATATACAGAAAACATTAGTTGCAACAAAGACAACCTATTTTCTTAAATGAAATATTCTAGAACAAAACAAACCTCAAAATAAACACAGAAACAGACACTAACTACAGTGTGTGAGGCTGTCAGATCCAAGAAAGAAAATGGAAATAAAAGTTGTCAGGTGAAAAAACCTGGACCGACATGTGTCACTTTAATTCCAGCGCATCTGGCCGATGGTTGAGGTCCACTGTCCAGCACGACTGTCCGAATTGAGTTCCTTCTGATCTTAATAAAAGTGAATATCCTTCAGCTCCACAGCTGGGGACCCTCTGCAGCGTGCAATCCTGAATCTGACTCTTGTATTCATTTATTTTATTTTTTTGGTGGGGGGGGGAGACTTCACTTTATGGCACACATGAATTTGATGGAGGTTCTGATTGGTGGACATAATTTGAATGATACTTTGATGTTATTTAGCCATTTGTCACTGGGTTTACAGTCTGTTTTCCTTCTTGAACATTAGAAGACCTGCTTAAGCTCATCTTATAGGGAGCGGTTTAACGTCGATCAGCTTCCCGGGACTTAAAAGAGAGAATGCCCAGAACTCGAGGCATGTGGAACAATCAGTGTTAGGAGCAAGATAGCTCTCCCGTTGGCCCCGTTCTCAACTTTGACCCCTGACCTCTTGGCACACGCGCTGCTGTAAATAAAGCCGAAGAGAGGCCTCCCCACCTAATTTCCTTTGGCCTCAAATTTAAACACCAATCCCTGTTCTGTAAGCAGGGGATAAACATCTCTTCACGTGGACCAGGTTCTCACCACGACCACTCAAGAAATCCAGAGAGAGGAGATATACACAATAGAAATTGTGTTTGACAAGTTAAATTCAGCAGCTCCGGACAAGTCCTTGGCTGTAGTCAAAGCGAGATGTAAACCATCGCTGAAATGAGGAGTGGTGTAAGGAATTGCTACTGCCATGACAAGCTGATTCCTAAAAATCATTACGGCAATAATTCAGTTATAAACTGTGATTGCATGGGTTAAGATGTTATTGCACCTAGTTGCACCAGTTGTGATTACATTTATGGTGTGATGGCACACCATTAGAGACCATCGCTTTTGTTTCAGTGGTAACATTCTCTTCAGTTCAGTTTTTACAGCAGGACATGGTTCCAAATCAATGCTGAGGGAAAGCAGCCAGAGAGGAAAACCACCACAATAAAGAAAAGGAAATCATTACGCTCTAGTAAATAAAATGACGAATGCGGTATTTTAAATAAGCTATTTTAGTCTATATTAGGACATATCAATCCCCTCATATTAAGTCCGTTTCGTATTTTTAGGCAGGCTCACTAAGACTTTTCGGCTTGTTCTTTTACGCCGCTGAGTGAATAAATAATATTAGCTGGGTGTGGATTGCTGGCTTCATTTTATGCTGTATCTTTTTGCGTTATGTTGCTCAGTGTGAGAAGGATGACCCATATTTCATTATTAAGCTGTGCTCTTGTTTCCGGCAGCTTTCACAGCGAATTTATCTCTGACCAAGATATACACACTCAGCATTTGAGTTATCTATATCTAGACTGGCTGTGCTCGAGATAATAATGCCGCTTTTATATTCCAGATGTAAAGTTTTTTTTTTTACAGGAACGCATAGGCTAAGCTTCATAATTACGTATATGCAGGAACGAAACATTTTTATAAGCAGCTAAATACTAATTATTTATGCTTCAACAACACGAACAACTCAATGTTTGGTTTCATTTAAGAATGCTTATGAGGTGAAACTCATTTTATAATACCCAGTCCTTGTTTCAGGGAAGAAATCCCCTTCCTGTAACTTATGTAGGCTATTTTATGCCGCCTTGAACGAATTGTGCACTAAAACCAGCCTTTTATTTCCAAACATAACTAGCCTACACGCTCAGCAGTCGACCTAAAATAAAAAGAGAAAATAAAAGAAGGAGAAACAAAACGGATTGGAAGGTCTTATTAAAATAATTCCATTATCGAAAGGAATGAGCTGAAACGCAAGGGCGTTATTGCAGGTATTGTTGTGCCTGTGGCTTCTCCTCCAGCAGCGTAATTCTCCTCATCAATACTGCAGTGAGATCGTTACGCCGCTGACATTGATAAATGACCACCAAACTACAGCGTTTTCTCACCAGTACTGCAGGCTAGAGAAACACAAACTGGAGGTCGAAACGAGCAGGGAAACGTCTGCAGGAGCAGTCTTAGCTAAGATATCAAACAACATGAGAAAAACCATTTGAAAATGTCAGCGCGAAATTACGTTTAAAACATGCTGGAGATGAAGAAGCGCGCGGGGTTTGTGTTTCTGAAAAAATTACCCGCGAAATATCGAATTAATGTGATTTATTTGTGCACATATCGCCTCAGACATTTTACAAAAGAGCTCTATACGAATTTTAATACCTTCTCGGTTTTAGAGAGTAGAGTTATGAAATTATTATTTTACTCTTTATTGCTCCTTCGGTATAGGCGGAATTAAAATTCTCAGTTTTTATAGCCTAGTGGTTCGTTTTATTATTATTTTTATGCACGTCTGATATTTACACGTTTGAAGTATACATAGCCTATTTTTCTTTTTTCTTCCCTTTTTTTAAACGAACAATTTATTTAAACATTATATAAATACGTTGTAGTAGAGTTGCATTTGATCAGCAAAATAGAAATGGTTATATAGCCAAAATGAAATTGAACTGCATGTCGCGTCCGTATCGATCCAGTGCACGAAATAACATTCAAAGCAAGGATTTAACATTTTGAAAATGAAGCATTTATTACAAGAATTCGACTTTTGACTGTGTAGAAATACTGTACTGCTTTAAAAGACTCCTAAAAGGAAAATGGACAGAGCGGGAGGATCGATCAAACTTATCAGTACATCAACAAACATATAATCGACTTTTTCCATAGAGAAAAGCAAGAGTGAGAACGGACCAAAATGTACAACAATATCCCATCTCCATTTTTTTTAAAGGATCTCGACTGAATGCCTATTTGACATTGATGTGTTTTACAAATAACATTTACATAACTATGTACAATGGATTTCTAGTGGTTAAAAACTCCTCCAGGCATATTTAGCCTTACAAGAGCACTGTTGCTCTCCAAATCGACAAATAAACGCACAACTCATTTCCTAAGCGATGCTTTTTAAAACATCTCATGTGGGGAAGACTTTGTGGTTTTCACATACTGGAATTTGTGTCAGATGTGTGCCATAATGATCCCATCAAGTGGTTTCACTTCCTTCAGTCTTTGTAGAATCATAAATGCAAAGGTCTAACAACTAGTCAATGACACAAACCCAAACATAGAATATTTTCCAAAAGAAAAAAAAAAACATAAAAACTCATCGTACACTCACATTTTCAGTTCTTGAGGGCTTTTAGCATCTTTTACTATATTCCACCGTTAAATGCGTTTAATATGAGCGTGTGCACCTGTGCGTGAGGAGGTATGGAAGATTTGCGTCTGGGGGCAGCCACTCTATGGTTGAGCAAAAGTGCACAAATGGTGTGGTCCCCGTGCTTCTTGACGGTATAACAAGAATAAATAAATAATTTAAAAAGAAAAGATCTCCAATTGTCTTTTCAGAAGTCTCTCTTTTGGCACAAATGCTTCAAGTGTTTTTGTAATGTTGGTGCTCCTGCAGACAGTCCTTTGGCATGGAGATATGATGGCCAGATGATGAGGGGTCCGTGAGAGATTTGGGAAGTCTCGTGAAGAAAGGAGGTGATCGGACATGGGCGTGATCAGGTGAGGATGAATGTGACGTGACTCCTCATGCCTCCGGCCAGCACTGGGACTATTCCTGAGGCCACCATCAAAACCTGAAGCACAGAGTGAAAAATACAATATTAAGAGATTTACTCACTAACATGTACACTGTGAAAGTATAAAAATGAATATTTTGAGTATATGTGCTTCTGTACATGTTGAAATACTGTTTAAAACTTTTAAGTAGTACACTGAAAAAACAGTAGTGTAGAAACAATTTTCACACCGAAACTGATATAGAGTTAGAAGTAGAAAGACTGAAATTTTATGTTTTTGTAAAACACACTCCAATAAAATTTACAACTTCAAAAAAGTGCATAGCCACAAGATATAGACAATATGCATGTGAATAAGATTTTAATGTGAACAAATTGCTATGAAACTTTTCTGAGTAAAGATATATACAATTTTACAATTAAATGTAAGACACATTTTTAAGTGCCAATGCCTTACTGTATCCTCAACATTTCCTTTATTTGTATTTATTTTGAAAAAAAACAAAGAGATTTCCAGCCACAAATGCTGTCAATAAAATGTAACTTGTGCCCAATTCAAAATATTCCTTTGAAAAAACATAAACCTGCCTCTAACATCATAAATGTGTCTCTACCCGCTTAACGCAGGAAAACAGATCTTCATAATGATCCCAACGATCCACCAGCATATGGTGTTTAACCAGAGCGAATTAAGGACGGGGAAACATTCCTCTAAATGACGCAATTACAGTAACGACTCGATGATAATTCAATCAAAAAAAGGTAGGATTAAATAGTCTGGAAATTATTTAGTCTGCGTGTATCTTGCAAGCCGGAGCTCCTGATATCTCTATGTGTCTGAGGCTTCGGTGGGGGGGTGATAACCTCCGCTCACCTCCCCGCTCCCCTCCCTTCATTAGCAGAGGCTGAGGTTGTTATTTGAGAGGAAAGGGCTGTGTTGGCACGATTGGAGAACTGGATGCGGTGCCTATTTACATATAAAGAGCTCTATTAATCAAGGTAAGTGTCATTATGGAGGGGCTCATTGGGCAGCACAGTGTGGGTATTAAATAAAATTCTCCATGCCAGGCCGCCCGCGGCGAGCGATACGTCTTGATTTGTGGACTGTCAGAGACAGGCAGCGAAGATGGAGCCGGGGAAAGAAGGTGCGTGCGCGAGTGTGTGTGTGAAGGGGGGGGGTCGTCGGAGGGCGAATTGCCACCATAATCAGATTTCACACGCCGAGTGAAAGGAGAAAGAGAGGGGATGTTCTAAGTACCAAAGCGTTTCCTTACGTTTATGATTTGGGAAGCGGGGAGGCGTTTACATGTAGTGCCACTGTCCATCCATACCCATGTTCATACCCATTCCTCCCATGGGACCTGCAGAAAATGAAAGAACAATAAAACACATGCAAATGCACTCAGCAGCTTAATAACAGCACTACAAATGACTAACGTACGATTATTATAATCAAAGTGCAACTTACCGCCAGGCCGGAGACCCATGTGTTGTTGGCCGTCAAGCACAAAGCCGCCCATAGGCTGACCGTCAGGACTGTAAGCGGTTCCTTGACTTACTAAACACACAAAAACACAACACATATGTGATATATGCATGCATTGTGTTTATAATGATAGTAAAAATGGTATAAAATAAGCCATCGCTTTACCTGCTCTGTTAGACTGATCAATCATGGGCTGCACGATTCTTCTTCGAGCATTGATAAACCTGTCAAAGAGAAGACACGGAACACATTTACTAAACGTCTTTATATTACTGACCACCCACGGTATATTTTACTCTTATTTAAACACTCTGGACTTTTACTACTGTGAGCTTTTTGCTATGATTTACTGCAAAATATCCCTTAATGCAGTGCGATTTCTCCTGGGCCTTTGGGTTAATGGACCTGTCAGGAGTCCACAAAAAAAGCTAATGTACTGTTTTAGCGCCATAGCAAAGAAATAGTCTAATTTATCATGTAAACAAGCAGAGGTTTTGTTAATAAAGAGATTTTAACACCTTTTACAAACTGCATGTGAGAAAGATTCCGTTTAACAGTGAATTTTGTAGATAAGAAAACAAATAGATTTATTTGATTTGCGTTGGATTTTTTCCTTTCTTTAGCAGTTTAAAGAAAACCTCTGTTTTTAAGACTTGCTTTAATTGTACTTCTTGCTGCAATATATTAGCAAATCAAGTAAAGGGGTCATTGCTCAATAAATATTCAATTGATATAGCATTGGCCTAGTAGCCTCAGGGTATGATTAGCCTAACTGCTTTTCAGACACTAATATGCTTCAGCAGCCCGTAACAGAGAGGTAGGAAATGCCCCTGACATGCACTGGGGGAAGGAATTACTCATAGCCAATGAGTCTTTGCCAAATGTTTGCGAACACCTTATTTTGTTGCAGTAAACACATAATAGAGTATGTTCGAATTATGTGTAAACAAATTACGAATAAAATAAAAATGACAACCGGCTCAAAAAGATATTGTAAAGTCACATTTTTCCGATGTATTTAGGCAGAGATATCAAAGTTGTCTCACTATGCTAACAAAAATGTGAATGTTATTATGACAGTATATGTTTTAAAATGCATATAGAATAATATATATATATATATAGAGAGAGAGAGAGATACAAATGTCATGTAAAAGGGCAAAAAATGTAGATTCACAGCATAAAATGTAAATTTAAAATGTAAAACTTGTATGATTTAAATTGCCAATGATAATAGATACCATATTGGTCTGCTGTCAACAAACAAGATGAACTGTGATTTCCGGAATACTCTAACATAACATTTGACAACTTTTCTAAAAGTCCCTCTGAGACCCTCGGCAAACCTCATCATTGCTCCTATTCTCACTTTTATTTGCCTCATTGGGGCTTTGAACAGCGTCTAATAATAGTGTGAGAAATCAGGATCACCGGACTTGAAATGGAAATGTTACAGAGATCCCTAACCCTGACTTCTATGTGCTGAGAGGTCAAGCTGGCAAGTCAAAAGTCAAAGGTCAAAGGTTACTCACCAGTTATTCACTTGTAAGATGGTGAGGCCTGTGTCCTGCGCTAGCTGCTTCTTCTGCTCTTCGGATGGGTAGGGGTGCTGCGAAATAGAATCAACAAGAAAAATTATATTAATGTGTAAAAAACCTCTGCAGTTAATAACACCGCTGTCCAATGATCCATAAAGCTATAATGAATGGAACACGCAAATGTCTTCATTTTTTACAGTTGTGTATTTCTCCTCACAGTCTCCATCAATAAAGCAAGTCAAGACGACCTGACTTGTTCTTAAAAACTAATCTGTTTAAATGACTAATGACCTCAAGCATCAAGTATACCCGCCCCATGTGAGGCAAAAAATTGGATCCCATTTGACTCTTTCAGGAAATTACATCATTATGTATGATAGACTTCCCATATGCAACCCTGAGTCCGAGAATTTCCCTGCGTCTTATTGGCTGAGCGCTCGTGGTTTTGTTTGACATTATTTGACATTACTTGACAAATGATCGAGTGGGTGTGAAAGAGAGACAATGGAGAGTTTTGTTTAGGGTTGAATAGGGCTTGGCCCTTGGTGGCCCCGCGGTGGCCCCTGGCCCCTGATCCTCTTGCTCTCACTGTGAGTGCAGAGGGAGGGCAGCAGATGGCAGGCAGGGGTGAATGTATAGACAGCGCAGGGTCGTGGGTGTGCACCAATTTTGGCACTGTCACGGCCTCACCTCCCGTGGTCAGTGGTGAGGGATGAGTCCTGTTACATGTCTCGTTCCCTCTCTCTCACACACCGACAGAGATTTCCCTGCTCACCTCCTGGCTTGCTTGCTGTCATTGTGCTGATGAATGACTGTAAGCTCTGCCCCTTTTCTACACAAGCCAGTGATGGTCGACTGCGAGCTGTGTTCTGGGATCCATCTTTAAACTCTTATCACAAAGCACTCAGCAGGTTGCGGCGCGATTGTTCGCTAAAGTTTAGCGAGGAACCTGCGTCTTCAAAAGACTGAAGCAAGCTCGCTTTTAAAGAATCACTCATATTTGCACTAATTCAACTTATGTCTGTTAAGAAGCCCCCTCCTCTTCCCCATTTGCATGCTAAAGGAGATCTCTCTATCTCGTCCCAGTGCAACTAACAGTTATAACTGTAATGTTTCACTGAATCTTAATGTTCCACCTTTCTTTAAGATTGGCAGCACAGGGGGTCTTTATCGAGGACCTCTGAATAGGTCACAAAAGATGGAGGCTTAGACCATATGTAAGAGCCCCCCCCCATCTCAAACGTTGCACACTGGCTCAAAGTAGAACCCGACAAAACGTAATCCTGCAGCTTTCATTCAGCCCGACCCCAAATGAATGCATGATCGCCTGGGTGTTGCAATGGGGGCCATTCAGAGTCCAAAGTCCCCTCTAACACTTTTTTTTTTCAGAGGACACATCCTGCAATGGGAAACACTTTTGCTTCACAAATCGCTCTGAAAAGGAGCTGGGAACAGAGAGAGGATAATTCAATTAGGCTCTCCTTTTTTATCTCTAAACTCTAAAGGTGGGTAAAAGGGAAAGGATTACTATGTGTACAGGACCTGTGTAGCCCTTTGAAAGTGCTGGAATTCTGAAAGAGAATGGGAAAGAGGAAGACGCAAGAGAATGGTGGGAATCTGAGGAGGTGGACTGGTGCAAATGTGTCGAAATACGAGGAGGTTGAGAATGAAACCAGCAACGTACTCAACCCCTGGGCGAATAGGGTCCTTGGTTTTGATAAGAGCAATAGATGGGTGGGAAGAGAGACAGATAATAACACACCCTGCTAGTTTTAATGTAGTTTGGATGCAGGTCGCTGAGCTGAGAATGCTGGGATTGAGTTAATTCGCGAAGAGACGCTGTTGGACTCATTTTCCGAAAGGCTTCCAACTTCCAACCGGAAGATCTGAGAGCATCTTACCGTGAGATGCTGGAAGAGCCACGCCCGCATGATGTTGGTCGCAACTTTGGGGAAGATTCCTCTCTTCTTCTGCCGTTTCTTGTCTTGGTCGTCCTCGTCCCCTGTTCCCGGAGACGCCAAGCTGTTATCCAAGCCATCTCCTGATAAACAACAGCGTGAAAGCAAAAGAAGAATGCCACTTTAATGAGATAAAACATCACCTTCAGTTGTTTATTCAGACCGATCACCAGTGCCACTCACAAACACGATGTGAAAGAGCCACGCAGGGGGGCTTGTTTTGATTAGCAACAGTAACACAAGGACCGCGGTGAGCAGGAGTATCCATGCAGCGAGAGGGAACGCTAATCAACAGAGCGAGATCTCTCGCGCTCTCTCTCCCTGTCTCAATGTCAGAGATCTCGAGGAAAGCTCTGCACCAACCCCAGTGCTATTAATTCAATGTGAGTTCTGTCTTTGACATGAGGTAATGAATGTCCAGGCTCTATGCTTGAATGGGGAATGGAGACTTGGCACTGCAAAGAGAATATCTGATCTGAATTAGCACTCAAAATAAAGTCTTGGGGAACTTGGGGAAAACATAAATAAAGCAAAGCCTGTTAGCAGTAGTTGAGAAAACCGTGTTAGACTTTAGAAGTTAGTAACTAGTATACAGTGCCAGGGAAAGAACGTATGATGCCTAAAGGCTAATTTACTGCTTACAGTAGCCTCAATAAAAGAAGTAACTAAGTTTAGTCGGTGGCAACATACAAACACTCCAGCTAAATACGGTAATCATTTCCTTTTCAAAAGCCAATGCTGAATGCAAAAGATTATTAAAATTATTTAAAGATTATTTTAGTTACTTATTGAAGCTCATGCAAGCTCTGGGAATTAAACCTTTGACCACAATGTTGCACCATATATAATTTGCGCTATGGCAATGAATGCTCAATTTACTGTGTGTGTGTGTGTGTGAGTGTAAATTTATGTGTGTTATATATATATATATATATATAATGTTAACAAAATTTAATTGCATAAATAACGATGCATATATTATAAACAAGTTATTTAAAATATTTCTAAAATATGCATCACCTATTATTCATTTTTTGCTATTTGAAAACTCGTAATCACGGTAATTCCGACATGACGTGAGTAAGGCATTATGCTTTAAGATCAACTGATGCTTAACAAACAATGCTTTCTGAACTGTGAGCTCTCTGATAACATCAAGCCTGCTTTCATTCCATTACCATCCAATCTAGTTTAAGATCAGAGCCAGGCAGGAGGCCGCTTTTAAACTAAGGTTTCCGTCTTGTCCTCCTCCCCACCCTCCTTTTTCTTTCTTTCTTTCCATCCCTCTCTCCCGCTTCCATTAACTGTGCATCAGGCAAGATGATTTACTTTTAACAGTCATGCTTATTTTTCTTGCCCTGAGGGTAGAGATGCCTTGAAAGCCTGCCCGGAGGGTGTGTGAATAATGTATCTGAGGGACTCCTCCCCGGAGGCGGGACAGGAACCCTACTTTTCTTAAGATTGGCCCTGCTGTGTCTCCTTGTTTTTGGGGATGCATCAATCAAAGGCGACTGTATGCGCCATATTCATGCATTAATATTTCAGTTAATGAATAATGACATTTGAATATAAGAAGGGGGGTGGTAGATGGACTTCAGGCTGGCTGACTGATGCCATAATAAAAATGCAAGTCAAGGGCAGGGCAGTGGTCTGACACTGTCTGTCTCCACACAACACCGACCGCTGTTCCTCATTATGCTTTCAGGAGTTTGCATGTTGACCACAGACTTTACTGGCTCAGAGAGGAAAGGGTTTATTGTGAAATAATAGAAAGAAAATTAAAAACAAAGAGAAGAGAAAATAAATGATATAAAAAGAAGAGAAAACATGTATTTGTAGTGTGTTTTATGAAGTCATATATCAAAATATTAGTGAGACTAAAAGTTATACATTATAATAATTAATATAATATAATATAATCATTTAAAAAGGGACTAAAAAATAGGCCTATGAAATGGAATATACAGAAAAGAAAAGAAAATGAGGTTCAGCAACATCATATTTAGTAATATGCTTAGTAATACTGGCAAAATTTAAGAGTGAAAAAAAGGCATAAATATGAAAATCAGCACTATATTTTCTTATAAAATGAAATAAAATAGATGTTTGAATCTGTTATTGAAAATAAAATATCAAGATGATAAAAGATAAATATGGAACAATAATGTGTGAATATAAAAGGTGATATTTTCCTTGTGCTTACAAAAATCCGATGAATTGAATGAAACAAGTGAACGAAAAAAGTAACACATTAAAGAAAATAATGTAAAACTGAAGATGAAACACTAAAAGACAATAAGAAAAAAATAAAAAATACGTTTTCAATGCGTTTATAAACAGATATCAAATATGTGAAGTAAAGAAGGTTAAAAAAAAAGAACAAATAGTATAAAAACTGATGACTTTTAAGGAAGAAAAAGTGAAAGTGAAACTATAGTAAGAAAAAAGAAAAGAAAAGAAAAGAAAGGAAAAGGATAGATAAAGAGAGCTGGGTGAGATCCTTACATCTAAGGAAGACTGAAACACTCCCCCCCCCCCCTTCTCCTCAAGCCTCTCTCCTCCTGTTCCAGAAAACGAAGGCCGCAGGGCTGATCCAACCCGACGCTAATCGCTTCTGACTGTTCCCTGGCAACTTGGCCCATGCAGCCTGTGTGACTGCACTCTCTTTAAAGGCTGCTGCTCTCTGCAGCTCCCTGAGCCCTACCTCACTCCCCGAACCCGGAGTCTGCACGCGCAGCGCAGAGGGGGGCCAGAGCAGCCGGGAGGAAGGCTGGAGTAAGCCCTCGGGCTGTTTAGGGAAAAACAGCACCCTAAGACATGGAGAAGAAGAAGCTTCTACCTTCCTATTTTTTTTACATCCGTATAAAGCAAAACTTCTGAAGGGGTTCTGCGGAGAGATATGCATATAAAACAAGTCAAATTTTTCCACCGGTTTCCCCACATCCTTCGAGCCAAACCCTGACAGCGTCCGTGTCAGATCACGGTACCTTCAGTGTCCGAGAGATGACAAGGTCCAAAGCTAAAAAGCTCTGCCTTGTTCTGATGCTGATAATTAGATGAACTGGAGATAGATGAATGTCCCGGAGACAAAGGGGCCCGGCGCAAACTAGCCGGGTCTGATGACTGCCACCCCGCACGCATCACAGAATAAATCCTGTTTGCTTGCTTAATGAGCTCACCATGACCTCAATCTATCACGAACTATACTTCTCCAAAGGGGCCATAATTCTGACTACTGGACGCAACAGACTGGATAATTACTGGACGAACGCACATGATTTTGTTCTCGCTAATCGTTTGGCTTAAAGCATATTGATTAGATGCTCTTATCCTCTTGTCCCCCGTGGCCATGATATGATCTGGAGGACCATGCGATTGGACCACAGTTGGGTGGTATTGACGGCTAAAACGCGGAGGCATCGGCTCTTGACACTTGTTGTTGGTCCACTCCGCTTCATGCTGGGATTTAACCTCCACTGAAGGTTCAGATATAGATGTAAACATCCTGTCTCAGCCTGTGTCTTTCAGCAGCCTTCGAGGTGAACACTGGCCTGGAATGTCCTGCAGCTTCCCTTTGTTCCCTTTCGGCCTTTGTGATGGACATTCCTAGGCTCTGCATTCCCACCGACACGCACATGTTTAGGATAGCTGTGGAAAACCACCCCCCAAGATCGTCCCAATCTCACCCTGAGGTGAGTCAGCAGTTCTGAGCCAAAAAAACATTCGGAGAACCTCTCTTTCCTTCTTAACCTAGCATGAAGGCTACTCAACAAGAGCAGCTTCTACTGATGTGCGAGCAACAAAGAGACCCCCCTACAAGAGACAGGTGCTTTGAAGAGCCCCGGTAACTCTTTGGATTTGAGTTTTGGGTGACTGACGTAACACCCCCCGTTCACTTGTAATGGAAACGGTGTTTGCTTTACAGATCTCTTGAATGATAAAGGGAGGAACACCGATCCAAAGTGGCTCCTGGAGGAGCAGCAGGTAGATGTCCCTGATCCTAACCCTAGCTCTGCCTCTGATCACCCCAGATATCAACCCTCTATTGTGAGCGGTATTTGAAGTCCTCTGTCCTTCAGGCCGGCAGGGGTCATTCCTCTTCCCCTTCTTCAATGCATGCTCTTTGGGGTCAAAAGGCCATGGGCCTTGCATGTCCCCCCACTGTTGTTTAAAAAAAGCCTGGTGTGGAGAAAATGCCGCCACCCTGATGCTTTTCTCTCTTTTATACCAAACAGCACTGCAGAAACACTAGCTGCTATGACAAACATTTTAAAGATGTTTTTCACACCGAGGCTGAATTGTCAAAGAATTACAAGCTGTTTTTTTGGTTCTGGTTTCTCTTGTCTTGCAGAACATCCTGCTATTGTGCTGCATAATGGTCAGGCTACTGATGGTTTAAAGGAGGCGAGAAACCCTGAAGGCTATTTTAACTGAAGCAATTATACAAAAACAGGTCATAAAAAAATAAAATATTTAAATAAAAATTCCCCCAAAAGGTAAACAGCATTAAAGGACAATAAATACGGAGTGACAGGTCACAATATAAATTAAAGGGAAAAAAGTGACATGCAAATGGAAGATCTGGTAAATTAAATGAGACCCTTAACCTTTCAAGAACATTAAACACCTATTGTGTCCACAGGAAAATCGTAAAACCAGCTCAGCGAACCATCGCAATGATGACATGAGCAATGTGAACACATGACTTTGATTAGCAAACATTGTTTGCACCCACAGGCATTAAAAGAAATATGAATTTAAAAAACGAAATTCTGCAAAATACTACAGAGAATGGGCGAAATATACACCTGCAACTGATAGCTGTTTAACCCGTTTTATATTTATTATGACTATGACTATAAATACAGTATTGATGACTATATCGATAGTATTGATGAATACTTTTCCCTCTTAATTTGCTGCTTATTAACAGTTAGTTAGGTAGTTACTGGGTAGGATTAGGGATGTAGAACAAGGTATTAATATGTGTTTGAAAAGCACTAATAAATGGCTAATATTCTACTAATATGCATGCTAATAAGCAATAAGTGTAAAAAATAAAGTGTCACCATATATATATATATATATATATAAGTTCAGTATTATTTAATGTCACTTTTTACTAGAATTAAACCAATTAATTTTTAGGTTAGCATTTTTTCTGTATATAACATATAAACATGCTTTAAATAAAAAGATGACAATCTTAGTCTTTTCAACAAACCATTTTTAGGCTACATTTTTTATAATATATAAACACAATTTAAAATCCAACCTCAAGAGAGAAAATACTACTTGAAACAATGCATGATGTAATAGCAAAATCGACAGGCTTCCCTACCTAGTTCGCTGCTGTTGTCTCCGCTCTGAGAGGCATGTCCCCCGCTGGAGGGTCCTGGGGTGCCGACTGAGGGAGTAGAGTGAGCGTCATCCATGTCTCTCCAGGATGCTGGATTCTGAAGGTTCAGGTGCACAAACATCCAGAGATCGAAGGGTGAAATAAAAAGAAGCCCACATTAGTAATGCTAGCACATATGCATGCTTTTTTTTTTTTTTTTTTTACATCTGTTTACCATGTCTGCGTCGAAATATTAGTCTGATCAAATTAAACACAGCTGAAATGCACGATCCAGACAAACTAGGAATACTTTTTTTTTTTCAGAACCCTAGACCTATGGAGCCTCAACCGGGGTAACTGCTTCTCCTGATGTAGACCGTAAATGCTCACAAGAAACCAGCGGCATCCCCTTTTTATCCAGAACAGTGTACAAAGCACTTAGACTGGCTCAACATGAAGGCAAACAGCAGCCGTTCCTCTTCAGGCCCTTAGCGTCAGCTGTTTGCCTGATGGTGATCAGCTAAAGAGCTCTAAGAAAGGCCAGAATAAGCTCCTACAACAATAAAGCTGTGTGAATAAGACCCTTCACTGTTTTCTCATTAGGACACACAAAAGCAGTCTGTGGGTTTAGGTGTGTGTGTGTGTGTGTGTGTGCTGTTAATAATGTTTCAGAAGGCCACTGTCTCCCTTCATCACCTAATTCAAATTGTTTTGTGTCACACTGCACACTTGTAAATCGATAAGACATTACAGCAGCATCAATAAAAGATTACAGTTATCGTCAAGTGTACAAAGGTACATATTCATCAAATAAATTTCAGCTGACCAAGTGAAGATATGATGGTTAGACCTCAGCATCTGGGGTATTTACAGCGATGGTGCAGATGGAGAAAGTCACGTTTTGCATGATGGAAAGTAGAAGCGCTGTAATATAGGAACGGCGTTTAACGTCAATTCAAATATTCTGTATTTTTAATGTGGAGAAAACCTCTCTCTTCCTATTTTGACCTGGAACAGAACTAAGCGGAATGTAAAGTTCTGTTCTTCTTAGTTCTGTGGTTTTGTTCCTGTGACAGGGGGTGGTGCGTTGATAATAGGAAGCCCAACTGTAAAGAACACACTGTTGGTCTCTGAGTGAAAAAAAGACTCCCCTCCTGCTTGACAATAACAATCCAATCAGTTCAAAGACAATAGCGCATTCACGTGCAAATGTAACGTTGATCATTAGGGCTAACAGAGGGCTGGACAGTGGGGGGAAAACCCTGACCCTTAGCAACACCTGCACCCAACACGACGGGCTTCATATACACGATCATGATCATCATACCTCTTCTAAAATAAGATATGCCCTGGGGCAATGCCTTAATGATTCATATCAGTGCAAAGAGAAATGGATTTAGATAATGTTGTTTAAATAAATTAGCATATGCAACTAAGTAATTACTCCTCTTTCTTCCTTTTTAGGACTAAAATGTATTGCGGAGATGAATAATGGAGGAAGCTAAAAAGGCAAATGGATGGCAGAGGCACTAGAAATGTTAAGGTTACAATATAAGAAAGGACAATACAAAATAAATTGCCTTTCAGTCTTTTCTTTGTTGGAAAACTCACTAATGTGCCTTCATTAATTGCCTGTATTGCAAATACAAACAGCTCCACTATTTAATTGGCCTGTTTTATGATCTCGAAAGCCAATTAAAACTCACGTGATCTGCAAGGTTCGTCGAGGATCCTGAGAGGTCGTCGAAGTCGGACTTGCAGCCATCCCGTTCATCAATTACCAAGTCAATGGGCATTTTGCCCTTCAAACAGCTAATATACCGATGGCAGAAGTTGTCGCATAGCTCGTGCACCTGAATCGAAACCAAAAAAAAAAAAAGAAATCATTTTTTTTTTGTTATTCGAACAATATAGACTACAGTTATAGTAATGCAAAAGGATACTAAAACAATGAACGTACCTTTTCGAGTTCTAAAAGATGGAATCGTAATACTTGTATTGACTGTATCATCTAGGGGGGAGAGCAGAATGATGCATTAAATATTAAAATAACAAAACAAATATCAACATTAGCAAAAGTTAATAATGTATATATAATAATATTATCAATAAAGGTAATGGGTTAATAGTAATTTTAAGCTAATAAAAAAAAAATCAAACATCGCTGGTTATTCTATACACGCGAGAAATCCCACTCGAATCAAAAACTTGGCACGTCTGATACTGTGCTGGCTTTGTAATGTTATGACAATAGCAGAAGTGTAAATAGGTTCCTCTAGAGACGATGCTTTGAGGGAGCCCAGGGCAAAGACCCCCACGTCCTCTGATAACACGCGGCCTCATAAATCACTAAAGCTTCCTTTCTTTCCCTCAAAGAATCCTCACATGCAGCTTTGAAACGACTTTACCTGGAACAAAATCTGCGCCAAGCAGCATCTCTCACTTACCAAATTGTCCAACTCTGGATTAGAAGAAAATAACGGCTTCTCTGCCCGAATCTGTAAAACATATCATAAGTTTTTTTTTACATATCATAAGCCAAAATCATTTCCACCAATAATCGGGACGACCAATATTTTTTTAAACCGTTACAAAAAAAAAATAATAATAATAATCGATAATTTACCTGTTTGGCAAACACAGCGATGTCCTCGTTAAATGAATCGGACGAGCACACATCTCCTCCAGCGACTCCAGGCTCTCTCGGTGTGCATGTGGCCAGCTCGCACTTCTCAAACACCAGCGCCAGAAGCGGAAATAACGGGTGCCTTCAAGATTCAACATAAACATTTGCACAAACTTACAAATCAAAACACTATATCAATAACCGAGCAATCATTCAGTATTGGAGTTTCAATGCCAGATATAGTTGCACCCGGTCAGATGTTGACTAAAAGCGCTTTCTAATTTTCATAATAATAAATAAACTTGAAATACGCATGCCATTATTTACATGCCACAGGTGAATTTAATATATGCTTATTCAGTATCATTTAAGATAGCATATGCGAAGACATTCACTGACTGTAATGAAGCACAAATAATTGTATGCAATAATGCGGCACGCCATTTGAACGATTAAAGATTGCGTTAACTATTGTATTAAACATGGCTGTGATAAAGTACCCATAAATTTGGTCCTTGTCTCTTTTAAGTGCGTCGTTGACAGCCGAGCCCATGCTGCTGGGCATGATGCTGTGGGGTGCGTGGGCCCCGTAGTGCTGGTTGGCATGTGGCGGTGGCCCGTGGTTCAAATGGTGAACCTGCGGCAAGGGCCGAGGCGCGTGCGGATCCCCGTACATGGACGTCGGGACCCCAACTCCATCCATTCCGCCACCATAGTGGGCAAGGTCTTCGTACTGCATCAGACAGAAACTGAATCATAGGCAACTCAAAACACACAACTATAGAATTATACAGTTATGAAGTGTGAGCAAACTTTACGACTTAAGTTGTTTACGCGGTGGATTTGGAAGAGAACGTACCCGTTGAGCCATCAGCATATGACGCTTCTGATGATGTTAAGTGCAAATTGTGATTTTATCCAACGGGGAAGCAATTTGAGTGATTTAATTCCTTTTGTGCATCCGGTTTAAGAGGACTGAGCTGTCGGTAATCCGTTGAGATGATAGAGCATGTCCCGTGAAGAGTTTCTGATCGCTTCCTTCTCAACCAACCCAAGCGCACTTTGACGGATAGGCTATGCCTAACAAATAAACCTTTATATATTTGCTTCCACTTGAACTTTCTGACTAACTAAATGCGATTTACCCCCCTCACAGACTTCCTGGAGTCAGAAGAAGCTTTCCAAATTCTGGGATGTTCGTGTCTGGCATGGCAAACACTGCGAGGAAAAACTATCCGGATCTCATGGTCCCTCTTTGCGACCCACGCTTTGCCTCGACTGGGATTGCGTTGGTGATTTGGAGCAGGTTCTTCTTGAAGAGACTGAACCCCTGATGACTGAAGCCTGGGAAGCGTGGTGGGTGTTACCAGCTCGACACCTCTACATAAAGCAAGAGAAAGAAGAGCGCAATGACCACGAGCTGCCAGCGAGTGTTCACATTGGATACGCGCACGGATGACGCACCACCATCCTCTGCGTTTTGTTACTAGGGGTGGAGTGTCTTTATTTTTAAAAGTGCTAAAATCAGATCAGTGCACTGGGAATGGACCTTATTTCAACAAATTGCTGAGCATCACAGCATTTGAGCCTTTGAAAATATATTTACCACAGACTATAAATTTTGACTGCCTCGTTGTTTAACTGCCCTTCAATACTTGCGCGTCACAAATAAGTTATCGTTTATGCAGACAAGTTAAATAAATAGGTTTACGTTTTTTAATTTTAGCTTTTGAGAATATATTCTGTTTAGTAGGTGCATAAAAATACATTAGATGGATACCAGTTTTTCTTTAGTAATGAAAGAAACTGCGTTCAGTTTCATTTTAGGCTCAGGCTTCAAGCTGTTATATATATATATATATATATATATATATATATATATATATATGCATATACACATTTTTAAAAGAAACAATTGTTAATGTGTGGAACAAAAATTAATTTTGAATGCTAAACTATAAAAGCCGTGCAGCTATACATCTTCCTCTTATTCCAGGCGCTTTTGCTCATAAATGACACTGAGGGAATTCTGCACGACTGTCTCATCATCATATTTAAAAGCCTATAAAGGAAAAGAGATCGACCGGAATGAAAACACAAGCTAAACTGGCGTGCAGAGGCATTTCATTTGCTTAGAGTTTGATCATTTAAGTGATATGCAATTGTAATTTATATTTTAGTTATTATTATAGTTTAAAACCAATAGCCTTAAATAGGCTATTAGCAAAAGAAAAATCGGGAAAGAGGGGAAATTAGCACATATTTTAGAATTTATATTTATTGTATTTAAATATAGAATTTGATCGGCGATACAGTGATATAAATAACACTTTTGGCCAAATTCTAAAATAAAAAAAAAATTAAAAAGACAAAAATCCCCTTTAGCATATAAACTTGTGTATTATTTACAAAACGTAATGTTTTATTTGAATTTGTATTAGCGCACGTTAATGCATTAATTTAAAAGAATAAATGCTGGCATTTATTTCAACATTCTTCCGAAAGCGTACTATTGTGAGAATGCACCTAGAGATAAGGTTTAAAAATAAGACGCTTTGTTAGTATTGTTTATATATTTAGATGCATTTCTACGAACACGCCGAGATTAATAAATACATTGCTATATTAACTTTTCCAGTGCGCGATTATAATAATAAACTATTTATTAACGAAATGGTGGTGCACGTCATCTTTAATATCAAAGTCAGTAATTCAAGAAACACATTGACGTGTTAAATATAAACTTATTTGAATGATTATTTTAGTGAGCATATTTTAATTGCAACTTTCCTAAATCCTAAATTTGTCATGAACGTTTTCAACAAGGTTTTTAAACTACCTTTAAATGTCAATGTTCTTCGCCCTTGTTGGTGTGATGATAATCCGCTTTAATTTCAAAAGTATTGACCTTTGCTTGACCCGTCAGGATGTGTGCTTGAGCCGCACGACACTTTTCTTCTAGTTCTTCAGATCCAGCGAGAGTCCTGCAAACCTGCCGCTGGGCTCCGGTTTCACGTGTGCCGTGCTTTCCAGCGCAACAATCAATTTCAAAGTCACTTTACCTTCTATCCCCACCTAGCGGTGCCTCTGTCTTTGAAACCCACCACGCAGAGGCTATACGAGAAGAACGAGCTCGCGTTTGAATTCTCTCATCCTCAAAACCAACATATTTAACAAAAAAAAAAATAAAAAAAAAAAAGCAAAGGGCGATATTACAGTCGAACACCGCAAACACGCTGAAAACGCGTGATGCATCTACAAGAAAATGCAAAACACGATCACGAAATAATAAATAAATATCAACCACATAAAAAAGCAAAATGAACATTGCGCGCATTTGAAAAGGACTCTGAAATAATTGCAAATATGCACTTAAACGTTCCAAGGCAAAGGATGAGAGAGCATTGCATGATGAGGTCGTTTATTTACTTTTCAGGAGAGATGGAAAAGTTCCTTCCTTTCATCAGTCTGTACATAATCTCGCGCGCCCCTCTTTGAAAAGCAGCGCGTGTGAATTATTAAAGGCATACATTTGAATTATAAATACGCTAATGATACCGACACGGGCTGAGCGCGCCATGCCCGAGGCTAAATTCTTCCGATGCACATTATTTCTTTGCACTCCGACTTCATTTCCTCTCTCCTTTCTCTTTCACTTCTCCTCCTCCTTTGTATTTCGCTCCCCGCTTACAGTATGCATGGAAGATGCTGACTGATTCATGCTGTCACCCGGCCTGCTTTAAACTGTAATGAGTTACCATAGTCTGAGCCAGTGTGTGCATCCTCAAAAACCTGGTTGCACAATTCTCCTGCCAACCCCCCCCCCAAAACAAGCACACACACACACACAGGCCTGGCAGAGAATCAGACATCATCCTCTGCTGTCCTGAACATCATTAGCGTTGTCAGGACAGGGTGAAGCACAGGGACGGCCCAAACTCTCCCTCTTTCTCTCCTTTGTGGCTGCTGATAAATATGTACATATTCGATATATGCATGTATATATGCAGGCCATGCTCGCTTCAAAATAGGTATCCGGAAGGGATGACAATGTAGTGACCTGTATCTCACACGCAGCACATGTGGAACAAGATTTATTGAGCACTGTCATTTCGCTGGCAGGATGCGGTGTGTGTACATCCAGTGTGTCTTCTGCAAGAGAGTACAGGAGTAGCCCTGTACAAACATCACAATGTGTGCAGGACTGGGGGAGTAAAGCCAGCGCATTCCAGCTCAATGACTTACAGCGCATGTGCTGACAGCCTGACCTCACCAAAAAAGATATTCTCTCCAGCCTCTCATAAAGAAGCCTTATCCTCCCTCCAAAAGAAAGGGAAAAATGCCTTAATATTCCTTTTTTTTCCCCCTCCTCCGTATACGTTTGGACCCCAGTTGTTTTCATTATGACTGTAGGTGACCCAGAACACTGAAATAATCTTGAGGGTATATTAATTCAGAAAGAATGCTGAACTTTAATGCAGTTTAGGTCACATAAAGCATCCACGAATAAGAACATCTGTGATTAAATGAACACCTTTTCACACTCCATCAGCGTGTTCATTAAAGATCATTTTTGCGACGTTGGAATAGTTTCTTCTGTCCCCGGCTAAATATGAAGAGACCAGGCATGAGGAAACCATATGTAGGTTGAACATTCGAAGGAAAGACTGGTAAATTTCACTAGTAATTGCAAAGAAAGGTCAAGCAACACAATGAAGTAAACGTGGAATGCTTATGAAAGATTGAAATAGTATCTTTAATCATCTTTGAAGGGAGAAAGAATACAGTTCTGTAGTTCAGTGAAAATTTTCATGTTTGTGTAAGCATTCTGACCACTAGAGGACCAGTGGTGAGACTTTCAATGACGGAATATTTGATTGATTATTTTGAAGTTTCAAGGTACGTAATAATTGCCAGAACAATTATTCATTGATTTATTCTTTCATGTTATTTATTTATTTATTTGAGTTCTGGCAAATCAATTAATCACGATTAATCACATCCAACATAAAAGACTGTGTTTGCATTATATACAATGCATGTGTAAATAAACACACACACACATATATATATATATATATATATATATCTTAAATATACATCTGTATATTTGTATATATTTAAAAACTAACCACAAATATAGTATGTAAACACATTTTGGATGCAATTAATTGTAATTAGATTCAGCAGCACTAATTTATTTAGTTATTTATTTATTAAATTGTTCGGTCTAAAAAACACATGAACACCTTTTTACCACTTTTTAAGGTGAAACAATACACTTCACTTTACAATTAAGAGTAATTTTATACTCTTTTAATTTTAAAGAAAGAATCAAAAGAAATGTAGTTAATGCAGTGAAAATGTCAGGCAAAAAAGAACCAGGGCCACTGAATTAATCCTTCAAGAAAGAAAGAAAGAAAAAAAGAAAGACATTTCAGGACATTTTTCTTTTAAGTTTGTTCTTATAGTATACAGAAAAACAACAACAAATAAAATAATAAGAAAGAAATCAAAAGAAATGTAGTTCATACAGTGGAAATTTCAGGCAAAAAAGAACCAGGGCCATTGAATGAATCCTTCCATCTGTAGAAATAAGGAAACGGGGAAACAAAGTAGTGAAAAAGGACTGGATTTTCATTTGCTGAGAGAGATATGAGGGAGTGGAGACCATTACCATTATTCAGCTTCATGATCTGTGATAAATCAAATTGTTAATGAAAACCATATACCCTATTAATCATCACTGTAATCAATCCGGTGCATGTGATTAGTCCTTTCCCTCCGTCTGCCCCGCACAAAGGAGCAGAGTTCATCTCTCTCCCTCCCTCTCTTTCTCTCAGGATTGCAGGAACGCATGTGTGTGGATCAGAGGGAGAGATGTTAGAAGAGATAAGAAGACTGAGAAGATCATGGTCCATTTTAAGTCATAACAATCTCAGGGCCATTCTAAAGTAACTGTATTTTGTACAGTAAATGGTTCACACAGGGAGGTGAAATACAATGAAACACACTATAATTCTGTGTGCTAATTACACTGTCAGTGAGTGAGATCACAGTGTGTGTGTGTGTCTGGGTGGTAGCATCAACGTGTAGAGATTTCATTTCTGAAGAGTGATTATTTGATCGTTCATTTTGCTGAGATTTATAGCATGTTGACTATCAGCAGCCTGCATCCCCTCTCTGGTCTTTAATAATAGGAAATTAAGACATTAATCACCCTTCGGTTCTCATCCAGCAGAGGACGTGAAACTAAGCTGCATCAAACCTTAACCAGCCAAATGCACAGTGCGTTAAATGTGTTTATTTAATCTGAATTTTATTTGATTTGAAGTGTAATATTATAACAATTTAAAATAGCTGTTTTCGATTTCAGTATATTTTAAATTGTAATGTATTACTTTGATGCACAGTTAAATATTCATAATCATTACCCCAGTCTTCATTGTAACTTGATTCTTCAAAAATCACTCTAATATGCTGATTTGAACCTCAAGAACCTCAACCGTTGAAAACAGTGCTGCTTAAAATGCTTATATTAATATTGTGATATTGTCACAGTGTAAACTGTGATACACTACCGTTCAAAATACGTAAATAATAATAGTAACATCAACAACAGTAAGAATATTAATACTTTTAAGTTTTTCTAACACAAGTATAATATATTTTTAAATATATTTACTTACTTTGTACTAGATGCACACAGTTAGATACAGTGCCCTTCGCTAATATTGGCGCCCTTGGTAAATCTGAGCAAAGGTGGCTGTGAAAATAAATCTGCATTGTTTATCCTTTTGATCTTTCATTTAAATAATGTTTTACAAAATTCTAAATGATCATTGAAGTAAAACAATGAAAAATGGGGAGAAAAACTCATGATGAAATAAATGTTTTTCACTAATACATGTTGGCCACAATTATTGGCACCCAATTATTGCTACGTCCTTTTCCCAAGATAACAGCTCTGAGTTTTCTCCTGTAATGTCTGAAGACTTTGGAGAACACCTGATAAGAGAAAAGAGACCACTCTTTCATCCAGAATCTCTCCAGACCCTTTAGATTACCAGCTTCATGTTGGTTCTCCTCTTTAGTTCACCTCATTTTCTGCAGGGTTCAGGTCAGAGACTGCCATGGCAAAAGCTCCATTATATATTGATCCATTATAAGATTTTTAAGAAAGTCAGTGAATGATTGATTCGTTATCTGCTGGTATTTGATAGAATTCATGATGCCATCTGTCTTAAACAAGATGTCCAGGACCTCCAGCTGAAATATAGACCCACAACATCAAAAACACAGCAGTATACTTCATTGTACA
>JAUMHI010000065.1:4597859-4622421 GCA_032359435.1 Enteromius unitaeniatus
CTGAGGAGTGTTTAGCCACTCAAACTCTACTCCCCGTCATGTTTTAGGATGATAGAGACACACGTCCTCTTCCAGGCAGCTTCATAACATTTTATGTTGATTGGATATTCTTAATTATTTTCTTGATGGTTGAAATGGAAATGTTCACTGCTTCAGCTCCTTTCTTGAAGCCACTTCACTAATTTGTGAAGCTCAGTTATCTTTAGCAGCATATAAGAAATATATTCTTTGGTTTTTCTCATTGTGTTGATGATTAAGGGATTTTGGGCTTTGTTTTTCCTCCTATATATATTTCTGTGAAACAGGAAGCCAGGGCTGGGCATTTTCATGTTCATAATCACCCTGGAGTGATCAAAATAGTGAATATAAATGGGAATATATTTCAGAGATATTTTACTCATAAAAAATTCTAGGGGTGCTAATATTTGTGGCCAACAAGTATTGGAGAAAACAAATTATTTCACAATGAGATTTTCTCTCCATTTCAATTGTTTTAATTCAATGATAGGTTAGAATTTTGTAAATGTTTTGAAGGAAAGATCAAAAGGATAAACAATGCAGATTTATATTCACAGCCAACTTTGCTCAGATTTACCAAGGGCACCAATATTAGCGAAGGGGACTGTATCTCACGAGAACCTGAACAAATCCAAATAAATCTGAATGAAAAAATAATTAAAATGGGGGAAAAGTAGCACTGCTATTTTAAAACTTCTACTACTTCTTGCTTTAAATACTTTCTCTTTTAAATCATCCTTCTTCATTCCAGATCAGATATTCATATAGTATTAAAAATGTAGTTTGTTTAAGTCTCGTAGTGCTGTAGTATCCTGTGAAAAATGTTATGTATCGTAAAAAGCACAGTACAGATGGTTGGCTGTGATTATTATTACATCAGCCTGGAAGTAATAATTTAATAATGTGCTCTACTGACAGCCCAGAATGAAGTGCACAAAGATGGATTTTTAAAAAGTAAAAATATGGGGAGAAAAAACTAAATGTATGATTTAGAAAGGTCAGAAAAGCTCACAGGAGTCACGGCAACTGATGCTATCATTAAACTTGCATAGATGTTAATAAAGAACATGCTCTCAACCATATGCATTATGTACTGTCATATCTCATAAACTCCTGATTTGTCAATTCAAAGGTAGCATTGTTCGGTCATTTATGAAAATGTGGAGGGTGACTGGGTCATGAAGGCTCTTGAGGACCCTCCTAATCATCAACATGACACAAGTCTTGCTCAGCAATGCTTTTGTCGCTGCATGGGAAACTGTGCTTTAATAATTTCTTGTTAGCGCATAAACCAATTTCTCTGAAGAAAGTAGGTCATTCAAGTATTTGTTCAATTGCAAGTGTGTTTGCATGCAGTAAAATAACTGTGTGAGGAGCGAGGCAAGTTATCTATGCGAAAATGTCAAGTTCTTTCAATATGTCTTTCATAAACTTTCACTTAGGTGAGGAATCACATAAACGCAACACTAAAAAATATGACATCGTTTGCCTCAAGTGGGAAAATCCTTGGCCGATGGGTTAGACCATAAATGTCTTAAACAGTGAGGGAACATTCATATCTTTTGAAAATGGCACTCTTAAAAAGGTTAATTGGGACATTTTGTCTCATTAAATGCTATGCCTTTGGGCAACGATTAATTTTATCCACTGACATGTGCATGGGCATAACCACATGATCAGAAATGCCATGTTCTTCTGAGCGTGTGTAAGCTCTAATGATGGAAGAACAGCAGTCTAAGTTGTACCTGTACCACCATCTAGTGGCAGCTGGCCAGCAGTGATCTGATAATCATCTGATAAATCTTTATGTTATAGCACTTAAACAAACACACATCCAATATCTCACATACAAGGATCATTGTGTGGGCCAGGAATACTGATTAATTTTAAGATGCATTTGTAATTTCCTCATTCCAATTGTTTTCCTGAAGACGTGAATCACAAAACCATTTGACCCTGGACCATAAAACCATATTTAATTTTTAAACCAAGACATAATCTAAAAGCTGAATCAGCAATATTTGGACGGGATACAACTATTTGAAAATCTGTAATCTGAAGGTTTAAAACAAATCGAAATATTGAGAAAATTGCCTTTAAAGTTGTCCAAATGAAGTCCTTAGCATTGCATATTACTAAACAAAAATTAAGCTTCGATATATTTACAGTAGGAATTTTATCTTAATGGAACATGATCTTTATTTAATATGCTAATGATATTAGGCATGAAAGTAAAATCAATCATTTTGAACCATAAAACGTGTTGTTGGCTATTGTTACAAATATACCTGTGCTACTTATGGTTTTTTGATTCAGGGTCAAATATGCCCTTCAACAGTATATTTCTCAATGGCCATCTCAGGGGATTTATTGGATAGTTATGTTTTTATTACTTCAGAATTCATAGTTGTCCTGCCTCAGATACAGCACACCAGGCCCAAAACATACTACCACCACCACATTTCACAGAAGGGATATGTTTCTAATGCTGGAATGCAGTGTTTTCCTTTCTTCAAAATAAATAGTAATAAATATATAAATAAATGTCTAATTTGTCCACAAAACATATCTCCAGTAGCCAACTGGCTTGTCCACATGGTCTTTAGTGAACTGCATATGAGCAGCAATGATCATTCTTCTTGTAACTCTGCTATGCACACTATGGTTGTTCAGTTTTCTCCTAATGTTGGACTCATGAACTTTAACATTAGCCAATGTGAGAAAAGCCTTTAGTTGTTTAGTCCTTTGCAGCCTTGCAGACTACAACCCCGATACCTGAAATGTTGGGATGTTTTTTAAACGCGAATAAAATGATTCGCCAATATATAATATAACATATTATAATATAACATAACAGATAATATAACAAATGTTTCAATTAAAATAGTTGGACAAGGGCGCATTTATCATGGTGTAGCATCTCCTCTTCTTTTTAAAATAGTTTGAAGACATCTGGGCAATAAGGTTATGAGTTTCTGGAGTTTTGGTGTTGATATTTGGTTCCATTCTTGTCTGATACAGGTTTCCAGCTGCTGAAGAGTTTGCAACATGTACACTAACTAATACGCCCGTATGGGTCGTTTCTACAATAGCTGTGAAATACGACCCATCAGAGCGTATACTACAATTGTGCCCCTATCGGCAACAGAACATTTGCATATTAATGTTTTGTATTATTTTATCGGCTGTGTGATGCAGGGTTGGTGTAGCTTAGTTTGTAGAGAGATGCATTATAAGATGAGATGTGATCATGGGTTTGAACCCAAAAACACATTTTCACAAAACCCTATAAATCATGATTTTGCACAATATTTGTAACGGGTAGGTTTAGGAGTGGGTTTGTGTGGTCATTCGTACAAATTAAACCTAGTAAAATATGTTTAATCCCCGTGAGATCAGTGTAACGACAGACACAAAATGAGACTGTCGTTATTTTTACGCCAACTAGAGGGTGCTTACCTTTATCACATAAATATAGGTCGTAATAAGGTACTTGCAGAAATAACTTCATTTTTGTTGGAGGACAGGCTGAGAGTTTGTGGTCGTAGCTGATGATAAATTGAGCAACTTTTTTAACAATGTTGCTAATCAACTTTGGGAAGTGTTGTCCTCAATAGGCCTACGACCAATCTAAAATATCCAAATAGAAATTTGTTACAAAAAGTTGCCACGTGTATCATCAGCATTACATTTTGAATTCAGAATTCAGAATTTTCAATTTTTAGTAGAACCTTCAAAGCCCTCAATCCTCAAAATTCCCTTAAAATTCAAAACGTTGTTGCTAAACATTTAATTTTACAAACACGTTGGCATACTATGATGAAGATGGCACCGTGACTGTTGACTTGTATTGTCTATGGACCTTTTATTGACAGACTCTTTGGGTAATGCTGAGAACAGCGATAACAGTTGTCCTAACCAACTGTCTGGAATTTTTTGATTTCTTACCTGTCTCTTAGACCCTGGATTTGATGTTCTTTATGCGATGTTAGCAAAAAAGATTTCACATTGATAAGGTTTTTGCTTACTACAAAGTTTAAGGCATGTTGCAAACTGGATCTGAATCTGCATCTTTGCAACCAGGGGCACCGTAAGGAGGGGACAATTCTAAGGGCCCGACAATGGACGGGGCCTCCCGAGGGGGAACTACAATTTGTACTGAGGGGAATGCGTTCGCGATTTCTACTGCGAACCACTGAAACTCGATTTGTATGGCAGTGGACTGCAATTGCGATTTCTACAGAGGGGGACCCTAAATAATATAATATGATATTTCCCCTAGTACCCTATGATATGTGATCGACATATAAAGTTTGAAGATATCACATATATGAAAGGTGTTGCAATTTATTGGTCAGTGATACACAAGTACAAGCAATTGTGTCACATTACAAGTTACTTTGTTTATGGGCTTTCAATTTTGTCTAAAATCAACAACAGGTCCTTAAATACTACATATATTTAGTATTGTATAGTACTTGTATTGTATTTGTTGACACAACATATTTTTAACAATCACAAAGTACCTACTCAGAGTGAGTGATTCTAGTTTTGTTTCATAATTTCTCAATGATATTGATTTGTTTATTTTCTTTGCCATTCACTGTCACGTGATATTATATCTGAATGTTTCTCCCACACAGATACAACAAAATTCTGTCATAAAATCAATAACCGAATAGTATTGCGTAAAACTACCATGACTCAGTGTTCTATTGTTATGACTTGTTCCCAAATACACCACCAGCTCTGTGTGAGTCTGTGAGTGATGATGTCACCAGACTAAGGGTAGTGGGAGTCGGACAGATGCTTGACCTTCATGTCTGACCCCAGCAGTGGTGGGGTCGTGAGGGGTATGCTTGGCTGGACGCGACAGTGCCATGAACACTAATTGGGTCAGTTGGCAGCACATGGTGACCATCCACACTCAGACAAGCGTGAATGATGCTGAAGTACATTCATAAAAATGAATTTCCTAATTCAGATAATTGGAATGTCGTAGAATGACATACTAACACATATACAGATTATGACATATATACACATATATGACAAACTTACACATTTAGTTTGTCAACAGCTGTTAGACATACTGGTCTCAGACCTTTTTTTGCTTTCTAATACTTTTGCTTTTACGTCACTTTTGTGTTCGACATATCAAGTTTGAAGATATCACATATACGATAGGTGTTGCAATTTGTTGGTCAATGATACACAAGTATAATGTGAAATTTTGTTTTTATTTCAGTATTTCATATTTGAAAAAAGGAATGTGACAACTTATCAAAAGTTTAACTAAATACATTACCATTAAAAAATAGGGGGTTGTAAAAACTCATTCTATTATGCTGGTTTGCTAATTAGGAATCATTTTATTATAAACGATACTTTCAATGAACAATGTTGAAAACTGATCAATAATTTTTGCATTTATTTCTATCAAAAATAGCAAAATGGCAGTGTGGGAAAATTTAATGGTATTGATATTTCAGTGTTTTTAAGCAAGTGTAAAATGTAAAGAAGTAAAATTTTATGTTGGTCAGTAATATAATTACAAATATATATATAAATATAGGCTGTCTAACGATTCCAAAATAAAAGTGTATATATTAAACATATATTTTATTATATATTTATTATATAAAATATATTTGTATGTACTGTGTATATTTATTAAGTATATATAAATACAAACACATGCATTGTATGTATTTAATAAAAATATGTTATGTTTATATATTAAATTTATTTAGATATAATATAAAATATGAGAAAAAAAATGTATAAATGCATTTACATGTAAACACTTTTAAAATATATACTGCACGTGTGTGTTTTAATATAAACATAATAAATAAGCACAGCATAAACACATATAATATGTAAAGAAATATAATATATATAAATGTGTGTGTGTGTAGGTAATTAGATAGTATGCTAAAAAGAAAATTCTTTCTTTTATTAGAGTTCATGCCCATGTTAAAATCTCAGATGTTTGAGCAAATTGGATCTTCCAAAAGACAAAGTTCAAAGTTTCTTAGCATAGATGCTATTTACACTAAGTACAAACTGCAATGGATTCTATTTACACTAATTGAAAATAGCAGCATTATTTAATGAAAATAGAATTTTTGCAAGTGGAAATTATCTGCACCTCAGTATTACATTACATTATAAAACAGACTGCAACTTATTCAGTATAAATGTTCATTTTAATTCAAATTATTAAATAGATGCCATGGTTGACACCCTTATTGGGACAATAAAGCACCTCCCTACACCTAACCTAGCCAATAATTTATTTTTTTACTTTTTGATTATTAGTGAATCATTTTGAAATTTAATAATGGGAAAAATTTTAAAAGGGGAAATTTGATGAACCCGGGTCATAATCACATCGTTGTGATTGGAATGTGAACGTTTAGTGCAGTTTATCATTAGATACTAAACTCAAATCTGAGTTTGCTTTGTGACTGTCACAGAGACTGGTGTGTTTTACAGAGCTATAAACAATCACACAAGATTCTGTAGAGATTACGAACGCAATGCCAAATCAAAGGCTCAGAGTGCCTGACCTCATCACAATGTTCTTTAATAATGTAAATGTTCATTCCTTTCTTTTTGTCCAAAGAAAGTGTTATTATGTGTAACTAAAAAATTGTTAAAATTAAATTCACGTTAAATACAAAGTCAGAACAGAAAACTTTTATGACATGGCAGCCATATCTGGTGCTTTTGGTAAAAAGATTAATAGTTAATAGATTGCACTAACATTAAGCTACTTTTCCCATCGCTCATTACAGATCTAACTAACATGAACTATAGAGGTGCAAAAATGTTTTACTTATATTTGATAAGTTTTATTATTTAACATAGTTAACAAATTTGAGAATATTGCGAATAAAAAACTGAAAATTATCACATGGTATGTATATACAGTGTGCTGTGTGTCACATGACAAGCATGGGGGCCCCTCAAAAATAAATGCATCACATCCATGTCAATCATGCATGCATCATCAATAACTATTATTGCTGTGAGCCACTGGTTCCCCACCACATTTTCATCTCTCCTTTGTCTGACACACCCATTTCAGCTCTTAGTGTCTCTACTAATGAGCCGATGAGCTGAATCAGATGAGTTTGATTGAGGAGACATGGCAAACATGAAGTGTTTAGGGGCCTTCAGGAACGTGGTTGGGAACCACTGCTGTGCTCTATGCGATACAAATTAAATGAAGGATGCCTGTGCTTCCAAGAATATATATTAGCCACATGATGGCGCAAAATCAGTTTCTTGCAAATCTTTACCACTTGCCTTTTTAAAAATGTCCAGCAGGTGGCAAAAGAGATAACATAATGACTAAACTGATAGTTACTGTATTTTCGTGGTGTTGAATAAATTACAATGCTAATTCATGCCCCCTCTTTCTATCTTTTTTATTATGTCTTTGACTTCTGGATTCTACGGTTTTCTGAGAGTTTTACTACACTTTACACGTGCTTATTGGCATTTAAATGCTAACATAGATGATAAGAGGCAGAGGGACCATTCAAAACTAAAATGACCAATTACTGCTGTCTAATCTGATTTTGGTCAAACATTTCAGTGTGTTGTTAACCAGCTGCAGTCTGAACTGTATTAGTGTAACTGTCCAAGGTGCTGAACCAAATGAGTGCCCGACAGCAGTGAGCCATTGGAGCGGTCGCTATATATATTTTTTTAATGTGTCATCAGATATAGAATCTAAAAGCTTTGTTAATTATAAGCTGTATTGTGCATAATAATAGTAATAAACAAAGAAATTATGTAACTGATTGCAAATCAGTTGTCTACAGATACCCAAGTTTTGTGTGTGTGTGTGTCTTCTGTCAATCAAAGTCTTTCACATTGTGACCAAGGGAATCCAATGTGCAGCATTGTATTTGGATGATGCAACATCAGACTTGGTGCACCACAGCACCCACCAGCTGTCAGTGGAGAGGAGACAAGTGATATGTGCATATAACGATGATTAGGAGACCAGCAGGCCAGGGTTACACTGGTTACACCACAGTGAGTCAGAACCTGAGTTTGATAAATGAAAAAAGTTCATTTTTAGAGTGAGGTGCCTCTATCATATAGAAATGGCCTCTTCCCACAGAAACACAGAATCAGGGATTGATTCTGCCTTCACAAGCTATTTTAACTTCCCACTTCTGAAGTCGTGATTACGTGTGTGGTGTTCAAGTGGTTTGGTGTCAGAAAGAATCGGTTTATTATTACCTATGTCTAGGAGAACTCCTAATCATGAATTCAACTTTTATGATGGCTGCTCAATAAAGATAAAGATGATTCAATATTTAATATAATTATTTATATATTTTAAAATAGTTTAGTACAGAGACATGGTGACATTGCATCGCCATTAGATGCGACAAGAGACAGTTTAAATGAGTCAGCACTGCATTAAAGACTTTTATTTGAAAAATAAATGGAATTTTTATGCAACTAACAAAGCAGTTAACAAATGCACTGGTCAATAGAAATCCCTCTTAAAAGATGAAAGGATTTTTACGTTATGACAAACGTAATGTTTCAAACTTTTTTTTATTGTGAAATACACAGGTAATCACACTCGCTCAGTCCATCTATCTCTCATAATACTTTACATAAAAGACTACAGCAAGCTCTTAATATAGTAATACAATAAGCTTTCAATCAAGCAACTCAAGGTTCCTTTGTTACTAGCTCTAAAGTGATGTTTTGGAATTAGTAATGAAACTTGGGCTCAGCTGTTAAACTGTCAGCTTTTAGATTTAAATCTGTGGCAGAAGGAAGTAGTTCACACAGAAGAGGCCTTTTAAAGATACTTTGTTATTGTTTCAAATTTATTTACACACTTGTGATGTTGAACTGTTGTATAAATGCAATGTCACTCTCGTACTCGAGCAATATCGACTCTATATCAGCAGATAGAGCTAATACAACAACAAAAAAAACTAAGACAACATAAAACTCAGTGTTTAAAGTTTATGACCCAATTAAAAAACTCTGGTATAATTATTTCTATAATCATAGTAAATGTATCTCCATGTTTCCCATTTGTAAACATGACTTGACTCAAGCAATACATTTCTTTTCAATTTATTTCTGTTTTACATCAAGTTTATATTTCCATGTTATCCATGTTCGAGACCACTGTAGGCCCTTTAGTTAGAATCCCCTGGCAGACCCCAGAGCACTGGCCTCATTGGCCCAGGCCACAATTTATTCCTCATCACACCCTATTGATAGACAGGAATGAAATCGCTCCACTCAAACGACATCAGGAAGTTGTTTTCTATCGCCTCACATTCTTAGAATCAAATGCATTTTTATGATAGCCATTTTGAGAAATTACCAGAAACCCTGTTTTTCCATGAGGTCTCTGGGAATTGCTCACTGTGAGTGACAGAGGATAAAAAATCTTAGTTTGAAAACGCTTTTACTGTGGTCTATAAAACAATATAAGCTGACAAACCACTGAGCAGTAACATTCATCAAATATCTCTAGCCTAGTTTGTTGTCATGTCTCAGTATATCCCATTATTTCTAATCCCTGTAACTAAAGAATTTTTTTTAGTCTGAAGAACAATTGTGTTATCTAAACCTATTTACATTATAAAGAACCTTTTGTGTAATAGAATGGTTACATTCAATGTCAAAGGTTCTTTATGGAACCATGGACGTCAATAAAGAACCTTTATTTTTAAGATTGTAGCAAAAGTATGTACAGCATCAGGAATGGTGCCAAGAGGTACCAAGGATGATAAATGGTCCTGCCCCGTCGCACCTATTCACCTGTCTTTTTTACACAATGGTTGTTTTGGTCCTGATGTAAATTAAGCAAAATATTTATGGCCAGTGCTATTAGAATGAGAGGCCTTTCTGTAATTAGAAGATTTCCAACAAACTACTTGGAATGCAAAAAGGACAGTAAATTCACACTTAACTTTATTTACTTTCACCATGAATGTCATTCAGGGTAAAAACATACTTTAGTCCAATTAAGACACAATTAATTAGGAGTTTTGCTGTTCTGTTGTTTCATTTTCATATTGTGTTTGCAGGGATTTTTTTATGTTCATCTGTTAAGCTCATATGATTAGGATTTATAAGATACAGTATCACAACCGTTTTATTCAAATTGATAGTAATATGAATAATAAATGTTTCTTGAGCAGTAATCAGTAAATCTGCATATAGGAATCTTTTCTGGGGATCATGTGATGCGTAAGACTGGCGTAATGATGCTGAAAATTAATTTTGAAATGCCAGAAATGATATTAAAATACAAAAATAATTCCACAATATTGTAATGTTTCATATCCTACATTTGTAAAAGCTCCAATGTTTGAAAGCGATACCATATTGATCATGTACTGAGTAACTGGGATTCATTATGTAAGGTGATGACTTCATATTTGTGTTGAGTGCTGTAATGCTGAATGAACAGATGGAGTCAGTGCTTTACCGCAAAAGCTTTCTCCTTTCGGAGTCTAATATTTTGCTATTATATTTCCAGGATTAATCTCATGGTGTCACAGAAGCAGAGGCATTTCTACCTGCACAGAAAAGAAGCTTGACCATTTATTAGCTAGCAGGCTGTATAAATGACACTGGCTGAACTTCATATGGCACACAGAATGAGTATTCTCTGACTACACACCTTGGCGCAACAGTGCAGTATAATCGGGTGAGGTAAGAGGGGCGCCTGGCTTATAGCTGAAGCCTTATGTGTAGAGTCTCCATACTTCTGTGGCAAGCCATTTTAACATGTATTCCTTCAAACTAACAATTTTGGTGTTGCTAGAAATAGTTTTTAATGATTATCTGGTATTACTGCAGGATGGTTTACTGGTATCACTGCCAATTTTGCTAGTAAACTAAGCTAGTTAATCCAATAGTGACTGATATTTGTTCACATTTAATGAATTCTGTTCAGCTATGAAATATGTACTTTAGGCTAAACGGCTATGTATTCCAGTTGTTGCTGGGTACAAATTTACCCTTAAATGCAAGAATGTTTCCCCAATCATTATTACATATTAATACATACATAATTAAACACCATTTTGGGAAGGCCTGTACAATCTAACTATTAGTAAAAATTAATTATTCGTAATAATTTAGCTGTAAATATTTCAAGTGTTCACGCTTCCTCATATAAATTTGATAAGCGGGTTTGGCGTGCTATCCAGGGAGCGGGCCGGGAGAACGGCGGGCTCGAACCCTAGCGATTAGAACCCTAGCGAGGGTAAGGGCTCGGCATCCGGCTCGAACTCGGAGCGGGAATTTGTGTTTATAGAAGGCAGAAGGGGAGGAGGAGGGTTTTCAAAAGCGAGATGTGGAATGAATGGGAAGTTGTGGTTTTATAGTGCTTGGAAAGGATTTGATTGGGCGATCGTAACAAGGGAATTGATTAGCTGATTGCTAACAGCTGCGGGCGATTCGTCCAGCGATCCACTCGAAACTATGTTATTGTCAAAACATTCATTAAATAATCCACATGATGACCTTTCATTTGACAAACTCAATTCCGGGCACGACCAGAATGCCTTCAATAACACTCAGTTGTAGTAGTCAGTGGAGTGGTGTGCTTTTAAACTTTATTGAATAAGCGTTATTGAATAATTATTTTACGAGAACAGAGTGAAGAGGTCATGCACAGCTGTTGTTTATATTGTGTGTAGCCTGTGAAAGCAATGGTTTTCATAATGACAATTTTATGATTGGTTTATAAAGGCTACTTCGAACACCTATTATCCATTTTTTAAAATTTACATTTTAATATTGAATATTAGAAATGCAGCCAATGTAGCTCTACACACAGCAATATAAATTTTCTGTGTTTAATTGAGAAAAAATTAAAGCATGTCTTGTCTTTATTTATGTAATCTGTCTAAAAACTAATTTTAACTATTATTATTACAGTAATTATTTAAAAAACTTAGAGTGTCCTAAAAATATTTATCACAATGCTTTCTTGTCTTCTGAATTATACTTATCTATTCTGTTTTTATAATCATTATCCTTAAAAAAATTAATAAATTCATAATAGGATTAGAATAAAATTTAATTTTAAAAATGTCAAATATTTTTTTCTACAACAACAACAGTAGTGTTTACATTTCGGGATTTAAATTCATAAATAATTACTTTACTTTAGTCCCTTAACTGTCAAGGCCATTCAGCATCACTCTCATATTCCTCAGCCATATTCTCAAAACTATATTTTCAATGACTTTACAATCAGTATTTTGATCACTGGCAGCTTATTCATATAACGCCAGTTACATTTTTGATGATGATATTCTTTTGTTTTATGCCTATTACATCTCTAGTGACCCTATGCACAATTTCCAAAAATGTATCAGAAAACAGGCCTTTTTTATATTCTATTATTTTATTTTTTTTCTTGTTATATTGTTTATAATGATGGAATACTAGCAAAGTCGATGTCTAACTTGAAGGGGGGAAAAAAAATGAAGAAAGGAGAGAGTACAGAAGGATGTACCAGGTATGCATTTAAGGGTTAAACATGAACTGATGAGAGCACTGACCATAATAAACACCATAAACAACTGGAACTAGGAACTTCCTATAAGAATTAGGAAAAGGAATGTGTAAACTCCTTTTTTAAGGACATAGAAAGAGCTTTGTCAGCTGTAAACATGTGAAACGTTTATATCTCACAATTTCTTCCAATTGTGATTTCATATCTGACAAATTCTGACTTTGTTACTCCCTTGACATTATTTCTTGCAATTGTGTATTTATATGAAACAAAATAATTTGGTAGGGTAAGGGTAGGGTATCTTTTTTGAGAACTACTATAATAAAGATAACTGTCCTTTTTGCATTAAGACATAGCATTCTATTGCTATTTATCGCAAATAGCCGCTGCATTAAAATAAGCACTAAGAACACAAATGAATCATTAAATAAAAACATTTGTCTTGTGGGATAAATGGTAAAACCGCTTGCCATATACTGCGGCTGTGGAGAAAAGCCTTCTGGATGGTCCGTTCGCGAAGCGCTCAGACGATGCCCCCAACAGCGCATGGACTTCTGCTGCACCTTCACTGTTCACACTTCACACACAAAGAGTCTGTGACGCGTGGAAAATGGTGCAACTGGCAAAAGGCGGAGTGATCTAGAACTCTTAAGTGCCATGAAGAAACAGAAGCAGATTCCATGCCAGTCTAGCAGCACATCTATCGCTCCACACGCCTAAAGATGAAGATGATCTCATGCTTGCGCCCGTTTACCTATCTGTCTCGTTTAAAAACAATGTCTTCAAGGAAATTCGCTGCATGATTCAACAGCCACGCCGTATCTCCTGATTACTTTATGGCTTTACGACCATTTCATGAATTAAACTGCAATCCAAAATGAAATTTCCAACGGAAAACCCAAGAAAACCAGGGAACTGGAACCCTCCACCAGGTAGGCACATTTCGTTTTCAAAATGCATTTCCAGTGCCATGCATGCATTATTGATCATGCTGCATCTTTGACAGAAGTTATTATGAGCATAATGAAGCATACATGCGCTCTGGCAGTCATGTTGAGTGATATATGAACCCAACTAATCCAATCAAAAGCACTTTAACCGAGATGCGCAAAATGATGATGGGGTACCAGTGGGCGAGATAGTTGACTGCGATCAGTTAGTGGTACAATACCAAGGTTTAACGTTAATAGCAAGGTTTAACGTCTCTGATTGTTCTAACCGCCTCTGTTTTTTTCAGTGGACACCTTCATTAAGATTCACAACCACGCGTTTCAATCTCAACATGCTTAAGAGGTGTTCCTCACAAATCACAATCACGACATGACCGAGAGTCCTGCATGGTTGACGATTGCTGCAATAGTTTGGCAGGGTGGGAGAGGAAGAAGTCATAAAGACGTCTATATAAGCAATTAAAGGCGATATTTTCTAGAAATCTTCCTACAAGTCTATGAGTACTATGCAGAGACACGAGAGATGCATAATAAAACGTGGGAGACACGCGCATTACCTAATCTTACTATGTACAAGAAAACCTCACAAATTCACGATACAGCTTTTTACACACACACACATATATATATATATAAAAAAGAGAAGATAAACATGCACTTTCTTGACCTCCCAGAATTTTTATTTTTATTTTATTTTTGTGTATTATTTTACGTTTGGGAACAGGGTATTATGTTTATTTATTTAATCTTAATTTATGTGCATATGCAATAGCTCCTTCATGTAATGCGACTACAGTTACTATTGTCACTATTGTAAGTCACTATTGTTGATCCATACAGTATTTGAATGTCATAAAGTATCATAAAAATTTTATTTCTCTCATATTTGCCCTCCATTTTTAGTGAAAAAAAAAAATGGAAAGGAAGGGTCAAAACACCTTGTAAACAACCGATCGAAGTGTCACAGTAAATGATTGCAGTCATGCTGCAGGGATAGTGTCCACATAAACAGCTGTGCCATACTACATCATATTGCAGGTGAAGGGACTGCCTGACTACAAGAAAGTTCAGTGGAAATTATTTGGGGTTCAGTTTTTATACATGCTTTCTGTGATTAATGCGTTCTTTGGTTTACTGTTTATATGGTAATTTTAAGTTATTTACAGTACCACCTCCGCACAGTGATTTGTGTAGAATATGCATAACGCTCTTATGCTTTTACATGTTTATGAACAAAGCCTGTCTAACAAGTCTGAAACGATATAGCTTAGTTGCTCCACCCTCGTACTGCTGCTTTCTACTGTAATGGGTTTTCAGAAAGCCAAGAGTAGTGTGTGTGAAGATGTGTGTGTATGTGTGGATATGCAGCAACGATCAGAGGCATTGGGATCATTACATGTGAAACACCACCCTTTGCCACCTGGAGTGTTTCCATTAAATGAAAACAAGTCATGTTTAAAAAGGAAGTAAAAAAAACACAGGAGCAAACACTAAACTCGAAAAGCAATTGGTTGATATTTGCTTCGAATACATCTTTTACTGTGGATAAATGACTAATATATGTATATTATATATCAGTGGTCTGCAACACAAAAATACATCGCTGCTCTGTCCTGATAGGATAAAGGATAGCGGACAGCATAGAAAAAATAAAATGCTAAACAATAAAGTGCAAATCATTATATAGTGTAGCAAGTCTCATAGGTTTATCAGCTCTTAAAAGACGAGAAAATCTTTTTGATGTCAGGACTGTGGGTCCAAACTTTACGGTACTGTCGTGAAATCATCTGTCAGTTGCTAGAAGCCAAGCAAATAAGATTCCGTCATGAAGAGGTTGCGTGTCAAGCTCTCGTCCTCAAAAACTATGACCGAAGCCACGAAAGGTAAACTAAAACAGCATAGGCTACTTAAAATGTATATTTATAATTTAATATTTTAAAAATATTTTTGTTGTGATTTGTAAAAGTGTGACTTGATTGAAATAACATCCTGAAGCAAATCCCGTGTTGTAAATGATCACATACCTGGCATAAACATATATTGCCTCTTTCTTTTTTTTTAACAGTGCCAGTGCAGACCAACCTTGTGCCGCCGAAGAAGGTCCAGTCAGGGATGTTGCAATCCAGCTTGGTGCAGGCCAGTGTGGCCACCATGCAGAACCCCATGGGCTGCTCTTTACCTCGCCTTTCTGTCTCCCGGCCCGCTAGTATGGTGGCCAGCATGGAAGCGGTGGCGGATGGCTCAGCCCTTCTCACGGTCATGAAGTGGAAGACTGTCCTTGCAGTGTTTGTTGTGGTGGTAGCGTATCTGGTTGCCGGCGGTCTGGTGTTCAGAGCCCTGGAGCAACCCTTTGAGAGCAACCAAAAAGACACCATCACTTTGAAGAAAGCCGCTTTCCTGGAGAAACATACCTGCGTGACCCAAGATGAGCTGGAAGAGCTCATCAAGGTAAAACTGTTGCTCGTCTGTAGTAGAGCTCGGTTAGTGTCCCTTGTGGGATCTCAGGTCTAGTGTAACAATAGATCTTCATCGATCTGTCTGACATGTGAGCTTCACTCATGCAATAGACCAGGGCACAGCGGTTGGACAATTCTAAATGGAGCAAGTGACGAAAATAAATGTAAAGATATCGGAGCAGACTTATGACAGCAAGCCATTTGGTGTAGAGCTGAAGTATTTGATGAATAGTGGCCATGATGGCAGTAACCAATCTGTTTTGCAGTGTTGAAGCGATGTGCAAAGTCCATTCTGGTCTTTAATAGTTTACAGAGACTACTTTAACATGACTTTTCAGAAATGTTCTCAGCAATAAAATGGCAGAGATTTATGGATGGAAACATTGCAAACTCTGCAACCTTTCAATCTCTGAAATCTGACTAATACATTTTTGTAAGGTCTGTTATGTGATGTCTAACACTGTGACAAAATGACTTTTCATTCCTGCAGAACTAATTCACTGCAGACTTACGACTAAGTTCTCACAACAGGGGTTCAAGGTTTTACTTATTAGCATACATCTATTTGCCCCTGCTGGCAGATTCTGTAATTACACCCTGCTGGCTGCTAAGAGCATCATTCTCCATTTATATCTTTAAAAAATGATCCATGTAATTTTTTTAAAGCAGTATACAAGTATGCAAATCTTAATATTTGTAGTATTTACTTTTTGAGATTGAAAGGTTGCAATGTTTCCTCCATACAAATTCAAGGCCTTGGAATTAAGTCATGAAAATTTACAATTTCTTTGTATAAATTAAATTTGTACTTTTTCATACAGTCCATGCAGACCCATCAGTTTTTATTCTAAGAAAGGTAGAGAAATTCTTGATCAAGTAATCTGTTTATAGCCTGGTTTACAAGGGTCAGGATCTGCTCAAGCTTGACAGATGCAGTTTATTTGTCTTCCACTGCGTCACCCTTTTTTTCACTAGTTCTGGGGTTTTCAGGGACCAGTGCTCACAGCTCCCCATAAAACAGAGACCTTCCAGAAATTGACTCTGGTTCTGTTCCAATAGCAAGTGAGCTGCCTACTTAGGCAGCATTGTAAGGCATCACAGGAATGCTCGGTAAGCAAAAGCTGTTCTATAGGATACATTTTTTCAGGAAAATTCTAAAGCATATTATGTATCGTTTGTTGAATATTTAATGTTAAGAAAGATGACAGATGAGGTGAGAGAAAAATGCATTATATGCATAGAATTCAATCAATGATTAAGTGTATTGTTAAAATAGCTGTGCTGTGAAATGTCCATTTAGTCACATTGGTTGTTGTATGTATCATGGCAGACCAGAAATGAATTATCCGGTGACTGCGCTAAAAGGTTTACACTCTATTGCATTTGAAAATAACCTGTCACCTACACTAAACCATGCAAAAACAAACATGATATAAAAAGGTATTTGCTAAAGCAACCATTTGATTCTACAAGCCTTTAAGCTCTTTTATAAGAAATAATTTTTTTACAGGACTTGGAAGACGTGCAACACTGTATCAGGTGGACTGTCGAGCAAGTTTACTTTGTGAGAAAAGCCATACACGTGGAGCTGATTATGTAATTTGACTGTTATGTATTTCACTTCTAATGGAATATTTTTCTTGCAGTCCAACTGATAAATATTCATACACAAAAAAACTGTCACAATCACATTAACTGATTTACTGGAATCCATTAACAAGTCCTGAGATTTTCTATACAGTGCAGATCAAATTTCAGATTTCAGAAAATGTTTCATATGGCTCTAGCAGCTGCAATGCTCTGTCAATGTCTAACTGTTCTGCCAGCTTCATTATTCACTCAATGGGTCACAACACCAACAGTGGAAGACCATTTGTTGAAGTACACATTCTTAACCTAATTGTGTTGAACAGTCAATATTGTTGTGCAGTTCTGGTGTTTGTTACTGTGATTTTCGGTTGCTCAAGATGTCCTTGAGAGATGAAGCCAAGTAAAAGAACTAGTAGCTTCTTTGATAGATGAGTGGTGATAATCATCCAGCCCCGCAGATAAAGAGCAATCAAGTCTTAAAAGCATCTGCTGGGGAATCTTGATTCCTTTTGCACTAATGGGGCTCCATCAGGAGTATGGGCAGTGGAAAACGTAAAGCTCGCCCATCGCAATGCTCCCTGGATTAACTGTGGCAGGGAGGTTAAAAACCATAATTGAATCAATAACCTGAAACCCTAATTTAATCTAGAACCAGCATTTGAGAGCTTTGTAACAAAGCACCATTTCAAAATAGCTCAGTCTCACCGACTCCAGTAGAGCCTGAGAGAGGCGGATATGGCAGCTGCTTCCTGTCAGCTTTTGCTGTTGAATGTTGTTTGAGCAGGGAGTCACGGAACAAGGAAAATGGAAAACATATCTGCAGCGGGAAACACAACTTGTGGTTTCGCTGATTAGAAATACCGCAAAGCATTGATGATTCAGGCTAGTGGCGTGTGGATTAGCTGCATGTAAGCTGTTGCTTTCGCTCTGCTCAGGCTGCGAGCTGTGCATATGTACTGCGGTCTGGCAGTGATGTAACTCGAGATGAAGAATCTGAAGAAATGCCAAAGCACTTCTTTGAGCCGTAGACCAGACAGAGCATGTGCACTAATTCTTGCACATTGACTATCAAAAGGTGTTTCAGGTAAAATTGCCAGGAGATGTTCAAGCATTAGTGTACTGTCTACAGCTCTAGGAATTGCTTTGGCATTTGATCAGATTCTTCACTCTTCCTGCCAGGAAATGGAAGAAAATATTTCATTACATTTGTTATTTTACTATTCTTTTTTTCTACTTACTGCACCTCTAACACTCTGACACAAAATACTATACAAGGGATCTGGAGTGATTAAACTAAATCGTTTACCTTGTAATGAAAAGCAACACAACAAATGTTACCATAATATACTATTACTTGAGAATGAGACTCGAGAATTTATCATTTGCATTGAGAATTGTTGAGTAAGATAAGCATAAAGGGTTACTTCTAAACTACTAAAGGGTTTGTCTTTGGAACACAATTGAAGATATTTTAGATGAAAACCTGGAGACTTTTAAATGTAACAGTGGCTGAAAGTAAATTATATTGTTAAGGTCCAGAAAAGTACGTAACACATCGTTAGAATAGTCCATCTGCCATCAGTGGTTTAATCTGAATGTACCGCCATTTTGGGGAATATCCACTAAACACACTAACGTATGCTGTTCTGTCAGCTGCACCACAAGGATGCACTGTCAAATCAGAGTATAAATACATATAGAAAATGTATCGCGGCTGACAAGTGTGTATAAATAGCATGGCAAAATTCTAAGCAATGGGTAGGATTGGGGATTGTGGGTTAGATCATATGTACGCGAAAACTGCATATCATGCATGCCAACCAACTTCGTATCATTCTGTATGCACACAAAAATCTGTGTATCATATGCTCGCCAAACATGTGCGTGTCATATATAGGCCAAAGTCTATTTTTTGTTTTTATTTGGCGTACTTTTTACCCACTCATGAGACCGGGTTCTTATAACATTTGTGAATTTCACGATGAAGAGTCCAAGTCATATTTTACCACAGAAATCAATATACAATTGTGTTACAAATTATCAAACATCAATTGAAAAATTACAGTTTGTGGTTTTTGATAACTATACTTATAGTTACTATACTTTATAACTATACTATACTTTTGATAACTTATACTCACAACAGTGCAGTGGTAATTAGTGGAGGTTTCCTGATCAATCTCTGTGTTTGGGGCAAAATCTTATAGCTAGGAAAAAAGACTCAGTATTTACAGCTTCTATATGGTTTACCTCTGTCACAGTGACAGTTCTCATGATGGGATTTCAGCTTTCAGGCGCTGTCATTTGCGCTCCTGCTGTCTGGTCTGAAGATGCATTTCTTCAAAATCATCTTCTCACCATCTGAAAGGAGGTTTAACGTCTCCCAGTAGGGTACATAGACGCATATATAAGTCACCCAGGAAAGCAGATGGAGTAAAATGCTATTCAGATTGGTTCAGAAAAGAAATTGAAGAGATGAGCTGCAGACATATGGAATGCAAATTTGTGCTTTCTAGCAGTCTGTGTTGAGGTAAAACCATTTGCGCTAAACGATTGAGAACATCACATTATGCAAGAGAATTGAGCTCTTCAAAGAGCATCCAAGGGACAGCAGTTTCCATTCTTGATTTTTCAGATACAGAGAATGTACTTTAAATGTGGTTATTTCAGTTAAATTACACTCAAAAATTCAAAGATTTCATAAGATATTTGCTATTCATAAACTCCGTAATATATTTTATTCTTGATCAGTTGTTTTCTTGCAAATTTACTTGTTTTCTCTTGCATGAGGTTCTGCTTTCATGGCTACACTTGGCTCAAACTTTATATTACGCATCCAGTCTAGACCGACAGACTCTGAATCTGCCCTTGTGTACCTGCCCTTCAGCTGCCCACACGCTCGTTTCTCACACCTGAGCCGCTTCCTGTCGATCTCAGTATAGTACTTCCATCTGCTCTCGAGGCGTCCTGTTGGGCTGAGTAACCTGTTTCTGATCCGCCTTCTCTGTTCCTCTCTATTAATGATACATCTGATCATCAAAGGCTCATTAAAGCTAGACAGCTTATTTGGATAATCACCTCAGTAGGATGCCTTGACCATGACAAACTCTATGTCAAAAACTGTTTATTGTTTATTATCTATTTATTGTTTGTTCTATTTAGAATGACTAAAATGTGTGAGGCATCATGAGTCATCGGTTGGTGCATTAAAATATGTAGCTGGATGTTTTATGTACTGCTTAAAACACATGCTCATTGTAAAAGGTTTTACATAAAAAAAAAAAATCCAAAAAGTTGCATATGCATAAAATGAGCAATGCAGTAAACTACACACACACACACACACACACAAACCAGACTTTTACCATGATTTAGAATATTTTATACCAACTCTATATGTAGGCTATGGCTATTTTGACATGGTAAACTTGCTTGTTAGAGTACCCGGTACAGCACTGCACTAAAGAGCTTGTGTTCAGAGAAACAAACTCAAAACACTATGGTTGCTTCAAAAAATTGTTTTTTATTTCATGTTTGCTTTTTTTAACACTATTAGTTACAGTAGGTTTACAGTGGAGTTTAGTGTAGGTGGTATGTTATTAAAGCAGTGATTCTTAACCACATTCCTGGATATTGTGCATGCCTCCTAAATCACTCCTAATCAATTTAACTTGGAAATCATTGCAAAATGTGCAAAAAGCAAAGTAATATATTTTTGAAGATGTTACCACAGGCAAGTTTGGATTGCTGTATTATCATTATTTTTGCATATTTATTATTATCTTTAACACTCTGTAAATAAATAAGTGTTTTTTCTTTTGAGATGATGCAGTGGTTTTCAAATTACACAAAGGACTAGTTTAAATTGTTTGGCCTTTTCAAATAAATAATAATTTCAGACTGCATTATTTCTTTATTTTGGCCCGATACCAATTTTGACTTTCATTACCACATAAAATGATCTGCCACTGGAATTGACTATTAATCATATTGGAGACGTGTTTCTCATACAGTGACCTTAACTCCAGTCTTATCTCTTCCCAGCACTCTGTAGATGCAGTGAACGCTGGCGTCAGTCCTATTGGAGACACATCATACAACTCCAGTCACTGGGACTTAGGGAGCTCCTTTTTCTTTGCTGGAACCGTGATAACAACGATAGGTAGCACCTAAACATCCCTGGTTATTATACATACATTTCTAGACATATACACCACACATTACGCTTAGCTCAAGCCAAATACAAGGAATTTGCTTGTGTCATACATTTATAGTGTTAGTTTCAGTCAATATGCCTGATCCCCAACACAACTAATCAATCATTTTCTCCTTCAGCCCCATTTATATTCCATGTGTGAAAATGTGCCTGCTTCAACTGTCAATCTAAATGAAACTGATGCTTATGGAGCGATTCTTTGTTTTTTTTAGACACATTTTATAGTCTCATGAGGAAATATATTGGGGGGTGAATAATCAAAGCCATAAATGAAAAAAAAGTTAAAATATTAACTCACTATTGTGATATATTAACTCAAAGTCTCAATTGTTATTTATTTATTTATTTGTATTCACTGGCAGAAACACAACACAAAAACTTTTTTTCTCAGAATTGCACATTTTTCATTTCACAATTTTGGCTTATTGCACATTAAAACATACAAATAACTAAAAAGTTCTGAGAAAGAAAAAAAAACTACTTTTTATTTATATTTCACCCTCTGGTAAAAATACAAGGCATTAATTCACTACTTGCAGTTACATGGAACATTCCATTGGAGGTTTGATGTAATGCATTTGAAGTCCATAAGCTGCCCGCTGTGTTACCTGCCAGGGCCTGTGATTGATTACTTTAAGAAGCTGTTGTGCAATACAGGTTAGTATCTAAATGCTGACAGGACTCTCAATGCCATTTCTCGTTGGCTCAGCCATCCAGTGGGCAATGGACAAAGACATAAACAAGATTAGTTTTTACACTTCAGTTGCCAAACCTTTGAACATGCTCTCAGTAGACGCGTTTTGATCTATGGAGACCATAGTAGGTAATTTCCTATGATTCTCTTTAAACCTACAGAGTATATCTAACGGGGCTGCATAGGTATTAGAAGACTGATTAGAGTCTGAATTTACAAACAGTAAAATTACAAGACAATTATGATGCTTTCCTTCGATTTTGTGTAGTCTAAATTGGCATTGAACTAAATATCCATGTAATTATCCAAGAAAGTCCCCTTACCAATATACAGCATTATTTCATATGTCACTTTGAATAGACAGTATAGTGGTGAATATGCTTTTCAGTTGATTCTTAATTTTCACCATCACTCTCTTATATTTTTAAGGTTATGGCAACATCTCCCCAAGTACAGAGGGTGGGAAGATTTTCTGCATCCTTTATGCAATTTTTGGCATCCCACTCTTTGGCTTTCTTCTGGCTGGTGTTGGTGATCAACTAGGGACTATTTTTGTGAAGAGCATTGCTAAAGTGGAGAAGATGTTCAGGGTAAGTGAACTGTGAAGCACAAAACTAGGGTTATTGAAAACAAGGCTGTGATGGATAGACAATCTGTTTAATGGGCTCTGTGGGAAGGTATGCATGTAGAGTAAAGGCTGTAACACACTACACAACTTCTACCACAATTCTGCAGCTTGGAAAGGTTATGATAGTTGCTTTAAAACAGAGACTTTCTGCAGATGTTGTGTAGTTGGAGTTAACAGACTTATAAAGAAATTACTCAGTGTATGATGGGCAGAGTGATAATATTTAGCTCCAGACTGATTCCATGCGGTTTGCCATTTTGAGCCGATTTTAGAACACATTTTTTCAAATTGTTGCATGAATTAATTATATTCTTTTTCAACACAAGGCAAAAAGATAATAATAATAAATATAATAATAACAGTCATTATTCTTGATGGCACAAAAAAACTCAGTTGATTCTAGTAGGAAATGGAAACTTTATTTATTGATTTGTCATCTTGATTCATTTTTTTCCCCCATAGTGTCACGTGCCCATGTTTGTTTTTGTTTCCCCATGTGCTTTCCCGATTACCTTGTTTCTGTTAATTATGTATTCTGTTCAGGTGTGTCTTCCTATTTACGTTGATTGTCTCCCTTACTTAAGCTAACCCTGTGTGTCTGTCTGTGTTGGTCATCGTCTATGTAAAGTGTGTGTTTCTATGCTCCTTCATGTTATACTTGGTAAAGATTAAAAGATGTTTGATTGCTACAATGACTCTCTCCGTGCTTTGACTATGCACCACCGTGACAGAATGACGACCAAAAGAGATGGAGGATGCCCGGCTCACGGCTAGTGCTGCGAAGGTGTCGTCTGCCCTCCCCTCTGCAGAGACGCAGCTTCGAGCCCAAGCTCTTCACCAAGCCCGAGCACCTCCACGAACATCAGCGCTTCACAGAGCCCGCGCTGACCGAGCGTGTCCACGAGCCGGCAACAACACCAGTCCCGGTCAGGATTCTAGTGGACTTGAGCGACAACAATCTTATCGACTGGTATGGAGAGGTGGAACCCAGCCCTCTCGAGTCTCCTTCTCCACTATTCCCAGACAGCTTCACAGTTTTAAAGTACCCTCCCAGCCTCCCTCTCCCACCTCCTCTTCTACCAGTCGATCTTCACAGCCAAGCTCTATTGGGGAACTGCAATCCCCTGCCTTCGCCTCCAGCTGGCGACGCCTGGAATCCACCTCGGGCTTTTGAACCATCGGCTTCGCCGGGCCTCATGGCGCCTTCGACCTTGTTGGGGATCGTTGGCCCACCAGCTCCACCGGGCTCCCTCGTGCCTCTGACTCAGTCTGGGTCAGTCGGCGTCCATCCGCAGCTTCTGGACTCCACTCCTCCGGCTGTGCCTCGTCCCGCCATCCTGCCAGCTCTGTCAGGTTTCTCCTTCCCTTCGGCATCGCCGTCGGCCTTGGTCGCTCCGGCGTTGCAGCGGTCCTCCGAGTCCCCGCCTGAGTCACCTGAGTCCACTGCTGCGCCACGGCCTTCCAGCCCATCG
>JAUMHI010000065.1:4685995-4696250 GCA_032359435.1 Enteromius unitaeniatus
GGCTGGAACAATAGTTCTTCCAAGGCGATAACGCGGAGCCATATGATTAATGTTAGTGATACGCAGCATGCATGATACAAGGAAATGGTCAGAAACATCATCGCTTTGACGTATGATATCTATATCATATCATCTATATCTATATTTCCTGCATCAGCAGAATTGTTATTGTCACCAAAAATAAATAAATACATAAAATAATTAAGAAATCCATATATTTGCACTCAGTGTGTTAGGGTGATAATATAGTTTAAAAAGAAAGGAAGAAAGAAAGAAACTTTCTAAAAACCACTGGTTTAATTTGGAACCCACTGTACATTTCAATTTAATCCAGTACAGAAGAAGCTGTCTTTAGCCCAAAATTCTGGTCAATTGCAGCTCTGTAAACAACAAGCTCAACTAGCTTCATTTTCAATTCAACTGTTGTAAACATGCCAATAAAATGGAGAGAAAGTGACATTGCGCACTGTCTAAAACATTGATTTCTCTTCTCCCTTTGACAGATTTGCAAAGATCTGACTCCCAGAGTTCGTTTGGGAAAAAAACCCCACAAAAAACCTCACATACTTTAGAGACCCTTTTGAGAGGCATGATGTTTGCTATATGTTCTCCGGATCAGCCAGTTGTACATCTCCCTTGGAGGAGAATGATCTGGTGTTGTCTCATGTGAGGCTATTCATTTTAATCTTCCTTCTTTGACAGCACAGTATATAACTAGTTGAGTGATTGTGTCTCTAACAAATATTAGATGAAACTCAAAATAAAAGATTGGGAAATCCAATTTTATTTTGGAAGAGAATAGAAATGTGTTGACATCTGCATAAATAAATAGGAATAAATGACAGTAAATCTGCAAAATGACTAAATGAAAATGGAAATATTTCCTGCATCAGCATAATTGTTATTGTTAGCAAAAATAAATAAATACATAAAAATAAATAATAATTATAAAAGCAACAAAGCAATACATTTTTTAAAATTTGCATATTCCTTAAACATTTAATTAGAGGGGGGAAAAATAATTGTGTGTGTTGGTATTTACTCGATTATCACAGAAAGAAAGGAGGGAACCAAGAAAGGAAGAGAAATACACTACCACCATCTTAAAATGTTAAGACCTTTTTGAATTTTGAGAAGTAGACAGTCATATGAAGAAATTGGTGATTGGCAAGTTTTTTTTTTTTTATCTAAATCCCATCAGCCAGCGTACACACACACAGGTCTTTAAATTACTGAAAACCTGTGGCACTGAAGTCCAAAACTGTGTTGCATCACTGAATGTAGAGCAACAGCTAATCATGAGTGATTGTGTTCACAGAACGGGAGGGGTGGGGGGTGGATGGGACGGGTTAATGTTTAAATATTTTACTCAGCTGATGTCTAAAGGACTATAAATTGACTCCACTCCACTCCAAACAGTCTCCCATCAAGAGGACTTTGATGGTAAGTGACAATGATTATTTCTTTCACTAGAATTTCACCCTGATTGTAACTGAATTAGACCTAGAAATAGTGATAAAGCTAGTGGTAAAGTTACTACCGCACATTTTAAAGGTACACTACAATTTTATTTTATTTTTTTAAATAGGCTCATTTTCCAACTCCCCTATAGTTAAACACTTGAGTTTTACCATTTTCAAATACATTCAGCCAGTCTCGCAATCTGGTGGAGCACTTTTAGCATAGATCATTGAATCTGATTAGAGCAGAAAAATCTTGCTCAGAAGTTAACAAAGAGTTAATATAAATATCAATATTTATCCTATTTAAAATTTGACTCTAGTTACACTGTTTATTAAGACTGGCGGAAAATTAAAAGTAAACATTCTTTAGGCTGATATGGTTAGTAACTATACTCTCAAAATAATCAAGGAACTTTGCCAGAATGTTTTAGCACATGATGTAACTAGAAAAGAGTTTTAAATAGGGAAAATTTCGAAACACTTTGGTCATTTTTGAGCAAGATGCCAATGATCTAATCAGATTCAATGATCTATGCTAAAAGTGCTCCAACAGACCTAGAAATCAGCTGAATACATTAAAAAATGGTAAAACTTAAATATTTAACTATAGGGGACTAGGAAATTGAGCCTATTTTCAAAAATATCGGAGTGTTCCTTTAAGATCGGTTTCTGAAATTTTGCACCCTCTGGTCCCAAAACACAGGTGAAAAGATGTGGGGAAAGATGTATTACTGTGTGCTCGCTGCTCTGCTGGTAACAATGGCCTGGGCCGCACCCCATGAAGGCCACGACCACGGGAGCCACACAGAAGATCACCACCACCATCTCCACCATGGGAAGGATGAACCCCATCCCAGCCACACTGGAGACGATGCTTGCCACCTGCTTGCTCCACACAATGCTGACTTTGCCTTCTCCCTCTACAAGAAACTTGCACTCCATCCCGATGCCCAGGGCAAGAACATTTTCTTCTCCCCAGTCGGTATCTCGATGGCTTTGAGCATGCTGGCTGTAGGTGCCAAGGGCAGCACTCTTTCACAGATATACAGCGGCCTGGGTTACAGCGGGTTGCAGGCTCAGCAGATCAACGAGGGTTATGAGCACTTGATCCACATGCTTGGTCATAGTCAGGACACCATGCAGCTGGAGGCAGGTGCTGGTGTGGCCATAAGAGAAAGCTTCAAAGTGGTTGACCAGTTCTTGAAGGATGTTCAGCACTACTACAGCAGTGAAGCCCTCAGGGTTGACTTCTCCAAGCCTGACATTGCGGCAGATGAGATCAACAAGTTCATCGCCAAGAAAACCCATGACAAGATAACTCAAATGGTAAAAGACCTGGATCCCGATACGGTGATGATGCTGATTAACTATATGTACTTCAGAGGTACTAACTTTTTTTTCTGTTTAATGATATTTATATAATGGCAATTAGATAGATGGTAGATGCTAACTTGAAGTTCTTGCATTTTGTCCTGATAGGGAAGTGGGATAAGCCATTTGATGCAAAGCTGACCCACAAAGCTGACTTTAAAGTGGACAAGGACAACACCGTGCAAGTTGACATGATGAAAAGAACCGGACGCTATGACATCTATCAAGACCCCGTCAACCACACTACAGTCATGATGGTGCCCTACAAAGGCAATACTTCCATGATGATTGTTCTTCCTGAAGATGGGAAGATGAAAGAGCTTGAAGAATCCATCTGCAGGCACCATCTCAAGAATTGGCATGATAAACTCTTCAGAAGGTAGTACTGGTGACACTTTCAAATTTAAATCCATGCATTAGTTGACCTCTGACCCGGAGGTTGATTGTTGTTTAGTTGCACAGAAGTTTGGGAACCTTAAAAATTTAAAATAGTTTCTGAAACACCCTATTTTATTTTTCTGCCCTTCAGCTCTGTGGACCTATTCATGCCCAAGTTCTCCATCTCTGCAACTTCCAAACTGAATGACATTCTGACGGACATGGGAATGACTGATGCATTCACTGACACAGCAGATTTCTCTGGGATGTCAGAAGAGGTCAAAGTCAAGGTGTCACAGGTATATTTTAACTTGTTTCTACCTCTTGTAGCATGACCAATGTTTGCTAGACCTAAAAATTCTGAAAACTCCACTAAGTAATGTTAACATTTTGGTCCCAATCTCTAGGTTGTCCATCAGGCAGTCATCAGTGTGGATGAGAAGGGCACAGAGGCAGCGGCTGTGACCACGATAGAAATCATGCCCATGTCCCTGCCAGACAGTGTGATACTCAACCGACCTTTCTTGGTACTGATTGTGGAGGACAGCACCAAGAGCATTCTCTTCATGGGCAAGATTACCAATCCTACAGAGTGAGGTCCAACTCCAAATAGAACTTGATGCTGCTCTGCATAAAGCTGATAATCTTTATGTAGATCTTATTGTATACTGCAATAAATTGATTTGATTCTAATTTAATGAGTCATCATTAAAAAACAACAACAAAAAACAATTACATTACATATGCCTTTTTCAATTCTGGTCTTGGGAAAAAAAAAGTTATTTGGATTGTATTTTTTATAGATATATGTAACCTGATTTATCAGGCAGGATTTGAGTCAGGATTCAAACTCGGGATGCCCAAAGTACAATGGCGGTATATGTCAGTGCACTTGCCCTTTACTTTGGTAGCCCACTTTAGACACTCTACTAACCATAAGTAACTTTGAAACTACATGTCATCTCAAATAATTCTTGGTATTTTGCAACTACATGTCTACTAGGCTGTTAGGGTAGGTATAGGGTTAGTGGAATAAGTTGACATATACAGTACTTGTAAAGTTACTCCTAGTCAGTATGTTGCTGTAGACCTATTAAAATAAAGTGGTGAATATATTATGCAGACAGTCTTCTAATAAGTTACTTGCTGTTAGTAAAATGTCTAAAGTGGAATATCAAAATAAAGTGTTACAAGGAATACAAATGAATTCAAATTAATCTCAAACTTTGAGCGTCTCACTGTCGCTAATATCTTCTGCAACACTTTCTGTTGTTGCCTCAATGCTATTCTTCATTAGTCCTGCAAATGAATAACATATATTTTGGTTTAGCAGCATTGATCATTTCCTGTTAGGCTTGCTCTAGTCACTGGAACACAGTTAAAAGATATTGGACTCCACAGAATTCACAGTATGCTGTGATTAGGGTCCAAAAATCTAAGACCACTATTGCAAGAATGGTTTAAATGACTTAACTTTTCTTTATTCTAAATTGTGTCTTAAAACTTATAAACCATTTACTTACTTTCAAAGTGGTCTCATACTTTAGACTCCACTGTACAAAGAGCTTTGTTGGCTCTCAGTTTTTTTTTTTTAATCAAATGCATAGAGATAAAACAATGCCATAAAAAAGACAACTTCTTTGTGAATCTCACACGTTAAAATAATAAAAGTGCATAAATAATAATAATAATACAAATTTGAAAACAAAAATAGAAGTCCAGAAAACAAAAACACAAATTGTTAGCAATTTATGCTTCATTTCAATTGAATGAATTTTTCATTAGTACATCAGGGTAAAAATGTATACAAGAATCTTTTGGGTTGCACAGCAGAGGGAAGGATGAGATAGCCTCTAGTTCATTCCCCTCACCTCTCTAACCTTTAACCTTCTGATAGAGCTCATGCTCCAGGATAGTGTGCTCAATCAATACGTTGTCCTCCATAAATTCAACACAACAGGCTGGGCATGTCTGTTTCTTCTAAAAGATTAAGAGTGCAAATATATGAAAAATAAATGAAAGCCTTTTTACTGGAGATATGCATACAGACAGGAAATAGATCGCATCAGGATGATACTCATTCCATGATAACTCTGGCAAAGGCTCTCAACCATATGGCAGTTCCTCACATGTTTCTGCCTGAATGTCGTCATGTGTTTGTGAATCCTTTTGAGGGCAGAATCATGAGCGGTGGTGTGGATAAGGCTGGATTTGATTTCTTCATGCATGCTCACAATGGCAGTTAAAAAGGCCTAATCAGAGACACATGAATATGCATCTAACACTCATGAAAGATCCGAACATATTATGGAAATTATTGGAAAAATAAATAAACAAATAAATAAATTAAACTAATTCTGATGCAAAACAAAGAATAGTTTGTGTTCTCAGAGATCATGTAACACCACATTTTATTATTATTATTACAGTGATTTTTTAATTCAAAGCATAAGCTTTTGTCTGTGATATTTTTTTGACAAAATTATGCACATAATATATATGCATATAATTATATAAATTATATTATCCATTTATATTTAATTCCAAATAAACATATGAAGTATTTCCATTAACGGCTATATGTTAGACTCAGACCAATAAATTAATTCAGTATAACTTATTATTATTTGAAATTGTAATAATATTTGTTTTTTCTTCTAAAAATAATGTTTTAAAGTGAGTCAAAGTAATATCCTACAATCACAAGTTTCTCTATCAGTAACAAAGAAGATATTTTGAAGAATGTGGGTAAGCGAACAATTGATGGTCCCCAATGTTTATCATAATAATAAAATGTAATAATACTATGCTAGTCAATAAGGAATATCAGCTGTCCCCCTAGTCATATGAAATGAAAAAAAAAATGAAAATGAATATAGGTTTGAAACAACTTCAAGTGATGAAATAAATAAAACAAACAAACAAAAAAAAAACATTTCTGGTAAATAAACAATTTTTTATTAATTTATATATTATAAATTTTTCATTATAAAATTATTAATTTTAATTTAGTTTTTGACTTGGCAAAAGTAACAACATTCACTTATAAAAGTGTATATGGTTAACATTGCATCACTGGACCACAAAAGTCATAAGGGTCCATTTTTTTAAAGAATCTAAAAGCTGAATTAATAAGCTTTCCATTGATGGTTTGTTAGGATAGGACGATATTTGTCTGAAATACAACAATTTGAAAATTCAGAATCTGAGGGTGCAAAAAAAATTTAATATTCAGAAAATCACATGAAATTAAGTCACAAAAATGTTTTATATTTGACTCATTCAATGTATTTTTGACTTTTGCTACAAATATAACCCAGTGACTGCTGTTTTTTTGCTCAAGGGAAAATGTGCAGCCTAATTTTTTGCAAAAAATGCTGAACTTTGAACATTGCTTTGTTCCAATGTGCACGAGTGTACTGACAACAAACATCCCCGCCTGCATAAGTACAAACACCAGCACACTGATATTTGTTTAACCGCATCTGAAACTAGCCAAGACCTTTGTCCACTAGCGTGCTGCACTATATACACCTCTCCCAATAAAAGCTGCTGAAATAAACAGAAGGGCTCTGCATCGATCACAAGGTGGCACTGTTGATTCTTGGTCCGAATATTAAGCAAAATGCTGTGAGGGAAAGAGAGAACCAGAGAACACGCTGGTCTCCCAGCACAGCAGATGTTAATTGTCTTTCAGTTGGCTATTGAGCGCCAAGCAAAGCAGCCAAGCCTCCCAATTCACTGACCATTTAACACTACTAATGACTTTCATGCTCAGTAAGGCCACACAAACCTGTGGCATTCATTTTGAGACAGACCCTCGCCACTAAATTTACAAAATGGGACACGAGTTTAAGGACAAGGCAGGTGAATGTTCGGCGCTGGCAGCTCTAAGACCAGGTGAGGGCCGTGTCCCTGGGGTGGGTGGTAGCAGAGTTAATTGAAACTAAATGGATTCTGCAAGCACGGCATGAACTACCAGCAGGCAGAGTCAAAGACAGGTGATAGAGCTGATGATAGACATCATATGGCCATGGCAGGACATCAGCAACATACCAAACAAACTAAGCCCAAAATGCTCGTATTTTTTACATGCATATCAATGAGAAACACTTGTAAACAATAAAATATGTCCTGAGCAGTTACTGGTCACTGCTATATTCATCCTTTCTTATTTTCTAAAGGTTTGATGAGACATGTTTGTAAGTGCTAATAAACATTATTTCACTATTTAAAGGCATATCAATCAATCAAGCAATCATCTTTATTTATATAGTGCTTTTAACAATACAGATTGTGCACTGAACACTATAGAATTGACAATAGTCAAATCTACGATTTGCTAAAGTGTCCATATCAGTTCTAAATAATATTATGATGAATATTCTGAACCTGACCAATAAACATTCAGTACTACTGGCTTAAGCCAGTATGACTTTTAAAATAAACATGCATACATGATTCAAATATTTTATCAGCATATTGCATCATGTGACACTGAAGATTAGAGTATTGATAATGAAAATTAAGCTTTGCAGAAGTTATGTAAATAAACTACAGATTAAATTAATGTAAATTAATGTTTCTAATGTAATTAGAAAACATTCTTTATTGTAATAACATGTCATATAGGCTATTGTACTTTTCATCAACCAAATGCAGTTTGGTGAGTACACATTTAATTAAATAAATAAATATAATTATTATTTTGGCTAAAACTGATGAAATTTACAGATGCAGATGAATTATGCTGTTAAAATACATCCAACATTATTTATTTACAATTTAAAATCACTATATATTTCTGGCTATATGGACATGTATGAAACTACATCTTCACATAAAATGTTTTTATAATAGTAATAATAAAATTAATAAATGTAAAATAAATACATTTTATGTATCAAACACAACAGATGTTCACTTTTTTAAATGTTGAATGCACAAATTTATATTTGTTATATTTTTGTGGAATTACTCTATTGCAGCTTGGAAAATTAAAGCATTAATTCATTTTCAGCTTAAATGAACACCAGACATAACAAATTCTGTATCCAGGACTGGTCCAGAACAGAGCCTGCGCCAACATTTGCTAGTTCCTCTCATTTAGAATCTGATTCAGTTAACATGCTTGACACTGTAACGAGGCTGAAGACTGAGAGAGATCCATTTGCAGCTTTTATTAAGAATAGTCGTACAGGCAGAGATCAGGAAGAGCAGATTCAACAATTGAGATATCTTAAACAGAGTCGAGGTCACAGGCAGAGTTCAGGGCAGGCAGATAACGATCACAGTAAATGGTAAACAGTCCAAGGTGAAAAAACAGAAAATCAATCAGAATAATAACGCTCAGAAATGTCACTCAGTAGCTAGAACTAGAATTCGCGCTGAACTGAACTCAGCGTGCTGCTTAAATCAAGCTCCTAACAAGCACAAGGGAGTGGTGTGCTTGATCAGTCCCAGGTATGAGGCATGGGAATTTGAGTCCGAAAGGTGAGTCAGTACTCAGGTGATGGCTCCCTCTGGTGAACCGGAGGATGTGATGGAGAAGCCACGGGTGTAACAGACACATTATTGACATCAGATCAGCCTGACTTTGATAAGCAGAAAACAGAATAGATTATTTTTTTAGTTTACCTTATTTCATTATTTATGACATGCACTTACTGAATGATGAGCATCTTCATTAGTCATGAATTAAAAATGCATGACATGAAAAATCATCAACACATTAAAGTGTTATGGAGATTATAAAATTGCTTAAAATTATTAGAATGTTTTTCAATTATACATATAAATAGACTTTATTAATATTCTCAAGGGTATTAATTATCCCTTTTCATTGATAAATAGACAAAATGCAGCAGCTAGAGTCCTTACTAGTACCAGGAAATGTGAGCATATTAGCCCTGTTCTGTCAACACTGCACTGGCTCCCTATCAAACATCGTGTAGATTTTAAAATCTTGTTAATTACTTGAATTTGATTAGCTCCTTAGTACTTGAGTGAGCTCTTATCACATTATGGTCATCCACGTCCGCTGTGTTCTCAAAACTCTGGCCATTTGATAATACCTAGGATATCAAAATCTACTGCGGGTGGCAGATCTTTTTCCTATTTAGCACCAAAACTATGGAACAGTTTATCTAATACCGTTTGGGAGGCAGGCACACTCTGTCAGTTTATTCTAAATTACAGTTTTTTACAGACGCTAGGACACATTTCTCAATACTTAGGTAACTTTTGCAAAACTCTTCACAAAATTCACAACTCTGTTTATAATTACAATATATATTGTTTATAACTGCAATATATGTTACTGGAATGAAACAGACATGATGCAGAATTCGTCAATATTTTATGTTGTTTATTTATTTATTTTGCAAGTTATTCCAAAATACAAGGAATACCTCCTGTGTGAGATAATCGTTGAGTCCTAAGCAGAAAGGCAAAAACAATGCGGTTGTGTCAAAGTTTCAATTAAGATGTCGTTATTGTTTATTTTACAATATTCAATACAATTAAAGTAGCAACATACATTTAAGGGGTTGCTGACTTGTGTCATGTTCCGTGTCTGTTTATGTCTTCTGTGCAGGTTTGGTCTGCTCCGTTTTTCCCCCTGTCCTTGTGTATTGTTGGTCTAGTCCATGCCCATATTTGGTAGTTCCTGTCTTGATTAGTTCATTCATTCCACCTGTGTGTCTTCAGTTGTTCCCACCCCCGTCATTAAGTGTAGTATATTTAAAGCCCATGTTTTTCAGTTGTCTTTGTCCAGTGTTAAAGTCGTATGTCTTGTGTTACGCTCGTGTTTCGCTGTGCTTTCGCTGTGCTTTCGCTGCCTCGTCAGCTTTTGTTTTGCTCCGTGTATGAATAAATGTTTAAAGTTTAACCTCCGTGTCCTTCGCTACTTGCCCAGCTGTGAAGCGTGCATGCACACTACAGCGGACCGCCGATCATGACAGAACACTGGACCAGAAGGAAGATGGCATTCGCGGCAGAGCTGGGTGCTCTGTTACTCCGAGACCCACCGTTCGAGGACTTTG
>JAUMHI010000065.1:4772780-4785417 GCA_032359435.1 Enteromius unitaeniatus
AGTCTTATGTTTATCAGTACATTACAGAAAATAATGAACTTTATCACAATATGCTATTTTTTTTAGAAGGACCTGTACATGAAATCATGGAAAAAAAAGATGAAACTATGAAAAGTAAACCGCCAGTGGGTGACAGCAAGTGACTATTTTATTGTATTGATACCCGACGGTACCCGGCAAATCATTTATTAAAAAAAACTGTGCTGCTCTGTGTGTTGCATATTTGCGACTGTTCTGCTCTGATCTCCAACTATTTTTATTAAACAAATGGAGCAAACGCACTCATCAATTTATCATTTCAATAAATTCAAATTTAAATACTGTTATAGGCTATAATGTCTCAGGGAACTTCGTTGACTTGGTCGTGTAATGTGTGTAAAACTTTTTGATTCGGATTTGTCTAAAAGTGAGGAATTTTTGATGTTGAGAACAGCTTTGACAAATTCATTCTAGTTAATGAATTGAATGAATTCGACCGTTCAGGTAAAAAGTCTCAAAAATAAATAAATACATAAAAACAACTGTAAGTATGAATATAAAAATAGTATTATAATGTCAGACTTAAAAAAACTGTTCATTGCATCAGAATGTTGATATAGGTTTTCATGGGAGTTTTATGCTCGTAATATTATGTTGCAATGCGTTTATTATATCATATGCCTTTATAGAAAACTACAAAAAATATATATTGTCATACCAAAGAATAAACTACCCGGGAAAGTGGCTAGTGAGACTAATGTTTTTACCCGCCACAGCTGAATTTTACCCACATTTGGCAGGTATAGGCGGGTGCCAATGTCAAGCCCTGACACACTGTAAGTCCTTTGCACAATCTGACATGCACTTAAAATTTAAATGAAAATTAGGTGCTGGGCGTCTGGTCATAGGAGCCCAGTTCTCCCAAGGTTCTCCATTCTCTCATGGATGGGGTTTTGGTTCCTTGCCGCTGTCTCCTCTGGCTTGCTTAGTTTGGGACACCTGATTTCTAGTGATTATCATCATTTTGACTACAGAGACCGTCTCTGCATCTGATAAATAAATAGTCTAATCTCATCATTATACATTACCATCACTCTATTCTCCTATTTGATATTGTTCAGTGCTAAATAAATAAAAGTAACTTGACTTGCTGAGTGTCATCTTCATCTTTGTGCTCAACATAGTTTCATGTATGGCTTTTTCCATAATAAATCACCCACAATACACCTGCAACACGCACACGTTTTATTAGATTGCACAAGCTAATGTGTTACTTCATTCTATTCCAAATACAGCATAAGCTATAAAAGGCACACTTACTTCAGTGTTAAATGGTTGATGTTATAATACACACAGAGGAGCAGACTTGAGCAGAGGTGTCAGTGACAGGAGAGAGAGATGGTGGGCATCAGAAGGAGGGCAGAGAGAGGAGCAGCTCATGGCAGCTCTGATGGATGGGGCTTGTTAGGAGGCCCAACTGTTAGCTAAGTGACAATGACAGCTGGAAAAGGCCTCCATTACCACTTTTAAGATGTGGCTAAAATCCCCATCAACCCGTAGAAGCAGATGTCGATAACCCAGGGCGAGAGTTCTGTCAGCGGTGACAGCAACACATTTTCATCAAGCTAACAGAGCCACACGGCAGATGCTAATGTAGCTCAGAGAAAACACTGTAATACGCTCTAGCTTTTAGGAGGTCGTGAAAGAACATTGTAAAGCTTTGCAGGTTGTGCTTTGCAAGAAAAAAAAAAAAAAAACACACACGCAGGCCCTTCAACAACTCATATGTTTGGTGGTCTTTCATGTTTGCCAACATGAAAAATGATGTCACTCAACTGAAAGAAGTCTTGCAATGTGAAAGAGTGAACAAAATTACTTTCTCGAAGGCTGCTCTGCCCAGGTGTCACACCGGTGTTTGTAGAGAGAATCGAGAAGGAGATCGCCAGAGACGAGAGCTCAATATAAACTTAAAGTTTCTTTTAATCATAAACACAAAAGCAAAGATTCCAACATCCAATAGTGACAAGAGCAATCCAAAACAAGTGCAAACACGGGTAACATCCACATTGACTGACAAAATACAATACATTAATACATTAATTTTTAAAAACAGTTCCATTATACCTGTATTACTGAAAAGTACTGAATTTTACAACAATGAATAAATCAAAATTATAATGCAGATCTCTGAAAATAAAAATATACTGAACAAATACAGAGGTGAGTAGCAGTGTGTGTGCAAAGACAACAAAAATATAAGTTCAAGCATGAGAACAGGGTGGGATGGAATGAGGGATGTGGTGGAGAGATGGTGATGGGAGGATGATGATGATTCCCTGTAAGCACAAAAACTCTGTATTCGCCATCCTATAGTAATGTTTTCATTACAATTAACCTGACACAATTTTCCAAATTAAAATCATAGAGAAGTGGACGGTGTCTGTCCGCGTAGACTTTGCATTTTTATCAGCCCTGCCTGTATCATTTGTGTTTTTGTTAAATGTTCATCAATGCTCTCAGTTCCTGCCTTCGAGTGTCCTTATGCCCGCTGAGAAGCAAGGTCGTGATAACCAGAGTTCATGACAGACAGTTATAAACACCAATCTGTCAGGGATTTGTAAGAAAGACCCAGTCATAGATAGAGTTCAGGGTGTTTATTAACAAAACAGATAGATACAAGAGGTAGTGAGTTGCAGAGGTGATAACATGAGGAACAATACACAACATGACAAGGGAGGATATAACACCAACAGAAGCCTGACCGGGTAGATCGCAAGAACAAGACCAGAAACTTGAAGGCCGCGAATACTGAAATTGACCGAATGCCGGCCAGGAGAACCAGTGGCAAGGAACAGGAACAAGACAGGACAAGGCTCCACAGAAAACAGACACGCGGAAACAGGCAGGGGAAGAATAATAATAATAATATTATTATCATCATTATTATTATTAATATTTAAGTGAAACAAAAAGGTCATTAATAAAACATAAATCAACTTAAAATTATAAAAACCTAAAAGCAAGAGATCCAGACAAGGAGAACTAAAAATAAATAAAAAGCAAGAGAAGGAGAAAGACAAAAACATGAAAGTACAAAGGACTAGACAGGAGAAGGGCACAAGACTTACCAGACAAGGACAAGATAAAGCACTCAGCCACAGACACAGAGAGCAAGATGAGAGGACAACCACAAAAACTAAGAGTGAACAACTAGAGAGTGTAAGACAACACGACAGATGACCGTGTGAAAGACAAGCAGAGTGGGTGACAAGACGAACCAGCAAAAGACAAGAGGGCAAGGGGTACAATGAATAGAGAGGAAAGCACACGAGGAACAGCTGAAGACGATCAACTAAACAAGAACTCAACAAGGCTAACGAGAGGGAGTGGTAAAGAGGAAACAAGAAGGAGGGACTAGGGAAGCACATGGCTGACACAAGACAAGACACAAAACATAAAAGGTGTGTTTGAGATGCAGTACACTAGCCTGCCACCGGCTGGAGACAGCAGCCCCTTACAGTCCGGGGAGGAGCAAAGAGACGGCCGTCAGGTGCAATATGACATTTATTATTTGTATTTGACATTTTTCAAATATAAGCAGTTTATTCAGTGTACTGAAGCCTCTCACAACATCCATTAAAAAACGGCCTCTGGTTGACCAGTTTTTTACACTTATACAATACGAATATATATTTACCATATCGCCTAATCTTCATTTTCATCATTAATGTTTTGTTTAAATATCAGATATTCGATATAAAGATTGATTATGAAAACACACGCAGCACACATCGTGCTTGTCGTCACATAATCTGACCAATGAGAATAAAGTGTGTCGTCATCAAGGCTTTCACAGCCAGTTTTGAGCACCTGCAGCGCCTGACCTCTGCACCTGCTCTCGTTTTGCTCTCGCAGTACTTTGATGGCACATGTGATCGAAAGGCGGCTGCGGTCAAATGATCTTACCAGAATGCATTGTTTTGTTGTAAGGCGGCAGATTCGACCGCACCTAAAGACATAGAGACAGGCAGGATATTGACACAATCATGTGGTGGTCATTAACTTACCTCATTATAATAAAGACAGATTGTTCAGAAAATCTCAAAACACAAGTGAATTTGCTAATAATAGAATGTTAATATGTTGCGTTATGTGTTATGACTAACATTATTTGCGTGAATCAAATACACGACAAATAACATTATTAAACACTAATTTTACCTGAAGTTACAGAGAGGTTTCTCCAATAAGACTTCCGTTCATCTTCAAGAAAAGCTTGTGTCCCTACATTAAAATTCGATTCACCAAAGATGTTCATGTTTCAAACATTCATCGATAAAACCTCACTATGTAATCCATAATGAATCGTGTGGTTTCCTCCAAGTGCTCTTAAAGAGACACGATTGTCCTATAAAATAACACCTTACATTTAGACTTATATTGACATTCAAGGGACATTTGCACGCACAACATATTTGCTATACTAAGCTGTCCGGCGCAAACTCATTATCACACGAACCAATCAGAGCCTTTCATTGGCTCTGGAACCAGGTTCAGGTTTCGTCAGTGTGTTGTTTGAATTTAAACACAAGCCAACCCCCTTTTTTTAAAAGTATTTTAGATGTTATCTTAGATATATGTTATGTAAATGTAAATCTTGTAAAGGACAACAACCTACTGAACTGAAGTACCAACTTATTAAACAACATATTTTAAGCAGGCCATTGCAATGGTTAATAAATAGTTGACTGACGTTTGTACATTGCTACTTTATACTTTTCCAAATACTTAAAATTATAAACTCATAAATATGCGTATGCGTAGACATGGTTATGAATTACATTAAAAACCCAATAAAGGTGTAATAATTTTATGTTCTTACACAAAGTACACAAAAAATATAATTTAAGTAAAAGTAACATAAGTGTGTTTTCTGTAAATACACTAAAACATCACTAAAATTATGCTTTATTTTAGTATATTCTTTATAAAAAAAGTATTTTAGTACACTGTGTACAAATACAATAAACATATGCTTGTGTTTTAACATATTTTGTGAAAGTATAACTAAGCATATATTTAATACAAAAGTACTTTTAGTATACCTTTTAGAAAAATATTCAAATAAAATGTAATATATTTTGAATGCACTTTAAATAAGCATGTTGGGAATACAAATGTATTATAAACATACTACTGGAATTTCAAGTATTTTACATTACATTGTATTATACTACATCTATTTCACCTGGGTTGTAATTTACATTCAGCTGTATTGGTCGATTCTAATAAAACTAGAAGCTGTGGGTTCAAGTGCTTTGTGTGAACAGAGAGAGTGTAAAAGATGACGGTGAGGATGTCATCCTCCTATATTTCACTTCAGAAATCATGTGGGTTTCGGTTTACCATTAAAGTCAATTCACATACTGTTGTGGTTACAAGGCCACAGCTGTACTCACTGAGCTACCTTCTGAGGAAATTATATGTATCAGTATATGCATGCTCAAACTTCGCCAGAGAGCACTCCTTCCAACACAAGTTCACAACGGACTCTCTCTGGCGTCTAGACCTTTGCAGCATTCACACAGTATTGGACTCACACACACATGGACTCGATTTCCCACGATGCATCACTCACCTGTCTGGAGTCTGCAATCGCACACCAACAGCTGTCCTTCATCACCACACCCCTTCCCTCCCGTTTCCTGTGTACCTTGACTCTGCCTTGCCTACGATGTTCTGTTAGCCTGTGAATCAACAAGTCTTGCACATGGATCCGAACGCTTCAGCCACAATTATCACACTACTTCTATTTTAATTACTGTAGACAAAGTTGGTGCTTACAAATTTACTTCTTAAACATTGGCTTCCATCTTTAGAACAATTTTCACCTAGATCTTGTATGAATTGTGTTTAATACAAATTTCCTACCTAAAAACATAGGGAGGATATTAATGAACGGATGGATAGCAAGTAGATGGATGGATGGATATAATTAAATATTTACAAGGCATATTTATTTCAATTCATTAATGATTTCAAATAAATAATTATGCTGGAAATATAATTTATAAAGAAATAAACTATAAAACTGGTGCCCAAATATATCCCCATTGGTCTCAGGACATGTATATTAAGAGTGAGATTTTCATCTTTGTCACAATCTGACTCTTAATTGACAGACCTGTGAGATGCATTTTATTTTAAAATCATCACTCTTTTTGAGAAGAAGTTGTGTTGTAGTGGAAAGCTGGGGCAGAAAATGAATTTTGCAAATGGTTTTCAGCACATGATAAGTGGCTGCTGTTTGCTGAGTGCGACCTGAAAGAAACTCGTCCTAATGATTGATTTGTTGTGTGGTGAAATCAAATGTAAGACAAGGCCAACTGTTGTCAAGACTACTAGATGCACTCGGGAGCAAAGCTTCTGGTTAGATTTAGCTTGAGTTTCTCAAGGTCACGAGTTCTTAAAGGAATAGATCGCCCACCAAATGAAAAATTTACTGACAATTTACTCACCCTAAGGCCATCCAAAATGTGAACAGGATTGTTTTGCAGATGTTTGTTTCTAACTCATGGACTGGAGGGTGTGGAATATTGATAGGTTAATTATAAGTTTAATTATATGTCACTGTACTGTACATGGTCCTTTGGTGAGCAAGTGATCTACTGCAAAATCTCTCCAAATTACTTATCTACATCTCGGATGACCTGAGAATGAGTAGATTTTCAGCAAAAATTCATTTTTGGGTGACCTATTCTTTTAAAGAGGTTTTGTATTCCAGACACTTCAGGCTGGCAGTGTGCACATATTAAAACACTGTACAAAGAGGTCCTATGGGAAATCATGCACATTGCTAATCAATACTAAAACATATTAGGACCTATCACGCTAAAACCTTGAGGCTTTGAACGATGAGGACACACAGTGTGCAGCCGGCCCTCGGGAATCTCCATTACCAAACACACAGCTGGAATAGAGATGTCTCTCCCACACACACACACCGATGGTCCAGCCAGGATGAGCAGATGAAAAGATTTGTTATGTATACATCATTTTTATGTTGGGATAGAAAGGGACAAATTAAACCATTTCGCAGAGATGTCGATATTACTGCCGATGCTGGGAAATGTAGAATGTAACTCTGCAGGCAAAACGAGATTTAATGAATAGTGCAGCAACCGAAGCCCAGATCTGTTCCCGTATCACCTTATAAATGAGCCGGCATGAAAAAGACTTTGTGTGATGAAAGACTTGCACCTACAACACGTGTTTTCCTTTACATGTTGAAGAGCAGATTGATAACCTGAGGTAAATGGTGTGGTTTTAATAAAGCAAATGAAGACATGAAAGAGGATGACATAAGCATGGAAAACAAGGTTGTACCTGTGTCTGTTTTTTTTAGGATTCTGATTGTTTCCTTTTACTTCCTCCAGCCAAATTTTCACTGATCATTTTCCAATTTAATATCTTAGCTGAACAAACAGATTATTTGTTTCTCTGTGCCTTTATCATTATCGTTGTGGTGTGGACACTGCTATTCTTTAACACTGAGAAAGATTTTTAGATCTGTATGTTTATCGTGCTTGTTGTGAATGGGGCTTAATACAGGAATCTTAGAAGTACAGTAAAACTCTAAGTGCATGCCAATAGTTTGCCTGGACATGATGCTACCACAGATCCTTCCCTCTTTCTCTCAAATGGCACAGTGTGGAGTTGTTTCACTATCACTTCACGTCTTTTCAAATCTCTGTCTATGGTGAAAAAGCTGACAGTAGCCCAATGGAATTGTTGCACGTCTTGTTCTTGCTGGCGGTTAAATCCCGCTGCTCTGCCACCAACGCAAGGTTTTTGTGTGGTTCTTGTGTGGACTTGCATTTAACTTTACAAAATTGTTCATAAAAATGCTTTACATACTGTAAAACAAATAAACAAACAAATCGATACATTTTTACCCTTCCCCTTAAAGTTTTCCTTACAACAGTTCTGCAATTTTGCTTTTTGCTGGACTTTCCATCAGCCACTGCACCCTCTCACCTCCATTTGCCTCATACTCACATGAACTTCATTCCCCATTATGCATCACTCACTCACACCTGTCTGCCGTTTGAAATCAAAGTCACAGCTGCTGTTCATCACCACACCCACACACTTATTAACACTCAGCATAAAAACCAGACCTTCACACTAGCTCACCACGAAGTCTTGATTTTTGACCGTTTCCTGTGTTTGTTTTTCTGGTTTCTTGATCTTGGACTGCTTTCCCTGTTTTGTGATTGTTTGCTGCCTGCCTTGACCTCTGCTTGGGTTATTGTGTATGCCTCTGGATTATCTATGTTTGCTCTTGTTTACCTGAACATATAGGTATTTAGTTAACATTATTTACAATTCATTAGTCCTTTTACAGACAAACATTTATGCTATATATCTAAACAAAAATAAGCTAGTAATGAATAATTAACTGAATTTACAGTAAACACAATTTATCCATTATTAACAACTTATTAAGACACACACAATCACACAAAATCTTCTGCGTGCATGTCCTTATTTTGTGTCAAACGCATGGGTCATTTAACTATTAACTATTTCTATTGTATGACACTGTAAGCTATTTTAAAAATTCTACATAAGCAGTAAAAAGCAGTGTTATTATTTATTGATTACTGGAAATTAATTTAGCAAATTAATTTAAATTAATTTAGAAATTAGTTTCAATGCAGCGTTCAGATTGGAAAATCTGAGAGAGCCGGGATACCGGTTTATAATCCTGAGCGCGTGGCGATAAACACAGCCGCTAAACCCTGTGTGAAGGTTCATTTTTTCACGGATCAGGGGAAGAGGAGTTCGGGTTCAAATGCAAAAGCAGTGTTTATTAAAGCTCAGAGTCAAGGCAAACAGGAAAAGGCATAGGCAACTGAGTAAACGTTATACAAAGCGTGGGTCAATGTACCAGCAATCAGAGTCCATAGGGAGTGACAAAAGCGTAGATCCGAGGGGAAGCAGAGGTCGGCAACGAGTAAATCCAAATAACAAGACAAAACAAAGACACGAATGGAAAACGCAGACCGGGTTGACAGTGTAATGAACCGTAACATGACAAACAAAGACGGGGCTTTTATACAACAGGATGTCTGGGCACAAATAAGGTGGTTGGAGACAACAGATTCATAATAAAAGTCTGGGAAGGACAAACAGAGACAAATACACACAAAAGAAGTGCTAGAGCTGGAGTGCCATCTGGAGTCTCTTGCTAGCAACTCCAGCTGGGCGTGACAATATATACAGATAACCATTAGTTATGCGTGTGTTCATGCTTAACTGATGCATAATTCGGGCCCTTGAAATGTTAATCATTAATTACTAGTGTATTTTGCTCAACTAAAACTTAATTGTGAAGAAATTAACCAATGGTTAACTAATGCATTATTCTGACCCCCTATTCTGAAGTGTTACCAGAAATATTTGTATGCAGTATGAAGTCAATGTAATTTTCCAACAAGAAAACTGTGGCCAGTGAAAATGCTGAGTGGCTAGTAAATCGAGAAGGGTGTTCCTGTACAACCGGAGGAGCTGCAGTTTCAGGACCCCTTGAAACTGCTCTACGAAAAGTTCTACGACCCATATTTTTGTTTTGACAGCGCCATCTAGCAATCAGGTGATGTAATGGTGGCTGCTGTTTCAGGACCGCAGATCGAGGACCCTGGTGTAGTAATGTCTGTACATAATATGTGATTTTTGATTCAAAATGCATCAGATGTTAATTGCAAACTGTGCAATACCTGCTTTGAGTTACAATTTAAGCAAATTATAAATAATAATTATACATGAACAAAAAAAATTCTATATATAATATATATATATATATATATATATATATAAATTTTTTTTAAAAAACTGGAAAATTTGATTATCTTCAACATTTTGGTTTCTGAGTTATGATGTACAGTATATTGATTAACCTACTTAAATTTAACTAATAACTCAATATCATATAAAATAATGCAATCACCATATGCAATCACTAAATTACAGCAAGGTTGTAAAGAGGCAAGACAAGACTCAAGTATATTTATTATTTAATCATGTTATTTTTGCAAAACCCCCCTTTTCCATAAGCGACTGCATGGACAGAATGGCTCTGTGCTTCAACTCCTGAGAGAGAGGGAGAGAGGAAGAAAGAGAGAGAGTGAAATAACTAACATTTGTTAAGCATGTTCAGCTATAACATATATGTCTCACTCATGCACTGTTGAGTTGTAGAGAGAAAGAGAGCCAAAGGTAATATTTATGTGACTCTAAGTACAAACTCCAAAATGTGTAAGTATATAAGAGCAATACTCACCGATTGAATGATGTTCCTTCTTTCCTCAATTGTTTGTCAATCTTTCTGTTAAATTCTTCCACTTCACTGAAATAGTTATCAGAGAAAAATCACAGTTGTGTTAACAAAAATACCAGAAACAAAGAGGTGCAATGGGCATTGTGCAAAAATAATTCATATTCTACTCTGATCTGTATAATCTGGACCAGAAAGGAAGATCTTCTCAGCCTCCTGCAAGGAGACATTCTGTAGAACAGCCAGTGCATTTATGATGGCCTATGAAAAACATTAATATAAGTATACTATTAAACCACTTCTGAACAGCAAGCCATTACACATGGATCCATACACTAGTAGCATTAGCATGCAGTTTATATAGTGGACTTTGGAAGTGAATGAGTCCAAATCCACTTTATACTATGCAGAACATGACAGAAACTAATGCATGATAACCATCGGCCTGCAGATTAGGCCAAACAGTAACAAACTATTAAAACGCCAAAATTATAGGCTGGTAACACATATTGTAGTGCAACCAGGCAGACATTATGGCAGACAGTTTAATTATGAAAATTTTAATACTTAACTAATATGGGAAAACGATGAGTATTAAGCAAGGTTTCATACTAATACAGAAAGCTGAAGGTAAATATTACAACTCACGTCAGCATGTTTATATCATCTTTTTATTTTTTATTAATGTGACGGTTAGATTTATTATAGTCATTCAAACTCAACACTATTTATGGCCACAAATTAAGAACGTCGTAATAATAACACTAGCACAAAAATTCATTTGTTTCATTTGTTGGGAATTCATTTGTAATTCATAGTTATCAGCGCTCACTTGCACACTGTTTAAACTTTGCATGGTTTAAACATTAGAAAATAAACCTTAATTGAATATCGATACTCACAGTCTGATTGCTGTCCGTGTCTTCCATTTTTAATCAGTGTTTTTGGTGATCCAGGTCAGTGGATGGCACTGTCACAAAAAACTAGGGTCCTAAAACTGGGGTCCTGAAACTGCTGATCCTCCAGTTGTGCAGGGATATACTGTTGGGATAAATCTGGAAAACCACTAGCCACAGTGACTGGTGAGCAAAACCGTTAATGGCAAGCCCTGCTAATCAGTAGCATCCTATGTTTCTGAAAAAAAACCCTATATGGGTTTGATAACATGTTTTTGAGTAATTATGAAAACAATTACACATTAAAAGATAATGCATCACATTTATGTAAGAATTCTGCACCTAGTTTGCAACATTAAGTAAATTGAATAGTTTATTGCTTTCCTTCCTTAAATGTCCCTGGGATTTGTGGGAAACTTTTAAGCCAGTTAATTTACAGCTTTGATCTTTCTCAAAGGATTAATCCTACACAGCATTCAACCTTTCTTTAGCTTGTTTGTGAGCAGAGAAAATCTGTTAGAAGTTACAGAGCTTAATGTATCTCACATTTTCAGAATCTGAATAATACATTTGCCTTGTGCAACTGTGCCTGCATTCTATAATTAAGCCTCTATTACTGCTGCTGCACTCCTGTATTAACTGTCAGATCTCGTCACTTTACAGAGAAAAGGTCAAAGACTCTGGAGTCTCAGTCTGGTTTAGTAGACTTGTTCATATCAGAGTTAGGGCTCCCTGTGGTGCAGCTTAGCCTGCTGAAAATGTGTTTACAAGTCCCAGTAAAGTCACCTCTTACTCACTGGAAGCACACCTGCCCCTTTAGAGATGGCCTTTACACATGTAGAGCTGCCAAGCATCAAGAGCAGTCAGAAAGAGAGTGGAGTGGAACAAGGTGGGCAGGTGTCATTTCTGCTGACTGCTCCAGAGGGAAAACTTGCACACGGTCACACATGAGCTAACATGGACACACACGCACACACACACACACACACATCTGGAGCCAAGCTAAAATACCTGGAGGAAGCTATCTCACATTCACCTCAATAGCAGCGGGCTGTGATTCATGTAAGAACGCCATTGGAAGATGCAATCTTTGTTTGTGGGCACTACGCAATTGCATGCTAGCTAATTGTAAATGGCATGACCAGCTGCACTGAAGCTGGAAGAAAGCTGACTGGCAGAACAATACTTTTATGAATGGTTTTATGAACTGATTCTCTTGAAACATTAAAAAGTTTCACAATCTTTCTATAAGGACCAGGTTTACAGCTTGCACCAGCGCAAAACCTAACCTTAACCGCTAAAACTCTAATATGTGAGTTTATTGTTTATAGAAATAATCTCTGTTACCGGTTCTGGCTGATCTAATTAATGCAGCCTAACAATCCTTTAATGGATTTGATTAATAAATGTGTATCAGTGTGTT
>JAUMHI010000065.1:4823281-4882188 GCA_032359435.1 Enteromius unitaeniatus
ATTTTTGCAAATTGATATTTTCATAATATATATTCTTTCATTTGAAGAGAAGAGAAGAGAAGAGAAGAGGAAAGAAAAGAAAAGAAAAGAAAAGAAAAGAAAAGAAAAGAAAAGAAAAGAAAAGAAAAGAAAAGAAAATGGATGGAGCATAATGTGGGGAGTTTGTTTTTTTTGTTGGCTGGACTCTTTGTAACTTGACAAAATGTTACTCAGTGGCCAAAGATGTCCATCTGGTTGTACAATTTTAGAAAGAATGAATTTTTAAAGATGGAACTATTAAGTGGGTTTGACTTTCTAAACTGTCTAAATCACAGCAACTGTCAAGCTGTCACTTGCTCATCCATGTCTCTTTAGTGTCTGAAGATATTTGCACATGTGTTTCTTAGATTTTTACATCCACTGAAACATACAATATTAGCATACTGGCAGTTTTATGAATATTTATGACTTCTTTATATTATAAATAGATTTCTTTCATTGCACTATTTTAGATAATAGTATAATATCACAGAGTTGCAATTATACAGCAGATGGGGAAGAGTTTTTAGTAAATTGTGGATCCACAATCCTGGAAGTGTATGTACAGTGTGTATCCTTACATACAGCTTTCACATGTCTTCTGAAAAGCATAGGTATGAATGTATACACACACACACACACACACATATATATATATATACACACACTGTACATACATATGCTTTTGCTATATACATACATATGCTATATATATATATATATATATAATTATGTTTATTATTGTTTTATGGTGGAAACAAAATCAATGTAAATTCTACTGAATTCAATGTCAGTGATTAACTACCATAAAATAACCTAACGTCCATGAATTTTCCTATTTCATACACAAATGTCTAAGACCTATTGTACTACGTTCCTCCAAACAGCAATGCAAACAGTTTGTATAATAACTGTGTCAAGATATGATATCAATTGTTCATATGTCAGACTTTACTGGGTCAATATTTGTAAAATATTTGTACATCTCTTTGAAATGTTAACATTTCAGCTTCAGCTTTAATGCTGTTAAAAATGTATGTTTCTGGAGATGTGCAGCATGTGAAACAGTCTGCTCAGATCTTATCCTCTGAGCAATTTAGACTAGTTCAGAAAACGTATAGCAATGTAAAAAGTAAAAAAGTCAGAAGCAACAAAATATCATTAATCCAAAAAAACAAACGAAGCACATCAGTGTTAATAAATCGTGTTAATAAATGGATCACACAGATTTTGAAAAATAAGAAAGTGAGATTTGTCTGTACTGGACAAGATTATAGGTCAATTCTGATGGCTCCTTTATTTTCCAAAAAAAAAAAGCTCGGTTTCTCTATTTACAACTTGTGCAAAAACATTTAAAGGTTTCAAGGACTTTACATTGTAAGTTCATTTCAAGGCACATACATGGGACAACAACAACAGTTTAGTAGTGGAAACAAACGAAAGAAAATAAGTGTACATAGCAATCAAAAAATTACTTTGGTTCCCAATGGATTCTACTTGCAAAACCCAGCTCACAAACCAAACAAATCACCATATGATTGAAAAGCAGAATCACTCCCCATCTTAAACGTGAAGAAAAAGACCCAAATACTAAAACATGAAACATCATGGTTGTTGTTAAACCTGTCATGGTTTTTAGATTGCCATTCATTCAAACATCAGCCAGAATTAGTCTTATCCTAATGTAAAAGAGCCATGTCAACCCATGTGCTGAAATCTGTTTTAAATAAGTTTCAACAGTGAACATATATACCAAATTGCACATGTGAGAAAACCTTTCAAAAAACATAATGACAACTATATTCTTTCAAAAAAAAGAGTGAAAGGGACACACAAAGATCAAAGACGAATTCAGCCACATTTGTGGTAGTGCTTTGTTCAGACTGACCTCACAGTCATTTCGAGTAATTATTCCAAACCAAATCAATGTGCTTTTTCAAAAGACAGATTGAATGTTGGGTAGGATTACGGACGCAAGGCATTGCTCACAGTCCCTTTTGTGTAATACATCCATTTGACTACAGGGCCACTACTGTGATTTTCAGCTCATCCATAGAAAATAAAGAACAATGTACGCCACACGGGTGAAGCAATGAGTCACTCTGAATCATAACACGCCGTTCTTGACTAGGGGATAGACCTTGACTTGTTAGCAATGTCATCTATTGATGTCTGTCAGGATGCTGTTTGCAACTGCCCTTCAGTATGTGTGCTTTCCATTCAGTCCTGCCTTCGAAACATGTAAATCACAGATCTCTGTGTAAATAACGTCAAATCCTTCACGTGAACCACATTTAGACATACTGCTGGGTTACAGTAAGGCAATAGATTCAACTGTTCAAAATGAAACATTTCTGGTTTTGGTAGTGACCCAGCAAAAGCTAGATTTGAGGACTTCGGTGGAGGATAGTGGCCTTAGTGCCATTACTTTTCTATGAAAATGCGTCGGTGAGAGGCTCGGGACAGATTTATCTCACTATCGGGTTAACTTTGCAGCGATTCATTTGGGTCGGAGCCACCGCAGCCGCCTCCTCCCAGGGAACCTGAGCCTGACAACCGCACCGGACTTGTGTTGGAGGAAGTCTGTTAAAAAGAGTTACGGGTGGCCACAGGATTTGAAGTGAATTGTTAACGCTGTACACATCAGTTAAAAGCCTTCGGATGAGAAATGGAGCCTGAGGATGTTCCAGATTGCAAAGAAAAATAGGGACCGGTTGGTCAGGGAGAAATACTTTCATGACCACAGAATGCAGTAGCCCTTTTTGTTTGTGCCACTGAGACGAACCTTGTGGGTTGTTGGTAGTTAACCTGTGCAAGCACCAACTGTGTTAGTCACAGAAATCAAACATCCGTTTGATTTTGAGCAATTCCAAAAGCAATTTGGATGTAAACAAGTATCCAACCATCTAGTCCGAACCCTAATGCCAAGTCGGAGAGCGATGAATGGTTAACTCTGGCAATTAGGACCACCACCCTGACTACAAACCCCCATCCCAGTCTTGAATCCTCCTGCCAAATGAAAATAACCTCTGCATTTTTTCCCTTTCTTGGACCAGGGATTATGCAGTGGGGGTTTGAACTCGGCTCACAAAATGAAATCTTGTCAAAGCAAGTAAAGTCTATGAGTAACAGCGCATGATAAATACTTCTCCACAGCAAGCCTGAATTCCAAACTCGGCTCTCTGTCCTGGAAAACTGGTGTGCTATTAAAAAAAAAGTTCTAATTGCACTCATGCAGGGATCTGAAACTCTTTCAAAGACGGAATCTGGCATGCGCCAGTTCGTCTCCATGAAAAGAGGGCTTTTGTTTAAATGCCCATTCATCATCCCACCTGATGTGATGCATGATTAAAAAGGGTTTTGGTCAGTAAAGGAAAAGCCAGACAATGATGTGTATTCTGCTTTAGAATGCACAGAAATAGATAGAGATGTGGAGCTCTGTGTAGTACCCTGGCCTAATTTATAAATCAAAGAACATGTTTCAGAAAGAAAGTATATAAAAGGCAAATATTGACATTTTTCATTCTTTTCTGAAGTTTTACAATTTATAATTAAAAAAAAACATGAAGGAGATTACAGAGCTCCCTCAGGATATCATAAGTTTTCACAGGGGTTTAGTTATTATATTAGCTCATTTAATGTTTGGGTTGCTAATTGCTTAAAAATAAGGCTAAGACACAAAAGCTTTTTTCCAGAAAAGCCAGGATTTTAGCATGCTAGAGTGTCTGTACTCTATTTGAGCTGTATGTACCGAGACAAGCTGCCCCCTGCTGGGCAAAAACATACCCAACTATGCCCTGAAAAACACTTGCACAGGAACCCTTCTCCCTACCGCATACAGCGGCGTAGGCTTCTACTTGTGAGAACTGCAGGGTTTTGAAGAGTGGTCCCTTTTCCCTTCAAATGTGATTTCCACAAAAGCTCATTTCCTGAATGACTGCTCATGCTCTCTGCTGCATTAAGAAAGTGCACTTCAATTCCAAAAAAAAAAAAAAACTCAGCTCCTTTTTTTTTTTTTACTGCAGCTTAATCAGCGGTGTTTTGGTTTCCTGACCACTGTGTTATCTTAACTACTGTTTTGTGAAGGGGTAGCTGTATTTCAGCACAAAGGGCATATTTTGGTTGTGTGGTTAGCAACGTTTTTAAGATCTTAAAGTGGTAGAGAGGCAAAACCTGTGGGCTACACTTGCAGCAGGTAGCCAACGTGCTTCGATTATACAAAACATCCGCAGCGTCCTTGAGTGAAACCACTTTGAGCCTCACACATATTACAAAACCATTTCATATTTACTAAGAATAGAAAATATAGCAGAATTCCACATACTTGTCCACAGTATAAATTACCATGTTGACTGCACCTGGAAATATATATATATATATATATGTATATATGTATACGTGTATTGTACAGTATATTGAACTACATTTTCTTTGAACAAATGTTTTTAGCATCTGTCGAACAGCATCATGTGTGGCAGAAGTCCACACTGGGAACATTACTGCTCTTGCAGTACGCTATGCTATTGTTACTGAGGTGACAGTCTCTGAGGCCGATCCCTCCATTAGGTGTGTAGATGGGCTGAATTCTGAAGTCCCCTTTTAAAAGCTGCTCATTGTTTAGTGACACTATCTGAAAGCTTGTTTCAGTCATTTCTAGGATGGAGTTATCCTTTTTGGTACCGGCTTCGCAGTAGTCATCTTTTCTCCTGCCACGATTGTATTTCCATTTGGATGATGCCGACCTGCTTTTCTTGTGCATGTGCCAGCAAAACAAGCTTAGAAGTGTCACTAAGACCACCAACACTGCCCCACCTATAACTCCAGCCAACAGGAGTGTGGATGTGTTGTCTTGCTGGGCAGCCTGCTCAGATTCAGAGTACGAAGATGTGGATTTGGTTTTAGCCTCAGAACAGATAGTATCCTCGCCCGGTCTGTACGTGTTAAGAGTATCCAGAACGTACACGCAGATGCGGTAGATAGACCTTGGTTCTAAATTTGACAGGCTAAGCCTTCGTTGGTATCCCGGGACTGTTCTTTCTCGAGTGATGTCACTCATCAAACTCTGTCCCATCTTGACCCAAGTCACCTTGTAAGCCGTCACAGTGAAGTAAGACTCCCAGCTCACGTCAATGCAGGTGGAGTTCACTACGTGAAAGGAGATTTTTAGGGGGTCTTCATAAGGCGGCAGGGGACCTGGAGGGAACTGCGGGAATGGGGGTGTGGGGTTGGCCGAGGCAGGGTAAAAAGCAGTGGGTGAAATGGTTGTGAAGCGGGTGGTTCTGGAGGTGGTCTTAGTGATGGTGGTGGTTCTGCGAGGTGGCAATGTAGATGGATATGAATGGGTTGGCCAGGGATGCAGTACGGTGCCCGCTGGGCAGTCGATGGCATCTAGGGTGAGTTCTCGAATTACCATGCCACGCACCCTTTCAGGACTCTGGCACGTGAAGCCACGGACGTTTATCGCAGAAGGCAGAGACCTGAGCCATGCGATGACCCACTTAATGTTGCAATCACACCTCCAGTGGTTGTTTCTCGCATTAAGGTGCCTCAGGTTTCTCAAACTGTCAAAGACACCCGGTGGAAGAAGCTGAAGCTGGTTGCTAGAGATGTCTAACTTCTCAAGTTTGGAAAGCCCATCGAAGGCTGTCACTTCAATGGTGTCCATCTGGTTTTCCTGCAGGTTCAGCTTGGTCAGGGACCTGCTAGGGAGCAATGGTGGTGGAGTGTTAAGGGAGTTTCGAGCCAGGGACAGTTCCCTCAGGTTGACCAGGTCCTGGAAGGTTCCGGGAGCTATGCCCTCATCCTCAAGCAAGTTCCCATCCAGCAAAAGTCGCTGCAGGGTGGTGACATTCTGAAAGGCATCCTCGTCAATGTCGGCAATGCGATTCTCGTCCAAACGAAGCTCCTTGATATCTGCCGGTAATCCTATAGGAATGCTGCTCAGGTGGTTTTTGGTGAGGAAAAGAAGCTTGAGGCTGACAGCCTCCCTGAAAGCCCCCTCCTCTACCCCTACGGTCGAGATGGAGTTGTCGTCCAGGTGGAGTTCCTCCAGCATGGATAGCTGGGCGAGTGCTGCCCTGGAGATAGTCTGGATGTTGTTTTCCTGGAGGTGCAGCACTCGAACGTTCTTGGGAAGGTTGAGGGGAAATTCATCCAGCTGATTTCCATACAGGTAAACCGTATCTACAGAGGCAACATTGTGTAGCTCCAATGGAAAGCCGGCATTGTTGATCTGATTGTTGTGGAGGAAGAGGGTCTTGTATCCCTCTTGCACCCCCAGAGGCACAGATGTCAGGCTCCTCTCATTACAGTAAACAAATGTTCTATCACAGCGGCACTCCTTAGGACAGGAGGAGACGGGGCTGAACTGCACATGCAAGCTCAACAACACTGTCAACCAAAAGCGAAGAAATGAAGTCCAATCGTTATTCCAAAATCCGGCTTGAAACTCCATAGTGAAAAAGAAAGGGAGGGAAGGGAAATGGCAAGGCAAAATCAGTGGTTGGAGGGAGTAAAAAGGAAATCCAGCAAAATTAAGTCCTCTAAAAGATTACTCTAATGCGCAGTTCGCAGATAAACCAGGAATTTGAGGAGTAATCCCTTGATAATTTTAGTCCTTGTCTGGAGAGGTGGTCTCATTAGAGTGCATGGGTTCTCTCACTCAAGCCATCCATGCCGAGGAATCAGATCATTGCAGAACTGCTCTCGCTTCCTGCAGGGCCCAAGCAGGGTGTGACTGAGCCACACCGTCCACCTCCGAGCCTGCTGTCAAGTGCTGATGGGCCTCAGCCCGAGCGCCTTCCGGAAGATGTGGCATTTGTGTTCAGAGACCTGTTTCAAAAAAACAAAGACAAATTAGGATGGGAAAAGTCTGGGCTCACAACAAAAAGCCAGTAGGCTGATAAACTTTACACATTTATGTTTTTATACACAACAAAAAAACAATTTAAATTATTTTCTGTTTATTATATTGTTTATAGCGACTTCAGAATGCATCCTAGAATATTCACATCCCCTTTGAGTGTAGCTCAGGGCAGAAAAAATCTAAATCAAATGATTTGAGGGAGTGGGGTGTCCTACACAGCTCAGAGCGGCGAATGCTGCCGGTCAGATTAAATGTGATTGAGGTGAAATTTAGCCCCTCTATTTGCAATAAATGATCAATCAAACAGTTTTTTCCACTCCTCAACGTAAAGGCTTTGTGATAGCTCAAGGTCTCAGAATCATAATCAGGACTCATACTAATTTTACTGCATTGCTTGTATTTTGATGAAAGTTGAGATTAAAATAAATAAAAGCTAAATATTTTCTTATATATAATTGTGCAAAGCAGTAGCTGCCGTTTTTTTTTATGTAATGAAAAATGTTTTAGTCTGTCCTGTTTGCATTTCTGTGCTTTTATTTTGTGCTCACTGTGAAATAACAAACTTCTTGGCATCTTGAGCCTTCAGCAAACACCTCTGCATTGGATTTTTGCTTTTGTGGCCTATACCATCTGCCTTGTTAATAGAGTTAAAACAATCAATGCCTGGCAAGAGAACACTCGTCTTTAGTGAGAGGCAAGCTATCACAGATGTGATTTAAATGAGGAAAAATACAGGCCTAATATATAAAGCCATTTAGACCAGACAAAACCATATTTAAATCAACATAAAACGCATAATAATGAGTATGAAGACTTTTTTTCAGTGATGTGACAGAAGAGCCATTGTTGAACCCAAAATAACCTAAAAAAAGTGAACAATTTTTATAATCTAAAGAACCTTTTTTTCCCACTAAATAAACGATTAGAAGTTTCCATAGATGTAAAAGATTCTTCATGGAAACATCAATGGCAATAAACAGGCTTAGTTTTAAACCTGTAGTTTTAAGAGCAGCTTACATTATTAAAAAGTTATTTATAAATGTAAAAAACAAAACAAAAAAAAACCTTAATTTGCTACCTGTGTGTTACCATATTTATTACATATTGCATACAATTAAAATATGTTTGATTTAACACACAATAGTTTTACTGTATTTCATTTTTTTTCTTTTGAAAAAAATAAATAAATCAAGACTATATCTAGGTCTACCAGTAAAAATATTGTTATAAGGTACAAAATTGTTACTGGTTAAAAAAAGCCCCATATATTATTTAAAGTATTTTTTAAATTTTATTCTTAATATTCTTTCTATCCTAATCACTCATTGCAATATGCTATTTTATATCCTCATTTCAACGCTTATTGCATTATTCATGTCATAGATGGCCTGATGTTGTTTTTTTGTCTGTGTAGGTCACACTGTACTTTTTCTATTCTCTGTTTATTGGCTATTCTTCATGGAAAGGCCATATTTGATGTTTTGCGGCGCTTAACTATTGATCAGCTAAGAAAAAAGGACGGTGGGAAAATGTAAAATATGCAGGCATCAAAACACCGTCCCTTGCAACCATATTTTTAGAAGGAATTCGTGTCAACCACGGCTACATTGATTCATTTTTTCCTCTACAGTTCGTAAAACCGCTCGCAGACAAAAGAAGATGAATAAAGACAGAACAACACTGAAAGTTTCAGGCGGATAAGGTGAACTTGAGAGCTGTTGGTGTGAATGAATAATCATTAGATGCTACTGAAAGCCGATCCGACGCTATGCCACGCTTGATGTCTGACCAGATGACCACTATTCACCCGGAATATCGTGTCTGAGATGCTGAAGCGCTGACCAGCTTTACTCTAAGATACGAACGCAGCAGAAAAGTAAAAGCCCATAGTTACAGCAGAATAGTTTCTGACGAAACGCCTGGGAACGGTGTAACTTACACATCCAGAATCCAGCCAACAGTTTTAACTTCAAACACGTACGGATCTCGATCATAACCTATTCGTATAGTTAGACGAGTAAATGGACCTCCTCCAGCAGAATAAAGCAGCCGCCTCCATCCAAACCAGCCTACCTTATCCAACATGATTTGATCCGTATAATTCAAAACAGCAGTGAGCACTTGTCCTCCTCTTCTCGTTCTTCATGCGCTCGGTGGAATAGACGGGACGCACGGATCCAGCGCCATTCCCGCAGCAGACTGTTCTACCGAGTCGGTTCCGAGCTCCTCTCCGCCCGCGGCTCCTCCGGACAGCATGCTGACCCTCGTTTAGAGAGCTCAGTGTCCGCGCTCACTGCTTCTTTCCGAAGCGACTCCCTCGTACGAACCTTTATTTTACATCAAATTCACCTTTGCAAAATCCACTTTTTCCAGGAGTCGGTAAACTCTCCGAAAAAGCCCAAATACATCCACCTCGCCGCGTCTCATGCCATCGCACTTCGTGAACGCGAAACGCAAGAGTTGCAGATTAATCTCCGAGAGATGTTTACAGAGAAAAACTGCGCTGGTAATGATCTGTTCACCGCACACCTCCGTCTCTCTCTCTCTCTCTCTCTCTCTCTCTCTCTCGGTCCTCCCACACTGTCCTGAGTAAAGAGATTACAGGCTGGGGTGGAATGACACTTACATTTTAACTTCCCCTTCTCTGTTAAAGCATACGAGCTTGATTTCCTGCTGATATGTTTAGTTTTGTCCCATTGATCGTCATTAACTGAATTTACGCGACGTCACTATTCGCCAATAAATAGTTGAATTTCCTCCCTCCTAAGAGGACATAATTCATGACAAAAACAAAACAAATATATGTCTTGCTTGGGTTGAGCCAAACCAAAATCCACCTCTAACCCTAGAAAAATCTGGTTGTGAGTTTACATTTTCCAACGTTGTTATTATTATTATTATTATTATTATTATTATTATTATTATTATATCATTTTTTTCTGTACGTCTCATCAAAAATAACTTATAAATAATCAAATAGATGCCCTCTCACATCGATTTAATCTCACAATTCATACGAGAGCTAAGACAAGCTTTAGTCAAATCTTAAGTCATTTCTCGGTGAACATTTGAACATTCTTACACAGTTTTCTTAAGAAGCGGCGATGTGGAACTTTTGAATGAATTCAGAAGCTCTTAATCCCACACAAACTCCTAGATTAATTCATTTCACCCTGCTTTACTATCATGAATGTAACATTTATATGCAGTCTCTGTTTCACATTAAGTTATTAACATTTGATCCAGATGTTCTCCATTGTCTCGAGGTGTCTGAGGCAATCTTAAAGGCATCTCTCTCTCTCTCTCTGCCTGTGTTTGAGAACCAAAGACAGCTGTCCTGTAGTTAGTCGTTGACTCGACAGGCGCCGCCGTGTTTGTACGAAAGCACCTTCTAAGGTAACAGTCTTCCAATAACGTCATGTCTAATAAAGTACAACAAATTCAAGTGAGCTTTAGAGATTTCCAAGCAAATATCTCGAGACGGCAATGCTTATTCCTCAGAGCTGAAATGAAGGAAAAGACATTCATTAATCATCCGTTCCACTTCTACCATAGATCTCAGTAAGCAATTGGCAGTCAATATTGAGAGAAATGCGTATGTAAACTGTACTTCTGTTGCTCGTGGTCTCTCATATTCTGCTTCTCTGTGTCTCTCTAAAGCTCAGGCAGCGTAACGTTCATTAACTATTCACTCACTGCCGTGAAAGACGCACAGAATGTGCCGATACTGCACTCTGTCAGACTATACATTTTAATTAGGACCAGATTACTGTAAACGCGACATGATATTTAAATAGAAGCCGACTAACGGTGAAGGGACAGCTTGACGTCGGCCTATATCCAGCGGGAGGGAAAACTCCACACACTTATTAGGGCCCCAGTGATTTGGCAATCAATTTGCGATCGTTAGATTAAATGACAAGGAAGGGCAGAGAATTATAATGGTTGAACACTGAGAAATGAGAGCGTCTCCCTCCTTTATTGAAAAGAAATTGATCACAGTATCCGAGTTCCATCGCGTCACGTGGCCAAGAGCCCTTTTAGTGACTTTCCAGATGTCTTTATTTATTTTTATCTTCTAAATGGCAGTGATTGACTGCTTCGTCCTTCTCAGTCCACAAAATTTAATTTTAACATAAATCTGTCTGCCATACTGACAATGAATTATACACTGAACCCAAAACTATGCAGAAGTAAAATGATAGGCTACCATATTTTACATGGAATCGTGTGTACTGGGAAAAAAAACGAAACCCTGGAAAAGCAGTCGTGTGTCTCAATCGATGGCCTTGTCTGATAGTAAGGAGTCTGTGAAGACGGTCAGCTCCTAAAAATAAAGTCCTATAATGCACCATGAAACAAGCACATCGTGCATTTTTAGACAAAACCACAGATTTTCATGAACTCTTATGAAAAACAAACCTGAAAAATGTATATTAGATTTGATATATTAGTTATTTTAAAAACTATTAACTGGAAAGTTTTTTAAGGTCCATATATCAATATGCCTTAAAAATGTGTTCTTTTGTATGTAAATAAATGCTTACGGCTCAGTGGGTCAATTCTGTTGAATCAATTTTGAATAAATATATAAATCAGCTTTAATATTTGACATGACATTTAATTATCATTCTAATTCTTTCACAATAGAGACATCCCAATAATAGCAAAATGGAAGAAAGATATTATAATCACATTCAGAACTTTATTTATTTATGAAATGTTGATAACATATTAGTCCGAATTCGAGCATTTAAAGTGGAAGACAACATGGTTACTGTAATAATGAAAAAGTAGTTGTTTGTGAGTGTAGATGCTAATATAATTATTGTTATGAACAGTCCTTAAGAAATAGTGTAGCTGGTGATAAATACCGGGTTAGTGGGCAACCACATAATCATTTTGTATATAATTGAGTCAAATATTTAGTAGACAGGATCCTCGCTAATAACAGAATTCATGTTGACAATATTCAGCTCTGAAGAAGAGACGCAGCAGAAGGGTTTCTGAAGTATTCGTCATGCCTTCTAGTTTCATAATACGACAGCTCCTTTTATGCAAGTGTAGGAATTTCTTCTATTTTCTTATTGCTTTTAATGAACCATATGGCCCTTCAGCAGCCAGCTACTCAAATAAACAAATGCAGATCTATTGCACATAGCAGTTCTACCCTAGAAAAGTTCAAAGGCCTGCTACAAAAACTCATGTGCGATTTATATTCCCCGTCACACTGGGAAAATTGCACAGATCCTTCTCCTTAAGACCACCTACATCATACTGTAATATGTTAACATTTGCGACTTGTGTTACCTCTGCTGCAGTATATCAGATCCAGGACTTTAATATTTAATAGCCCAGACCACGCCAACACTTTGTGGCTGAAAGCGTCTAAGAGTTTGTTGATTTTAATGTCATTTAGTTCAAATCAAATCTTTATTGTTGAAAGTAAAACACACGCGTTTTAAGGCATTTATATTTGTAATATTTGTTTGTTTGTTTTAATGATGCTTAAACACGCTTTTTATTAAAAGGATATGATTATTTGTTTCGGTGATAAATGACTGTTTTTATTATGTTTTGTAAATCTTTTTCCAGAACTCTTCTATTTTCTGTGAAAATCTGTATTTAGTTGCATTAGGACTATTCCTCAACTGACATCATTTCCACAATGACCATCAATTTGGATGTTAATATTTAATCTGTCTACAGTAGCTGACAGCAAACACTAACACCCAGAGGCTGATAGCTTCTCTATTTCCACATGTATTTTTCTTCATCTAGTCTTACGTAAATATTTTTGACTCATATCACATCTGATAAAAATGTTCCACTGCAGATAGATTTGACTGGAAATAGGTTTCAGGTCACATTTATTCTGCTGGTTGAGCACTCAGTGGGTGTCTGGGAGGCAAAGCTTAAAATCTGGATCAAAGCCCTTGTTCACTGACCCCTCTGGACCCCATCCACAATCAGAGTACTACAGAGAGAGAAAAATGCCCACTCCTGACCAGCATGCTTTGGGCTTTCGCAGTATGTGCGGTGTGGTACATCTGCATGTTTATGCGTTGCAGTTGATTTCTGGTGTCAGTTTAATGACTGGCCAGAGTTGAGCCCGAAACAAAAAATCGTTTTGGTTTTAGTGTTGACCAAATCTTAAAGGTTTGAGAGAGGCTTTGCGCATACTGCTTCTTCCCTTTGGACTTACAAACACCTCAAAGAGCAAGTGTTCAGTGAGCCCGAGCCTCTTTCACAAGAGGACAGTCAAAGTATGCAATGTTTCAGTCGGCCTCGGCAAGCTGTAAAAACAGGCTCTAGCAACAAACGAGGCCTTGTGTTTTCCTGCCGACTTGGCGGAGAAAGACAGTGAGACAGAGGTCAGAGAGTTAGCCGGAGGATGGGTCTAATCCTGCCGTTTGAAGTCACATCTGCTGCAGATTTCTCTCAGCCGAGCTCAGGCAGGAGGAAGTCTTGAGTCTGAGGAGGTGCTGCTGAGACGCCTGGACGCTCCTCCAGGGTCACCTGCACTGGACCTGCGCTCACACGCCTCTCAGAGGAAGTGCTGAGATAATCAGATGCTCGTTGTGGAAATGTTGTATAGAAAAGCTATCTCTACAAATAAATGTACAGAGACAAATCATATCATTTTCGTATATAATATGTTGTATTTAAATATATATATATGTTTAAACATAAGCTTGATCATTTTGCATTTATATGAGAATTAAAGCAATAAATAAATTGGTTTTCTTTTACTTTCGTTTGTTTAAAAAAACAAAAAACAAACTTGTATTGCCAAAATAATAATTGTCATAACAATAAACATCCAACTGTTTTGGATATAATTCTAGCAAAGCACAACACAACTGACAATAAATGAAGCAAAAATGAAAAACAAGCCCAGATAGCTTATAATAAGCAGATGTGTCGTGGCAGTATTTACTGCATATACACTGTTGAAGTAACACAGAAATGAATGAGAGAATCTGTGAAAGCATGTTCACAATTATTTATATCTATATTTGTTTATTTAACTTTATGATTGTAAATGTATTAATCTGAATATGAGTTTCTGATTTTAGTGTCAGGACTGATCTGATTCTTGGTTAGCACTCACGGTCCTGACCTCTTTTGTACACACTGACCTTTCTTACTATGAGGGCTCAGGTGCATCAGCTTCAGGGTGTTCACATGCCCGGCTCATTATTCATGAACGGCCCAGGCCGATATCCCCATGGGTAATTCTTCACTCATAAATGTATTTGCTCGTGTCTTAAGATATGACCTCTGGAGGGTTGTTTTGAGGTTTAATAAATGCAAAATCAAGTCTTGTGAGCAGTTAATGAGCACTCAGAAAATGAAAGTTTGCATACAAGTCAATGGGTGAATCGGTTTAGCTGCAAATGAGGCACACACACACACACACTCATGGTCAATCTTGTTGTCAGAACAGCTCTCCTGTGCTCAGCCTACCGTGATCTAGAGAAAATGAAAGAGCGAGTTCATTCATATTCGAGGCTTTGTCAGCATATTCTCTTCAGTAAGTCGTAATGTGTCAGAATGGATCGAGGCTCGTGTGCACACTGCTGTTTGGTTTGGTGTGCAGATGGAAATGTATTTATATACTTCAGGGCATTGTGAACTTCACAGACTTTGTGCCAGCAGTCATTTGGCGAGAGCATAAGCCATTGTGACATAATCTGTTAGAGTTCGACTGACAGGCTGAGTCAGAGAAGAGTCAGTGTCTGCCACACACGTCAGCCTGAGCTCCTGTCAATCAAAACACACTGCTTTTTGCTTTTCTCTAGTAACTTTTTGTTTTTTAATCTAAAAACAAAACTATAAGTAACACATGCTTTTCTGGCAAATAAATGATTTAGAAACCACATAGAAAAATGAATTTAGACTTCATCTGGGAGTAATTACAAGTTAAATAAACATTATACAACAGCTCATATATATATATATATATATATGTGTGTGTGTGTGTGTGTATTTGTATCATGATAGCATCATATCTTCTCATGGGGGTAGGTGAGTAAATTACAAAAGAAACATGATCTGTTTTTACAAATACAATTCATCAAAATATTTACTGTATCACTGTTCACTGAAAAACACTAATTGTGAATTATTTTTTTAACTATGTTTTGCTAAATGAGTTGGTAGAAATGGAAGTCTTTGAATCATTCACTCAGCCTATTTGTTCAAAACAACTGCTTCATTCAGGAGCAAAACCAAACCCAGTGAAAACCCACAGCTGCATCCAACAATTATCTCTACACAGCATGCAGACAGCCTTTCCAAATTCATAGGCTGAAATCCCTATATTATTTTTTTTTCATTCACATTCTGAAGTGTGCATTTATGAATGACAGTGAAGCGAGGCAACGGTAGATTAAATGACGATATTTGTTTGACAAATGCAATACATCCAGATTACAGTACTGCTACTCACTTTCATACAGAATATACTTTTTAAATGGCTGTGAAGTAATTATTTATCCAAATGAATCACTTACTTATGATTTTGGATGCAACGAAGTGTCGGCTACAACTGGGCCTTTTAATCATTCACTGACCGGATCGATTGATAAACACTAAATCATTTAGGTAAGAAACTAGTAAATTGTAGAATCATTCATCTGAATCACTCATAAACAGAGACTAATTCAGGAAAGAAATATCACTCCTGTGTGTTTTTTAGAGACACAGTTGATTATTCTGATGTGGATTGACTAGATGCAATATTTTGTCTAAAATGTTATTTAAAAGTTATTTAATACAAATTATATTGCTTATTTAACTGCAATATAGAAGCAATATTACACTCACAATTACCTGCAAACATGATATACCATATATCAAATTATTTGCGCACACATCACTGCAGTTTCCATATGAAACAAACACTAGAGGCACTTTTTGCACTGAATATAATCTTCAGGTCCACAGTTTAGATGAATAAAGCCTAATTTTTGCAGCTTCATATGCATCGTGGAGCTACAGTTCAACAAAAGCTCAAATCCAAGTAAGAAAGATAAAATAGCACGGTTGCATCAACAAACGTGTTTTTATATCAGTTTTGCATTTGTTAACACTATCGGGTGGGTTAGGTGTAGGGCATATTTCCAACGTAATAAAACATTAACTTGTAGCAATAATCACTGGATATTTTAATTACAAACGACTGCAATAAGTACCTGAAACAACATAATGCAAACACAAAAATACGTGCCTATATCAACATAACAAATACATGCCAGAGTCTTGCATAGAACTCATGTTTTTGTGTCACTTACTAATTGTTGAAATTGGCGCTAAATGTGCAGTATATATATGTAGAGGCATGTATTTCCAGCCTGATCAAGGTAATTAGGGGCAGTTTCCCGAACAGGGTTTAAGACTAGTCCTAGATTAAAATAAATGTTAAGAGCTGTCTAATCTGGAAAAGGCTTGCACTGAGATATCTTAAAATACATTATTGCCATTGTTTGGTCTTAAAATGCTCACAGATAATGCATTTTTGTAAGACATGTTTCTAAAAATGTTTATCTCCTAAATTAGCAAAGGTCTAGTTCTGGCTCAATCCAATTCCTATTCCTTAGAGCATATTTTACTTAAAAAAAAAAAAAAAAGGTCAATCTTTATTGTTTCTTTCCACACCAACCCACAACCTAATCCTTACTCAAATATGCTTTCTATAAAGGCCCCCTTAGATGTATTATGTGGATGTGTCTGTGTATGGGTGTATCAGCTCATTATTCCAGCTCATTATATATAAACAAGGAAAACAGTTTAGCTGACTTTAGTGTTTATGTCTCATAGTTTGGTAATGGCTTTCATACGAGGCTGTAAACTATTTGAAAGCCCTTAAGAATGAGTTTAGATGAATAACTGCCACTTAGCCCTTCTGATAACCATCCACACTGAAACTCTCTTTGGCAGGATAATAATTCTGTTAATCTCCGATTACATCTTTAAAAAATTCAATTTCACACCTGAAAGCCATGTCTGATTTGGGTTTGTTGCTTCTAGACACTCCCATCATCCAAGTTAGCAATTTCTGTGCTGAAGCTAATACTGCTGCGGAGTTCTGCTCCACTTTTACGGTAATTGCTTGGTGTTTACACTGACATTGTTTACAGTGAGTGAAAGTGTCTCAACAAGAGTGTGAACGTGAGACTGTTTATACAGCCTGATCCAGTCTTTTTTTTTTTTTTAGTCAGCTCTTCAGTTTTGTTGTTTACACTTGACAAATTGCCCAAATACTTCCCTCGCCTGGAGACGAATGCGATTCGCTCGAGATGAAGGCGTTCTGGTTTTTGGAGGTGGCTGTTTTGCTGCGCGTCCTCACAAGACGGTTTGTTTGCAATCCACCGCTATCGCTGCCCTCATCTGCAAAATGTAAGAAAGATCCTAAAATAACATTTTTCCCCCCGTATGGCCCTGCTCAGGCAAAAACCCCCTTCATCCCAATCTGTACCTCCATCTGCTCCCTGCGGTTTAGCAGAAAACAGTTTGCTTCTCTCCTGTTCCACGCACAGAGCCGCCTTTTACAGACAAGTCTCAGATATCTCCCAGTGAGACTCACTAGGAATGCTGGGATATGTTAATACGGGTGTTAAAAACACACTCGGGGTGGTGGTGGAAGTGTGTTATGTTATGATCCTCACTGCATCGAGGGGGCCGCAGCGATTGATGATGTAAAGTTTATTGATTTACGGCATCGATCGGCCCCTCCTGCGGCACAGCACCTCTGAGGCATGTTGGTCCTCTGACAAACTCTTTCTTTCCTCGTCTCTTCTGGCTTTTTTAGCAGCTCCAGTGCCCAACAACTGAGGCATGACACCGCAAATGAAATATTGCTAATCATCCTGTACTCCAGAGCAGCAGAAATGACCTCTGTGCTGTCTTGTGAGTGCACAAGGGGATGTTGTGTGGCTAGCTAGCTCTCGAAATAAGATAAGAAATGAACAAGGAAGAATTAAAGGGAACCAAGGTCAAAGTGTGTCTGGGCCCTTTGTATAATTCATGACTTGCGTCCTCCATTTAACTCATGTTTTTCTCTTTCTTCAGACGGTGGCACCTCAGATAAATTGCGGCATTGTAGAGAGCAGGACGGCAGCGTCCATGTCCTCATGTCACCGCGACTCAAGATGAAGAGATCTCAACCTCACGTTCATTATTCAGAGAAGCCGGAGCGAGCCAGGTAGCAACACCTGGGTGAAACCTGAGGGTCAGGCTGAGCACAGATAGACTTTATTATAGTGCTGCTGGAGAACTCAATGAATCCATTAGATCCTCCCACACACACACACACACACACACACACACACTAGATTTGCAGTGACCCTCTTCAGCTGCACATGCACTTGATTCAATACATTAATAATAATAAAAAAATAAAAATAGTGAACAAACAATATTATAGATTTTCATTAAAAAAATGTTTTGACAATAACGTAGTTTCGGGTGGATCGCTGGACGAATTACCCACAGCTGTTAGCATCTCGCTTTCGCAAACCCACCTCCTCCCCTTCAGCCCCTCTAATTGACTTCCCAATCCGGGGGGCAGCCGGAGTTCGTGCCGGACGCTGAGCCCTTACCCTCGCTCGGGTTCTAATCGCTAGGGTTCGAGCCCGCCGTTCTCCCGGCCCGCCCCCTGGACAGCACACAAACCCGCTTATCTAACATATGAGGAAGCGTGAACACTTGAACTGCTTTTGTTGTTGTTTGTTGATGACACAACCAACTAATCCCACCGTATTTACTTTTTTTACTGTATTTTTGATCAATTAAATGCAACCTTGGTTTAGATTAAATAATTCATTCATTCATTCATTTGTAATACCTATCTGAAACATTTGAATGGTATGATTTCATTTAATATTTGATTTTATTATATCCTTGTGTGTGTGATTTTTGGGGGCCAGCACGCAGCTTTATGGAATGTGATATGAATGTTATCTGCTTAAATCAGGTTCAAATTGAATGAAATTATTAGGCAGCAAAATATGAGGCTGATGAAATATTTATTATTTACTGTTTAATAGAACCTGATTTTTCAAATGAAACCAGTTTCCTCTTTTCCTTAAGATTTTTCCTACTGCACCATAATTATATATTACTAAATTATGACATACCAAAGCGTGACAGCTCTCTGCCTTGATGTTTCATATTTGAATGCTACATATCATTTTGGCAATCAGACACGGCAAAAGCATATGAATGATTTGCATTTGTGTTTATTCTCCCGCTTTAGACGGGTTCTGACATGGTACTGTAATGTATTATGTTATTCTGTGATCATACTTCAGTGAGTAGTTGAGGTCAAAACTCGCTAGAATGACATGCATGTCATTGCCTACAGAGCAAAACTCCATATATTTTATTCCTTTCTAACTTCATGTAATTACCGAAGGCATTGGCTTACATCGTGGAATGCTACCAATCTTCAGAACGGAGTTGGGTTTCTGTATCTGTTTCGAGATCTGAAACATTTACGCCTTTGGCAAAGGCCCTGATTTCTTTGTTTCTAGCATGCGTAGATGTATTGGTCTTGATATTTCCCATCCTGCGGTTTGCCCAAAGGGATGTTGTTATCATGCAGCTTTCTTGAACTTCTGAAATGTTAAATGCGTTGGTTTGTCACATCAGATTTCCTCTACATGCTATGGGAGTACAATAATAAATTACACCATTTCTTGTATATTTTTACTTGCCAGTGATAATGGAGGTTAATATCAAGACAATGCTATAAACAATGACCTTAGACTCTCTTAAACCTAATCAATCATCACCAGGTTTTCTCATATTCAATATAAAAACATAGCGTGAGGTAAAAAATGCGAATGAATACAGTAATGCTGAAAGATACTGGATGAAAGCGATATCTGCACAGTTTGAAAACATTCAGGCTTATCATCACCTTTCATGTTACGTGATCCTCTTTAGCATTTCTTTATAAATGAATGAGTTTGTCTTCTGAAACATATGAAGTGCGACAAGAGTTGAATTTAATAAAGAGAATTGTCTGATGTGACACATGTTCAAATCTGCTGAAACCCTCTCCACCGCGAGAGAGAGGACGTCTGATTAGTTAGGTAGTTTGTAGATTTAACGACGCTGGGCTGTCAGAATTCCATGCCACTCTCAGATTTAACCACAGTAAAAACAGATACTAGGAGCGACACACACACACACACACACACACACACACACACAGTGTCAGCTCAGTGCTTTGGTCAGGTCACTTCAGACAGACTTATTTTAGTGTGTGTGTGTTGTATCTGTTGTTCAGGTGCAACCATAAATAAAAAGAGAGAGAGAGAGAGAGAGAGAATAAATGAAAAAGTAGTGCTGCATTAGCGTGGGAAAATCCAACAACAGAAACAAACACAATTCAAGGAATTACAAAAATCCTCTTGCTTGTTTAAACCATCTATCTGGAATAGCTTGCTTTTTTTTCTTGACATTTTCATGAGAACAATTGTGTTTGGTTACAGGCCAAATAAACTCCAAAACTTAATTATTAATTGATTCATTCATTCATTTATTAATCATTGAGAACAGTTTTGTTCAAATAGTTTTTTGGTCACAAAAACGGTCATTATATTTTATTTCATGAGCAAACGGTTTCACAGACAAGGCTTAACCCTAGTACTAGACTAAGATGTAAATCTGAGCTGTTTCAAATTAAAGAAACCTGCACTGACCGATCTTAAAACATGTCTTTGTTTTGTCTTAAGATGCATGCCAGTAATGCTTTTTTCTAAGGCATGTATATAAAAAAATAATTAAATGTCCTAATTGAACTGTGGCCTAATCCTGGCTTAGGCTAAACCCTGTGTGTGAAACCAGGCCTAAATATTTGTAATGAAAAAATCTGTATTTATTAGAGAAAACAATCACTGATTCCTTTATTTATCAGTGCACTCATTCATTCATTTGGTGTTAATAGTTCGCACAACACAATCCATAAATTCTGAATAACAACAATAATGATTCCACAGGATAGTGTTTGTATTTCTCATGGGCAATTTACTGATATAAACCGTGCTTCTTTATTAGACTTCAGTGAACTGGTGATGGCTCACACACCTGGAGACTTTCGTCGGTGTGTAATTCTAGGCTAGTGAGACGCTCTCGGTGTGAGAACATGCCTGGAGACGGCCTGCTCTGGCTTGAGGCCAGCTGAACCGATAGGTTAACAAGAAGAACTTGTTCTTATCAATGGGGCCCTTTATTCGTTCTGTACACAGACACACTAACAGCCCTGCAGGCATAACAGCACCGCTGACACCAGCACAGCTCTAATCACGCCGCTTTAAGTGACACGGCCAGAGAGGCATTTCTATTGTTCCTCCGGCGTGGAACACGAGAAGCGTCCGGTCGAGCCGAGCTCTGCCCCGATGCTCAGGCGTCTCTCTCCTCAGCTGGGTTTATCTTGACTGAGGGCTAGCGGCGGCTTTGGGCTCGAGAAAACAATCCTTAACAGGCTAATCTCTTGGGCTAAATCCTTGTGAAAGCAAAAGTGCTTTTGACAGCATTTAATTACAAACAGCGTTGTTTCAGGTAACTCCTCCTCACACACTCGTACACTTCCCAGCAATTATGTCCTCTTGGTCTTGTCAGTGCAGCCATTTTTCTGTGCACTGCGTAGCTCAGCAGTTCCACTCATGCAGCAGAAAGGCCAATTGCACCATTACTCACCGGCCAGCGCTCTGTGACCTCAGCAGAGGTGACCGGCCTTGACTGGGACACAGACTGATGGGCCAAGCAGGACCTGCTTCAGCAGGCAGGTGAGACAGAGAGAGAAGCTCCATACTCATCAGACCAGGCACAGTTTTAGTTTGGTGGTCAAGATTGTGCTCTTAAACTTCCACTGACAATCTGATTGATTGATTGATTGATTGGTTCAATTTAGCATCGTATCATTTTTTCTTCTACAGTACTGTGCACTAGTATTTTCACCACTGAAAAAAGGTTTTAAGTGGGTTATTTCTATCTTTTGCGGTAGTGCGTTGGTTATTTTTGTCATTTTTGCTTATCTCCAAGTCCAATATATACATATACAAAAACGCCTTAAGAAATGCAAACTTTTCAAAATAATTATATTTATTTGAAACAGAAATGATTTGTAGCAATGTTAAAATAAATAAATAGATTTAAATTAAATTAATCAAACCTTTTTTTGCTTTTCTTTTTTTTTATCACTTTCATGTTTCCTCGCAAAAACAAACAAATATAGTTCATTTCTAAATCAATCAATCAATCCATCAATTTGCTGTGCTTCTTTGTCAAGGATTGATGACCCCTGATATACATTTCTACATTATTTCCACATGGATCTAATGTTGTCCAATAGATACACCAAAACTGGTCAATTGTAGAAATTGTATGGTTGTAGCAAAAGTTAGCACATTAAGCATATTATTTTACTGTGGACTCTTTTAAAAACAGTACAAACGGAGGTTTCTGAGGACAGCTCCACCCAAACATATAGTTCCCTAAAAATGGGGACCGTCCCTTAAAAAATTGTACATCCATATACATGTATTCTTGATAATGCTGAACAAAACCAAGAATTCTCAATTGTTCTGAAAAGTAACTGAATTCTAAGATCAGTTGTTGGCCAGCGTCTGTTGATCCGAGATGTTTGATCGTTACTCTTATTGTGTGTCAGTCACTCAAACACCCACCTGCCATCTTACAAAGCCTTTAAAACCTGCTTAAACACTTGAAAAGGACTGAAACATTGTTTCTGTTGTGTTGCTAAGGCCCACGAACAATGCAAACACAGAGATAAACCTGAAATGAATTAGAGCACGTTTATACATATGTGGGTGACTTGGCAGCGCTAACATCCACAATTTTAAGGGTTGCGTGGCATATTTCTTCCGAATAGGCCGAGATCCTTTCATTTGAAAAAATGTGTGACGGAAAATCATAAATCATGTGATATACTTCACGGCGCTGGAACGGTGGAGCAAGATTTCACTAATTCCTTCCCTAAGGGGAGAATGCGGTATCTTCTGCGGTGGCTTTTGGTGAAAGATGAACATATTAGCTGTAGTAATAGAGCACAAGACACAGTTTTCTGGGATCGGTTATTAGCAGGAAACATGAAATATGTTTGTTATGAGTTATCATATTTTACAGAACTGCATACATAACATTCACTGCAAACGCTTTAATAAAAGAACACACTTTAGGCTATATCCCCATTCTTTGATCTGTTTTGGCTTTAGTTTTTTGAAAAAGCTACATATCGTGTTCTTTTGTTGTATTTCTTTTATTCTTTTTCCTTGTTTTTACATGATTAAAGACAGCAGCACAGAGAAGATGGATATAAAAGTCTAGTTCACTACGTTCACAAAAACATTAGTACTTCTGCTGGTGTTCCCTGCAAACATTAATGCTGCGATATTCCCTCAGAGCAGCTCGTTTTTACTCCGTCCCTTGAAAAGTTTTCCTTTACTGTTTCACGTCCTCCCCCACAAGCCAGTAAAGGCATCTTTTTTTTTATTTCCTTTAGCTTTTGGTTATTTTTCAGCCAAGAAGCTCAGTATACACAAGCCCCTGTGTGTGTGTGTGTGTGTGTGTAGGTGTTCCTCAGCCTCAGGTCATTTAGATGGAGGCTTTTCACAGTTTCCTCTGTACAGTTAAAGGTAGATGTTTTGACATTTTTTAAGTCTTAAACCCTCCACACCACTTCTTATTTGCGGTGGACTTCTCTGAGAATAGATGAAGCACACACACTTACTGTACATGCTCACGCTGGAGCTTGTTTCTTGATAGAAAAATAACACAAAAGACAAGCAAATACAACTATTTAGCTGTGTGTGTGTCAGTATTTAGCAAAATGTTTACAAGTAATTACAATGAAAATGTATAATTGCATTGCCATTTTATATTTTGTTTTTAATATTTGTTTTAAATCTGGTTTTAGTAATTTGCACTTCAACTATCGTTAATAAATTACACCTTTTTGTAACCTAATTGTAATCAATAGATTTTTCTGCAATATTTAAATATAAATTAATATAAATGAAATAATGGTATTTGTACTGGATATCAAGCGATAAAGATTATCAATGCATATGGTTGTGTATATCATAATTGTGATATACACAACCAAGCAAATGTTTGCTTTTATGGAGAGAAAAAAACAAATAACTTGCATATTGACATTTACAAATGTATGTACTGTATATATACATTCATGTTTATAACGGGAAACATAATGTGTGCTGTGGCAATGTTTGCTTTATTTCAAGGAAAATGTCAAGCTCCTTGCTTTTCTGAGTCCAAAATGCAAATTTCCAGCTTAATTTGCAGCTAAACTCAGTCTTTGTCTGCAGCGGTTGCTATGTTACTAGAAATCATTTTCACACAGACTCTTGATGAGCAGAAACTTAGATTCACAACTTTTATTGGAGAAGATCTAAAATGCCAATGCTTGTAGTGAATTCTTAAGGACACATGTCCAGTTATATTGATGGACGTCAGATCCAGACACGGCAGATCACTCGGTTTGTTTACAGACTTGCGTAGGCTGGGAGCTTTGCAAGTTTAGCTTTTTTTCTGTTTCTGTTAGCCAATTTTCTACTTGAAGTTTGAACAACATTGAAGGTTGTTTTGACATCACAGCATACGGAATACGAAAAAAAAAGCATCAGAGAGAGTGTTTCTGGGTTAGGGAAGCTCATAAGTAAAGTATGTGCTTTTATTACTGTTGTAAAGGACTTGTTCATGAGAGCCGTGGCTTTGGATTTTCTTTTGGCAGCAGGCTTGCCTTTTCTGAGTTACGCTGTGTGTGTGAAAGGGGAAAAAAGCTTTACCCTCACAGTCATAATTCGTATTATCGGCAGTTGGTCTAGCGGTCCGGAGCAAAAACAGTCAGAATGCAATCACCTGGCTTTCTAGCCAATCACATTAAAGGAAGTGCAAAAAGAAAAAAAGAAACTTGTGACTTGTGCTCGAAGCAAAACAAGAAGCACCAACTGATTTTCCAAAAACCGAAAGCATCTCAAGGTTGTTTGAATGCAAGCCATTGTTATAATGTTTGGAGCGAATTGTGGAAAATTGTTTTAAAAACTCTTAGTTTTGAGCAGTTAAACGTGTCATTTAAAATTAATTTTAAATCAGTTTTTGCCTAATCGGCGCATTTTGAATGCAAGCTCAGCAGGAACGAGTTTCCGAAAACTGCATGTACTCTCTTATCCAAGCATTTCCACATGCAGGACAATCTGTTTGACAGAACAATGTCATCCTAGGTCGCCTGCAACAGTGCTGCTCTTTGAAGCTGGTTGCTGTAGTATGGTGTCTGTAAGTCTATACACCCAAGAGACAATGGACTGGCTCTGTGCCGTTGTCATCTTGATATGTTTGGGTTAAAAAAAAAGAAGAAAAAAGAGAGTGGTAACAGCTTTTTAAGATTGACTGTGACACCGAATACAAGATCGAACTGTTGCCACACTGACTGAAACCAGCCGACATTGTGCAGGGCCAACAAAAACCGACTCCCTGCTCGTGGAATCGCTCGCTTTTGCCACAATAGATTGCAATAGGAAACAATTGCAAGGCAATGTGCTGAGGGTCTGAAATTGAAGCCCACACCCAGAAAGGGGCTCCTGCCATCCCGAAGAGGATCCCAGCCAAAGCTATAGAATCCTGCCGCGACACAGCTGAACAAATGCTGCCACAACGCTTCTTCCCAGCAGGCCTCGCTCTCAAGCAAACAAACCAGGGATAAAAAGAAAGACCACACCACGAAGGATAGTGATCTTGGCACATAAACATCCAAATATGCTTAATAACGTAGCCCAAAGATCTGAAAGTGTGGAGCGATCCGCCCTGCAGGTGGTACACGACGTGATTCTGGAGCTTCGGAATACTAAAAATAAAAATCTGTGGCGAAAAGCTTCAAGCCTAAAAGTGACCTGCTTTTGAGAACTGTATTGATAATGTAAGAGATTGCAAGCATTTTAGGCCATTTAATATAGTGTGAACTGACCCTTTTTTATAATTTTTATTTTTAGGCTTTTAAAGGTATAACATTGCTATTATGCATGCATTACCTTATTTAAATAATGTGTATGGGTAAATAAAGAAAAAAAAACAAAAAAAACTATAGGTTTACCTTTAAAACGATCTTCACTTGCTAGTACATTTCAGGAGTAATTAAAAACATGTAATGTTGAATGCTAATGTTAATGTTAAACATCGAATTTAAAGAGTTCATATGATGCAATTTCAATTGTTCCTTTCTCTTTGGACTGTTACAAGCTGTTGGTGCATAGATGAGATCCCTGAAGTTGCAAAGAATAAAGTTTCAAAACCAAAGAGATATAAAAGTCATGACTTGTCCACCCCTACACCCCTTCTTTTAAACAGTAACCCACTTTTTTACGTCACATAGGAAAATAAGGCGGAAAATAATTACTGTGTTACTGCGGGCGCCATGTTCTGGAGACTACTTTGATTTTTGTTTCCAAAAGGGGACACATCATACGACACATAGCAACATCATATGACCCCTTTAGCATGACATTTTGAAATAGAAACACTAAAATTCGATTTTCATGTAAATTATTCCCCAGATAAACTGTTCTTGAAGTCGCAAGCATTTAAGATATAATTCACTGACCTAAATTAAAAATAAATAAATAAGTGTAATATGTATGTTATGAAATCATCATTATACATATATTACATTGTAATGACTTGTGTGGTGCATTTGGGTTGTTACATTTAAAAAAAAAGTGTATAGCATTTCCTTTTGAAACAGTCATTAAAAAGAAGCAAGTATCAACACTTTTTCTTTCACTTCAGTGATCTAGTCTGTTTTATTGAGTTTTATTTATTTATTAATTTTTCTTTACAGTATGGATGCCGTCTGATGTAATGATTCAATCTACTGATCTATAAAAGAGAAAAGAGAGTAAATAAACTAAGCTACCATGATCATACTTGCAGCAATGTGGATTTTAATCAAATTCCCACAGACTGTCCTTGGACTCAAAGATGTCAGAAAAAAAAATACTGTGGTGCTTGGTCTGACAGGTTTGATGACCACTTACTAAGGCAATTTACCATTAGACATCGCACTTGCTGACACATGTGAGTCTAACAACAACAGAACGGGATCAAACCAGCACTTTTGACTGTCAGCACAGTGTGAATGTTTCTGCAAAGCTGTGTTAACTGCCTGAGCTTAAAGCCCAAATTTGTTTTCAATTAGTGTCCCAGTGCTGTGGAGTAGGTTCTGACAGCGGGTCCAGTCACTTGGTTCAGTTTAATCTGCAGGTGGCATCAGCGATGTGCATTAGAGAGCCACAGCCCTTGTCATGCTGAGCTGAACCCAGACATAACTGAATAAATCCAGAAAAAAGGACCATCTGCAACACAAGTGGAAACCTAGACTAAATCTAAAACTTCAGCCCAATACCAGGAGCACATGACATGAATGGAGAGTGGTTTTCTTCTTCGTAGAAGTGGCTTCTGGTTATGTCCATATCTCCAAACCTATGCCTAGAAGGCATTTCTGTCCAACATGTGGTCATGGAGAGCTGTGTGCATGTGTTTTATTAGGTGATAGACAAATAAAGTGGACTAGAAACAATGTGTGAGAAGACAGACCCTGACCTTAAGCTGTTGTCATCTTGACTCATGTTTCAGAAGGGTTTCAGTGTCAATACCCCCCAAAAAATCCTTAATATCCTCCATATGCCTATGTGAGAACAACATCTTGGGTACGCGGTTGTCTTTTCCTTCAGCCTTGATCAAAACAATATTCCCTCAATATGCTAGCTCGTCTCATCTTTGCTTATTGCTCTTGGATTTGACTAACAACAAAAATATATGAATAGCCCTCCTTTGACACAACGTATGCTTTAATGAGGTTGTTATTCCGACAGCTGCCTACTCTTCTTCCAGGAGAAATGTTTGTTACGCCTGAAAACCTGCTGTGAAGCAGTTGTTGAAAGGAAAATCACAGAAGAAGAAAGGACTACAAAAAGAAGCGCCTAATTATAGAGTGAAAGAAATGAGCCCAGTGATTATGAGGTGGGATGGATGCCCCATCTTCACCTCGTCCTGGAGGTTCCTCAGAAGCTGCGGACCCACAGGAAAAGGCAGTGCATTGTGTCTGGGAAGAATTGGGTCTGCTTTCACCAGAGCTTCTGCCGGTCAGCATGAGTAGAGGCTGCCAAGAACAGCAATAGCCCACATCCCCACCCTCCGTTCGGGGCAGTTTGCCAGCTCCCTGTACCCTAGTGCTCCATGGGGCATAGGGGGGTGAGGAGATCAGCTTGCTTGTGGACCTGACCACCTCCAGGTCACCAGATGAGTGTGGGATTGTAATTCGGTCTGTTAAAATGAAACCCAGAGAGCACAGGTGAGAGCTGCGGACGTGGACCGTCATTTGAAACTTATCCAGGACATCATAATATACACATCAGATCTAACCAACCTGGTCTCTGAAAAAAAAGTGTACCTCTGTGCACTTTTTGTGAACATGCTTGATGCCTGCTGACTACAATGGAACAAATACCCTGTCTAAATATCACACACACACACACACAATCATCTACCACTTACTCCTTTATATAATACTAAGGAACTGTGACTGATGGAAAAAAATCAGAAAGGGCAAATAATATTGAGATGGTCTGAGACTGATGTTGATGTGTTTCTCTCATCTCAGCTCTCTTGCTGACTTTCACCACGCTGGCACATGTTTGTGGAGAGACTCGCCATACAGAGTTTTGTTTGAAATCAATATATAAAAAAATAATAATAATTATATATATATATATATATATATATATATATATATACTAGGTATATACAAATGGATATTCATTATTAATGGGGTAATTAAACAAAATAACTTATGGCAGCTAATTGAAAATATAAGTTCAAAAGTAATTTGAATGAATGCTGCACTCACTTGCTTTTGTCTTTTTTTTCAAACCATTTAAGCTTGAAGTATAAACTTCATCAGTCTGCAGTCAGTTTGTCAGCCAGCCAGCAGCTTTTATCTTACTGAGAGCAAATATTCATATATGCTATAAATTGATGTTTGATGAGATAGAATGAGTTAACGAATTGTTTAATGAGTTTTCAATGAGTTACTTCTATTTAAAGAAACATTACTTTAGGAGTTACATGATATATCCACTTTCACTGATTTACAAAATGCCTCTCTTTATTTTGATTGGAGCAGTTTAACTGAAACTAGCTTGTATTTATCTCTCTCTTGTGGTGTTACAGTAATCATTTACAATATGCAAATTTTATTCTCGTATTAATCACAGTAATCTCTCTTCTCTTCAAACACAAAGACAAAACCCCACAGCTGTGCCCGTTCTGCTCTACACAGTATACAGCTCAAACACTCCGCATTGTAAAACACAGCTCATTTTTGCGATAGTTCAGCATTAAGAGGAATAACAAACCCAGCGCCACATGACCTGTCAGTTGTAATGATTGATGGTGGTTGAGGAACAAGCATAGCTGACTTAATTAAATGAATGCCCTACCCCACGCTTTAGCTTAATTACATTAGCCCTCTTTCCAGCATGTTTCTTTTTTCTTTTCTTGTGGGAGAGATCGTGGTCATCTTGAGCTCTTAAGCGTGTATTTGCAGAGAGGGGGGGTTTAAAGAAGTAAAAGACTTCAGAACAGTTAAGCGCTTGTGCTGGCGTTTTGTGATGAGACATAGCCCTCTGCACTCGTGTGTATTTGAGCCGTGCCTCCAGGCCAGGTCCTGCTTCATGAACTGTGTTCTTCTCTCCCGGCACGGATCTGCCGTTACTGTACTTCTCTCCTGAACGACTCGCAATAAACTCTGCAGTGCTGAAGCTGACCTGTTTAAATCATATCATAGCCTTCATACAGGAAAAGAGTGTTTTAAAATGGTAAAACTTCAGACGTGCCAGAAATAAATTAATAATTTAGAGCTGCAGTTAGAAAGAAATGAATGTTTGTTAAAATTGAGAAAATCATGAGATGTGCATATGTTTAGAAGCAGAGTTTAAGTGCCTAACAGTATCCAGATATTTGTGGAGAATTTTCAATCGTGAAAACTTGAATCGGGGAAAAAAATAAAAAAAAATATATATAATTATTTTTATTTATTATTATTTATTTTTCCATGATTCAGGTTTGGATATTTATTTTATTTTTTAAATTCTTAGATGAAGTTTGTATGGATTTAATTTCAGCTATTTTCAAACCATAGTAACCCCCCCCCCCCACACACACACACACACACACACACTCACACACTCAAGCAGATTCACACATCACACACACTGACACTTTATCTGCAAACAAGTGTTGACTGGTAGAAAGTCATACAGTGTTGTGAAAAGTGAAGACAGTTCTGAGCGAAACCTGAGAATCATTTGAGTGCAGAAGACACTGGTTTGTAACTAGATATTCATATGTTTTATGTGTGGTTAAAATATTTCCGAGACCACAGTTCAATCCTGAAAGCGTGAATTAGTAACTAAACCAACATTAACTAAAAAAAAAAAAGAAAGCTTTCCCAAGTTATTTATGTACACTTAGTCAAAATCCAAAAAGCAGGACAAAAAGAAGGTCAAACTCTGCAGAAAGCTGTGATATGGATTTACAGCGTGAGCTCAGAGCAACGTAGCTGAAAGCATAATCAAAGTGCCCAAAATATAAAGATGTTCAGGAGTGAGGGAGCTTGGTGAATAACGGGTGTATAACTAACACATTTGCATTTATGCCTTTTGGCAGACTTGGATTCAAAGTACACTTTACCAGTTGAGCTGGTAGGAACACAGTCACTACGTCAGAATGTAACACTGGAGCGATGATCCCTGCAGTCTAGATTATCATATCAAGCATTAAAACTTGCTTCTTACAATTCTATTTTTGTCGTAGTTTTGAAATACTCACCATATGAACTCTACAGCAAAAGAGAAAATAGCAGCAACAGAGTTGGTTTACCTCATTCTCCTTTACTAAAGTGTTACCTAGTTTAAAACCAGCTGTATCAAACATTATTGCACACACAACACAAGCATATTATACTAAAGCAGGTTCACACACTCAAGCACAATCAAGTGTCGACTGCTAGAAAGTGATACAGTATACAACAGTCACTGCTCTGGAAAAAAGGCATGAATATGGCTAAATAATTCATAAAAGTATATCTAATTACACCAGAATGAATTCAAGTTCAAACACTCCAAGTTTCCATGCCGACTTTTCATCTCCATTATATATTTTGTAATTGCCACAATTAGTTTTGATAATACCGTTATAAAAGTGCATCAGATAGAACTCAGGAAGCCACTTACTTTCACACCGGAGTCTCTCGGGTCAGAAGGGCAATGGGAGCCTTCTGGAATTACGTATGTTTTCAATAGCGACTCCGACAAGGGAGAACGAAACTCCTGAACTCAAGAGAAGAAGCTCCCGCTGAGACGTGCGGCGTGTCTCCTGAGAATGAGGCTCAGAAGCGCACCTTTGTTTCCTTATGTTTTGGCTGCGTGTAACTTAACTCCTCCGGGAGCCGCCGCCGCCGCTGTCTAACCTGTCTTTTGTTTCTACATTCCATCTATCGTACTCTCGCTTTTCTTTTTCGCAGTTATTTTGTGAGTCCACGCCTGCTGATGAGCTCACTGGGCCAGGCTCAGGTTTCAGGAATTCAGAGAGGGCAGGCGGATTCTGTGAGAAGGAGCAGGTCGTGGGGTCGCGTCCCTCAGAACAAAGTGGGAATTATGAGGGTGAGGGGTCAGGCATGCCGCAGGACGTCAGCGCTCGGGGAGAATGATTCAGCAGCACCTGAGTGACAGCCCTCTGTGGAACATGTCAAAACTCAGACTGGGATTAGATCATATACCACGCTGTTATATAAAACAACAGTGTCATCTGATATCTGGTGTGTGTGTGATGCCTATATCCGTCTGTGTGTTGCTGAGTAAAGAGCAAAATATAACTCACGGTAGCCAAGGCCTTTCAACCTTTATGAGCTTCGGTGATATTTGATTTATGTTTGCGAGCTGGAATCCAATAAGCTGCTAACTGAGCACAACATGCTTCGGTTCCTGATGCTTTATGATCTAATGGCATGAAGGGGTCATAACCGAGCCTGCTCTTTAGAGAACAAAAGCTTTTCACACATCAAGAGATCTTCCTGTATCTGCTTGACGCTCAGACATGGAGGGAATGGATGATGTTATTGTATTCTTTGTGTTGATTCATGTTTTTTTTTTACTGGCTGACCAGATGAAATTCTGTGACGTCACACAAGGAGTGATTAGAAAGTGATGTTTATCGTGTATACTGAATAAATACAGAGAGCTTCTTTTTGCGTCATTGGCCAACACTGTTTTAAATTGTTAATAAATAAACAGCTTCACATTTGCAAGGCAGGAGTTATGAAGCTTAAAAATGTAGGGAAAGGAGGGTGGAGCAAAGTTTATTGGGGCAATTTGTGAGAGCATGCTAAAATCTTGGAAAGTTCTTGGAACACAACAATATTTTGTGAGATAATGCAAAAGTTTTGGGTAACACTTTATTTATTACTGGAACATTAGCCATTTATTTCTAACAAAGCACATTTTATTCTACATGCCAAATACAAAAACTATCCTCCCAAGTAATTATTTATTCATTATTATTTTATTCATTTATTTATTTTCCCGTCACCATATTTCCATAGAGTGTAGATTTGGCAACATAAAAACTAATCATAGGATTTGACACTGATGAGGATTAAAGGCACAGTTCAGTCAAAAATTATATATAAGATATTATTATCTTTTACTCTCATTTATCATCAAACTTACTGACATTGCAGGCTTTAAACCCTTCCGTGAGCGGGCTGGCACTAACACCTGTGCCCGCTCCTGTTGCTGTCGCTGCACCGCCTCAGGCCGCTCCAGTCCTCATTGCCACTGGTCACGGGGCGCGTATTTAGTTTCTGGAGAAATACGATGGCACATCTGGGAAATATAAGGGATTTCTAATGCAGTGAACATTACATTAACCAACAGCCTGGTAATTTCCCCAACGAACAAAGTGTGGCTGATTTGTTCCCTTCTAATTGGAAGAGCGCTGGACTGGGCCACCGTGCTCTGGGAAGGACAAATTATGACATTCCCCAGCTATCAGGCCTCTTACGGTCCCGAGGAGAGATCTTGGGTCAATGCTCAGGACATTCTGACCCCATACTCATCGCAGACTTCCATCGGGACCATCCACAACGACCAGCTCCCAGACCATGTGGTAGACCCCGGTGTCGCCAACCAGCTCAGTGTTCTGTCACAAACCAGACCTCCGTGGCTCTCTCCAACCGTCATCAGCGGGACCCTTCTCCTGAGTATTAGTCTCCACACGGACCCATCTCACGCGAACACCCGTGGAACTTCTGCCTCGGGTGCCGCACTTTTTTGCCACTAAAAAGGCGCCCGCTTCTTTAAAGCAGACGCAAAGTTTTGTTCTTGTGACACTACCAAGCGTTTTCCTCCTGTGGGTTATTTTCGGACTGCCTTTTGGATTGTGATTCTAGCTCGTTGCCCTGATCCACGCCTGGATTTATTCAGACTTTGATTGTTTACCTCTTGCCCTGATCCACAGCCTGTTTTGCTGTCTGAGGACTCTATGTCTATGTCTCTATGTCTGACATACAATATATTCTTCCATGGAAACTAAACAGTTTACGGAATGAAATGTAAGTTGTTATACAGTGAAATTCTTGACATACACCATGGAGCTCTTTTCTTGGAGTGTTCATGAGAAGTAGTGATATCAGTTTATGAACAAATGATTCTTACTTTGGATATTTACAATAATTCAGTTACAAAACACATCATATAGAAGACTTCTATAATAATATCAAGTTTTATTTTTTTACGTACCTTCCTGCTCGTTTTGCCACAATTTCAAAGAGAAGTGTCAATACATGAACCCCAGCACGTTTTTATTATGTTGATATGGTGTAGGTATAGATATGAACCACCGCCCTACACTAAATCCAACCCTAAACCTACCTGATAGTGTTAACAAAAGCAAAACCAACCGTGTCATTTCACGGATCTAACGTGTTTTGTTGAAGTGTAGTTACACCGGAGCTCATCTCTGTACTCCATCAGCTACCGAACAAACCTACCGTCTGAAAACACAGAGATATGAAGCTAGATATGTGTGATGATAACCTTCAAAAGCAGCAGTTTTGAAGTCTCCCAGCATCTTAACATTGTTCTGAAGTCAAAATATAATATTCCTCAAGTAATTGTGTGAAAATGATACTTTATTAATCAAAACTCTGTAAATCTGTATGAAAAGGAATAAAATGAGTTTAACTGCCTCTAGTGTTCAGTTCTTTTGGAAACTGCAGTAATATGTACTTGTTGGTCATGTCTCGCTGAAAAGTGCACCCAGGTACATTTATACCAGGAGAGCAGGCAGGTTTATTTGGATGTTACGTGCTGCGCTGGAATGCCACGTTTCTTTATATAACTGATGATGCTATATTTGACTTTATATGTGTTACTGTGGTTGTGCTCTTTGTGAATTCAGGGTACCTGCAACAAATTTCTGAAATACAAATCTATCGTCTCATTTCTGTGTCAGCTGGATCTTGTTAGAGCAGAGGCACCAGCGATACAGATATGTGTGAATACTTCTCATTTGTACCGAATCCCTAGTTAGACCCGATTTCCAACAGAATTTGTCATTTCACTTTAACAACAGGGAAGCGCCACCTATGTGCATTTGCCTAAAAACAATAATTGCGCCAAATATTGATAATAAAAAACTAAATGAATTTAACCAGGTTCCCTCAAATCTTGTTCCGAATGAAAAAAAGCGTTTTGAGTGGTTTGTTTTTGCCTATTTCCTCTCATGCCTTCACCTGTCTAGCAGGAAGAGTGGCCTCTTTTAGTGACAGGAAATATCTGAGTGAGCACTTGAGGCCAAGATATCAGGAATCTCGATATCCACCCCCTTCCCTCATGGCGCTTTCACAAGTGCAATAGGCTAATCTCTCACACGGCTAACGCTCACATCTGAGGGAGTGCTCTTTCCCCCGGCCAGGAATGTGGAATGAGTCACCGGCTGAAGTGAACGAGGCTTCTATGACGGCTCACACGGGCCCGTTCCCATGGGAACCCCGTAGCGGTGAACAACTTGCTTTGTTTTGTTACATTTCCTGTAGCATCCTCACAAGTCAATTATATTTTGAGTTTGCACCGATGTAATCAGTAGTTTGTTTTAGGAAAAACAGATCTGAACTGCTCAACCCATTATTACTTCTGAGACAGCAGTACCTCTTTCAGCGCCCTCATCATCTGTTGAATAAATTCAATGCAGCCTACTTGGCTGATTGTTTTTTCTTCATCCAAGATATCTGACCACTCTGATTGGACACTCACGAAGTTGGAAACGACATCAATTGTTACCATGGCAGGAAGCAGTAAACAGGCTGGGAGGTCCGTCTCTGAAGAAAATAAACTGCTTTTAATTATGCAGCTGCGTTTATCCGGCATCAGCTTGATCCTGTGGATGAAATGCAATTTATAACTTGCCCGGGATTATTTACAAATCTACCTACTCTCAAATAATGCACTTTCAGATGCATAAGTAAAAAGACATGATACTGTTGGGAGTTTTCTGTAGGCAGAGTTTGTCATTTGTATTTTAATGGTTTGGTTCTCTTTTACAAGCAAATGTAATAGTAACAGTTTGAGCAAACCCGCTGTTTGTGGGATGCAGGTTTCAGGTTTAGTTTAGTTTAGGTGTTCCAGGTTTAGTTTATTGTTTTTTCCAGGTCTCAAAGTGGATGAAGAACAGCTCTCTGGGTGCATCACGGCTTTCTTTCTATTACAGTTTTTCTTGATTCTTGAACACTATAACCAAGCTTTTAAACAAAAAATTCAAAACCTCTCGTGCAGATCAGAAAACATTTCTCATTCTTTTGATCAAGTTGTCATTGCTCTGGTACAATCATGCAGCTGATTACGTATATTTGATTATAATCTGATTATGTACGCAGTGACATCTAGTCATTACTGTAATACATTGTTTACTGTAAGTCATTACGGTAAACACAGATTGGTTGATCTAACTGTCAACCAAATTTTCTTCACATTTATTTTCATATACAGTCTTTTTCATTTGACATCCCACATACAGTGATGTGTACATTTGTACTTTTGAAATGAATATATGGCAAACATAAGCAACACGGTCTTCTGCATTTCAGTACAGTAACTGCCAAACTGGTGCTGTAGTTTATAGATCAGGTAGTACTAGCAAAGAGTACTCTCATATTGACAACATAACTGAGCATCTTGATTGTGAACAATGACTCGAGGGCATCAGGCATGCGAGAGGATTTGACCCCCGCTGTTTGTCCAGAGCCAGTATAGCCTGTGATGTGATGTGGACCAGATTCTTTGGCCTGACCCAGAGCAAAGACAGGATGCTGAGGCAGAAGATTACATTTTTTATTTATTTTATTTTTTATAAAAAAAAATATTTTTTACTGTGTAGGACATGAATAAAAACATGTCAGTGTATACATTAGTTATTTCTTTTGTGCTCATGAAAAAAAGGTTTTTGAGGAGGATATCCATGAGCAACATAACTGTTTTGCAATTATTGTCTTGAATTAATTGCACCAGTGTGTAAGACTATGTTGTAGTGTGTGTGTTTTTGAGGGCTTGTGTTTGATGTCTGAGGGCAAAGTTTGGTTTTTCAGCAAAGGTTAATGGTTTTGAGTGAAGAGCTTCATTTCAATCTGAAAATAGGATGTTTGGGAAATTGGGTGAGACGTTATGGATTTGTGTTTACTGTTGTGAGAATATGAGGAATAGTTTCAAGAAATGTGTTTAAGCAATCGAGAAAAACTGTAATCACTATAGTTTCTATATAGTATAGTATTCTATTTTAAGGGAGGGACATGTTTTGAATTACATGGATATGCAGATCCAGAGATTTTGTCTCCAAAGACTCATGGTTATGGTAGGAATATAGTACATGCATGTGGATGTTGGTTCTTTGGTCCAACTTAATTGCATTCTCACTTCAAGTGATCTTTTCCAATTCCTTCCTTCCCTTATATTTAAAGCCTTTCTACATTTTTGTTTTGCTGGGTTTAGTAAATGCATGCATTTTTTTTTTTTGATGCAGAAATTCAATACAAAAAAATGAATGACCATATCAGAGTAGCTTTATAAAATTTACAGTTTATGGGGAAAAAAAAATACAGGGACAAAATACAGTAACATATTAGAGACCGGAGGCATACAGTCACTCTAATACAGTAAAGGGTAAAATTATTTACATTTTGCTGTAGGAGAAGCAATATACTTGTTGGGTTTCTCTGAAAATACAGACAATGGATGCCACTGTGTCTCAGCTGAGATTTGGCTGTACTCGTTCACCAGCCTCTCTGTATGATAGCCCGTGATTTATGACATGGTCAATGATGGTAGCTCATATTTGATCAGTTCCCCTAGCTCTGCTCCTTCTTTGAGCGCCACCACGCTTTCTAACTCCTCTCCCTCTCCCTTGTCCTGCTACTCATCTTCCTCTCCCTCATGCAGGCATTTCTTTCTTTCTTTCTTTTGCTCTATATTGTTCTGTTTCCACACAAAATCAGCCCAAAGAGTCCTCTTGTAGAACATATGATCATGTGATTGGAAAAACCTCAACACCTGAGTGTGGTTCCTAGATGGGAATCAGCTTTGATTTATATATTTGAACTGCAATAATCTGTTTCTCATTGGTAATGAAATATAATACAGAGAATATATTTGTGTTTCAATTCACAATATGAACAGCTGTTCACTCTGACTATATATTCACTCTGGTTATGTTTGTAAATTTGACTGTTAAATTACATTGTTGTGGTCTCGGTTGAGCTTGTGTGTAAAAGAAGTTCAAGCATTTCAAATTGGTGTTAACTGTAATGTAATTCATAACCATGTCTACACATACTGCAAAATATTTGCAATATGTACGCATTTATAATTTTAAATATTTGGAAAAAGTATTTACTTTAAGTAAAAGTTGAACATTTATAATGTACAAACGTCTGACAACTATTTATTAAGCATTGCTTATTGCAAATGTCGTTACTTTGGTTGATTACGTTGTTGTGCTTTACAAGATTCATTCATTGTAATAAGCCACTACTAAAATTACAATTTTTTAGAGTTGCTGTACAGAGTGCTGTATACAGTGACGACAAACAAGAGGATGAGAAAATCACTCATATGTCACGCTTGATAAGGAGATTGTCAAAAGGTAAACTGAGATGTCAACAAATAATTCTAATGAACATCAATGCAAATTCTAATAAATATTCAAAAATGGATGCAAAATGTTTTTTTTCTAATTTTATATCACTTATTTTTTCCTTTCACAGATCCAGTTGTACTCAAAGAAGTGACCTTGTCCCACCGGCTCCCTCTGGTCAGTCATCCCTACACCATCTCCTCATCCACCTCCAAAACACCCTCCGTCTCTCCCTGTTCTCATGCTTGAACTTTTATCTTTGTTGTCTTTGCACACACACTGATACTCACCTCTGGATTTTTTCAGTATATATTTTTATTTTTAGAAAACTGCATTGTAACTTTGATTTATTCATTGGTGTAAAATCCAGTACTTTACAGTAATACAGGTATAACTGAAATGTTCTACAAATGGATAAGATAACTCAGCCATAATATTTCACACTTTTTTCAATGTTGCTGTTTTTTTTAATAATGTATTAATGTATTGTATTTTAGTAAAACAAATGATCTATGAACATACTTGTATTTTAAGTGCATTTTTAATGCATTTAATAGTTGTTGTAATATCTGTAATGTGCACAACAATATATAATGCATTAAAGTTGTATATATATTAAAGTGTGTATGTGTGTGTAAGTACTGTAAAAAATATAATAATAATATAATATACTTGTGATGATCAGCTGGATGTACCAGTTAAGTGTGAATGGCACTCCAGCCTCCCCGTGTTCTATGTCTGTTTTCATTCATGGACTCTCATCAGTGAACTCATGTCTCCGCCCACTCGTTGGTTGTCTTGGTGTCTGATGTGTTGTCTGGTGTCTTGGTGTCTCCGCCTCGTGACCTACTTTCACTTGTATAAAACCCAGATGTGTTTGTTTGTCTCCACGATTTATTAGCACTGTCAACCCCTGTTGTTTTGGCACTCCGTGTTCCTGTTTTCCCGTGTTTGCTTGTCTGTTCGGATTGTTTACTGCGTACCGACGCACACCTGGACCATTCTCGAGCTCTGCCTCCTCCATCCTTGTCTGCTGGTGACAATCTTAAGCCTGTCTGTTTTTGCTCTGTGTTATAAATAAACAGCCTGCTTATGAACCCGCACATCTCCTCGCCTCGCTCTCGTGACAGAATGGGCCGTCTACAAGGGCTCAGCGGCTGTTTAACTTCACATGAGTTCAGAGACTAATCATCACCTCGCAGGCAGGATTGTATGCCAGTTTCTCCGACTCGTTTGTGCGCGTTGTTTCAGCGAGGAATTTATTTCCATTAGCCACCTGGTTAACGCAGAGAAGGATTTTGTGAAAGACTGGGATTTCAACGTACTCAACAGAGTGCACTATGAGGATCTGAGCTGGTCACTCGAACAGCTTATTGAAAATGTTCTTTTCATCTGCGGTTCATCCTTCAGCGTTGGGGAGGTGGTGATGGACGATCGTGTACGCGGCTCGGGACCAACTAATCGCCGCATCGCAAGCCCTAAATCTAACCCGTGGATCAGTTCTCGCCTTGCTATCCAGCGGGGTGCCCCTCTGCATTCATCACGCTCTGCCGAACCACGGGAGGCATTGCTTTCGGTTTCGTTTTCATGGCCTGGACCGAATTCGCCCCCAGCGGTCTCCTCACCAGACACAGCAAGAAGATATTTGAAAAAAGAAGATATATTCAGGGTATCTTCCAGCTCGCTTTTAAAATGGCCGCTGAGAGCGAGTGGCGGCTGAGTCCGCGGTACCAGATCCACTTGCAAGGGCACCAGCACCATCTAAACCCCCCACCGATTCACATTCTTTCCACACTCACAAGGAATATGGCAAGGCATTTCAACCTAAATCAATGAAACCAGGAGATCGGTTCAACACCCAATCAGTTCCAGTAATGCTTCCAGGTGAACCATCTTCTGTCTCTATGGTCCAGTCAGTGCCAGTGGTGCAGCCAGGAGAGCTGCTTTCAGCAAACCCTGTTTCTGATCCACAAGTAATGGGTCCCACATGGGTTTCACAGTGTGGCAAGCCATATAAAGCACTGCTGGTCCCGGTTTTCCAGCCAGAGAGGGTGTTTCAATCTCTGTCGGTACCAGTTATACAGCCAGGAGTGCTGTATGATGTCCAGCCAGTCCCATTTGAAGGTCCTCGCGGTTTCAAGCCCGCATGTAATGGGTCTCAACCCCGTAGCACAGTACGAGGAGCCGTGTATTGTCCAGTCAGTCCTGGTTCCCCAGCCGGTCGTATTATCCGAGGCCTGTGACCCTGTGAGAGTGGCCAGATCCACCAGACGCTGTCTGTGATCCGGAACCAGAGTGGCCGGATCCGCCAGACGATGTCTGTAATCCAGAACCAGAGTGGCCGGATCCGCCAGATCCGGTCTGTGATCCTGATTCACTGAATTCACCCGAGCTCCACAAAGCCTGTAAGGCCCCATGGCCTGAACCTCCGGAACCAGTGTGTGGCACAGAGACTCTATCGGGTCCGCCAAAGGCTGTACTACCTCTGGGGATGTTGGTTTCGGCCGTAGAATCCCCAGAGGCCTCATTGGTGGCTGCACAGCCCATGGTGGTCCCTGAATCCTGGTTCTTCCAAGGCATCTTCCCTGGCGGCTCTGTCTTGAAGAGCGCATTCATTCTCGGTCTGGTCTAGTAGGGCGTGCTCAGCTCATGTCTGGTCTCGGAGGGTGTACTCACGGTCAAGTAAGGTGTTCAAGGGCGCAGTATCGGCCTGGTGGCCCCAGGAGGGCTCGGTCGCTGTTTGGCCGTACCAGAAGGGCTCAGCTGGTCTCCGCCCGTCTGCTGTACCCTGGTGGGCATCTCCGCGGTCCACACTGCTCAAGTGGACTTCTCCGCTGCCTGCTCCGCCCCGGTGGTCATCAGCACCGCCTGCTCCGCCCAGGAGGAGGTCTCCGCCATCTGCTGCACCCTGGTGGCCACTCCTCAAGTGGACTTCTCCGCCGTCTGCCCCGCCCTGGTGGGCAGTCCCTTCAGCTCCCAAGTCTGGGCGTCTGGAAGCCGCCCCTTTGGGGGGGAGGCTATATCACAGCCAGCTGGAAGTGCCAGCCCAGATCTGGGGATGGCCGTTCAGTGACACTAACTGATGAAGAAGAACTGACAGAGCAGCCATCAAGTGTTAGACAGTGTTCTAGATTATTACATAATTAACACCTCTATTTTGTCAGAATTTAACAGTAAGAAGTTACTTGGCATACTATGAAATTCAGTGACTACCATCAGCTGTTTGATTACCCACATTTTCAAAATATCAAAAGTTTAACAAAAGGAACTTTGGAACAAGTTGAGGGTGAGTAAATGTTGACAGGATTTTCAATTTTGGCTAAACTCCCTGTAAGTGACACTTATAAATGAGAGAGTGGGGAAAGTCACATGACCGCGGTGTGCAGCTGACGGCAAACACCTTTGCATAAACTTGCTTACTTTACACATTAAAGAAGAAATCCATTCACCCTTTTCTTCATTGCTTTACTCTGAAAACATAAGCTGGGCTGCAGTGGAAACAACGAATGAAAGCAGCACTTACTGGAGCAAACTACTGCTTGTCTTTCTGCTCTTTTGCTTCCTAAATGAAAAACATATTTAGAGAAACCTCAGCGACTCTCTCGCTGTGAGCCTGTGGCCCTGTCTTATATGTTCCAAGCCTGTGCGTCGAATGGCTGGGTAATTACATCATTTGGAAGTGGCGTGAAAGCACTTTACAAGACTATGTAACTGAAATGCTTTATTGCTTTCAGAACGGCCAATTAAAAGACAACACCTGGACCACAGAGGGGCAGTAAAATGGCTGCTTCCTCCAAACAAGGGAAAGCTGCATGATCACATGCTGAAAGAAACTATGGGAGCTTGTTTTCCCTTCCAAGTTCTTTTTTTAATCACTTTTCTTCTCTGAACACAGCCGACAATAGAGCTTCACATTTGTGCACTTGGACCGTAAGTCACCCGACTGACTTGGACGAAACAGAATTAATAAAACCCATTTCCTACGGAGGACATATGGCCCGGGTACAACATAAACTTGTTCAGGGCACTCTGCTGAAAAGGAAAACAGCTCTTCTTAGACCTTCTCTCCACACCCCTGACTTTCACTCTTGCTCTGTCCTTGCTTCGCTCTACAGTTTCCTTGTGGAACAGGAATTACGTTCATCAGATTAAACAGCAGCCTGCATTCATTCACTGAGCCATAAACTACCCAGACAGGGTTTGAAATAAAGTGTAGTGATACGTCCAGAAACATGCAGACACGCACACACCCACACTCACACACTTCCCTCAGCATGGCTTTGTGTGAGAGATGTACTCAGCATGTGGAAGTCAGGGATCATCGTGCTAATAAGACAGAGTCAGAGCAGCTACTGTATTAATAAAATCCTGCTGCTACGGATTCAGACTTTAAAACGTCTCTTACCACCTGCAGCGCTGAATTAAGAGCGGGACGAAAATGACAAGCATTAATCCTGGTGAGGGTTAAAAACATCTGAAAGTCAGCTTTAAATAGAAGTATTTATGAAAAGTTTAACTGCAGAATTAAATAAATATATATATATTTTTTGTTGATTTTATTTTGTATTCCAATTAATCTAAATTAACTAGCACAATAAAACCCAACAAAAACATGATGAACGTGAATAACAGTAATATATATATATATATATACACACACACACACAAATACATACTTTGTTTTAAAGAAGTGATAAAGTCTCTTAGATTTGATTAATAATTCATGATTCTAATCAATGTTTTGAAAAAGAAAGAAAGAGAAGTCCTTGGTCTTGAAAGTAGGCTCAAATCATTATTTTGTTTTTTATTCACTTCACTTGTGAAAGGTTTATTCATTCATTAATATTTTGTATTAAATTATCTAGAACAGTTTAAATGTTCCTTTTACCCTACTTCTTCATCTTCTTGGAAATTAGAATATTTTACCACAGTGTTATATATTGTGTCAACATGTTTTCATTTCTCACTTCACTTAAACCCTTGAGCTTTAATTTTCATGAAGACCCTGAAGCTTGAGACACTTGAACAAGGTGCAAAAATACCCTGAAAGGAAAGGAGTTCATTGTCAACTTTGGTTTCATCGAGCATTGCTCTCTGATCTTCTCTCAGAGTTCAATTAAATCTACAGTCACTCCAAAACCTCTTCATGCTAGAATATGCCACAAATCATCTTTATTTGATTTAAAACTCCCCCTGTCGGGGTATTGATTCAATCCTTCCGTCTCCATAAATAAGCCCCATGCAGCGCTGTATGGAGAGGCCAGCAGGTCTGCTCTCCACCTGTGGATGCCAAGGCTGCATCGGATCTAAATGGCATCCATTTGAGTCACTGAAATATTTATAGATGCTCCCGGCTCCGGGGAGAGTGGATTATGTGTCCAAAACTGGTATAGTAACACTGCAGCTTTGTCTCTATGGGCACAGACGGCCAATACAGTCAATTAATAACGCAACTGACCTTTCCATGCCTCCTATCTATTTAGAGAATCTGATATTTGTTAATGTAATAAAACCTGTGGCAATATGAAGAGGAAAAAGAGGGGCCATTCACAAAAACCTGAAGACAAGCTTGTCCCTTGTCTTTTGACCCACGAAAAAGATTTCAACTACATTCCATAAACGAACATTTCAGCATTTCAGAGAATAAACCCTAAAATGATTTAACTCTATGGTCGTTTGCACACACACACACACACACACGCAAACAAAATGTCCTCTTCAGCTGTGTACTGTTTTAATTATTATCATTAGTCGTATTAGTAGTAATAGTAATGCTGGCCAACATCGAGATCATTTATTTATTTATTTATTTAATACTACTACTACTACTACTAATTAATCCCCACACTAAGCATTATAAAATAATAATGATAAATAAATAAGGTAATTACTATTGCATTTAGTCTGTTTTCATATTATATTTGCATTTTGATTAAAAAAGCAAAATATGATCTGGAAAAAAACATTTCCAAAGTCAGCTTCATAAGACAAAAAGACAGTATGTTGGTATTTATTTTCTCATTAATTTTATTTTATTATTTTATTTATTTATTTTTTTACATTTATTTCATTATTATTCAATTGTATTTTATTTAAATTTTTAATTTAACTTCATTTTATTTCATTTTAACTGCAAAGTGGGAAATCTGCAGGTCAAGTGGGATTTCTAATGGATCTTCATCATATTTTCTCATCTTGCTCAGTGTGTGTATGCAAAGAAAAGAAAGAACAACAACACAGATTAGGAAAGTCCCTTTTTTCTGCTAGTGTCTCTGACTGTTGGAATTCGTTTCCTCCAGGTCACCTGATCTGGTTCAGGTTTGTAAGCTGATCTACTTTCCCACCCTTTATCTTCCTCCACCAGAGAGCCCTGCAGATCCTCCTCGTTCCTCCAGATTCTTCTACACAAACCTGTGTACTCTTTCTGGATATCTGTTGAGTTAGGCTAGAAACATGATCTCTAGTCCAGCACATTTTCAGTGCACCGTCCTCTAGACATTTCTATACTTGCATGTTTCTGCTCAAGTAATAGCTGAAAAAGACTTGTGGTGTCCCTCAGTTCTCTGTGAAGCAGAGATGACTCACGGTTCTTGAATACGATCGTTTAATCACAATCCACCCTCATTCCTGTCTACCTGTGGCTCTGTGTCTCAAGCCTCCTGCTGCTGCAGATGGATGCTTGCAAACTTTTTTGCAGTGGAGTGGATTGAAGGCTTTTTGTGTATTTGTTTGAACAAACGGACCTTTCACAAATGACTCTGGTGGACCCCTGCGTGTGTATTAACTCTGGAGCGGACCTGAGACTTCCTGAGTTAATCCAGTGCAAACACAGTTACACAGACTCCTCCATACAGCGTTTAAACACAGTTTCTCTCCTAGAAGGAAATTAGAAAAAAAAAAAAGAGTTGTGCAAGCTATAATCGGTTCTATCAATGTTCTATGCTTTTGAGAAACCCATCAGATTGCATTATTTAAATATAGTTTGTAACTTGTTTTAAATAATTGCGTTTAACAGCAGAATCGTTTTACTCTGAAAGTCATAAATCTAAACGAGTTGTGTTCCAAATGTGAGGCCCATATCTCAAACAAAGAGCTTTCAGTGAGCTTTAGTTTGGGTGCAGTATCAAATGTTTCTACTAGATGACATTAGCTTACCATTCATTTCCAGTAAGATCAAATAAACTGATTTCAGAAATAACCGTGGTCTCTTGGCTCAACTTTGGCCACATGGAGTTAAACTGTGTCACTGATTATTCTGAAGCAAAACTGAACATTTTCCCACATGCTATATTAAAAGGACAGACATTCAATAAGTAAATAAACTTGTGAGCGCCACACTAATAAAATTAGATTTGGATAATACATTGGATGGATAGATGAATTCTAAAAAGTTTTATTTAAAGATACAGTTCACAACTTTAAAGACTTTTTTTTTTACTGTAAATACATAAAAAAAAACCATGAAGTTTAAAACAAAAGAAAAAATGAAAAGTGTTTGGCCTGAAATTGCTTTATTTCAATGCATAATTACTGCAAAATAATACTAAGGAAAAAAAATAAATAGAAATCATAAGAAGAGGTGAGCTCAGTTTACCCCAGCACTTTTGGCTCAAGTTACCCCACTCTTATTATGTAAAAAAACGAATCGTCCAGCAGTTTAGATATTACATCATGCTAAAAGTTCAGCCTCATGTTATAACTACCTAAAGCACAAACATATATATTTTTATATAGTTTTTTTTTAAATATATTAATTTTATTTATTTATTTGTTTATTTATTGTTCAGACACAAGAATTAAGAGTCCTTAAATAAATGATTAAATAAATACTTTAAACATCCCAAAACCTATCTAGTTCTTGATTATGGTTTGTGTCTCTCTCCAGCACAGGTTAACTCTTCCAAAAGGTTTTCATACCACCAGTTTTGTAGAAGGTTGCCTGGTAACAAGGCTTAGCTCATCTAATGATCCCGCACACAATCAACTTACTTTTAATTACTGACATGGCCAGCAATAGTCTTGTGTAGCTGACCTTCAGACTGAAGGGCTGGGAACTGCTGGATTGGATGGACCTCACAAGCATGCATCAGAAATGTAACTGCGCTTACCATATTCACAAGCTCAGCTTTCAAAGTAAATGTAAAGAGGGTTAATTCTGTCCTTAGTTTTATATCAGTTCAAACTTGAAAGAGGAACAGAGTTGTGTGACAGACACAGAGCTCATTTGTATTTACAGTACATAATCTATGACTGACCTCTCTCTCTCACACACACAAAACAATGTAAACAGTCAAAACAGTTTTATTTATATTATATTATTTACACATTTATGAGCACATAACCCAACCCTTGCCCCTAAACCTATCATTTGTCAAGGAAACACAAGAAATAGCAGACAAATACAACTACCGTAATTTATTTAAAAAGTATTAGTATTCCAAGTCTTCTGAGGCAAAATCTTCCATGTGATGGAGTGCGTCTGTGACGGGAGTATGGATTTGAATGAGCTGCGAGTGCCTTAAAATCCTTGTTTTACTCTCTTCTTCGCTTGAAGACTTGGAATGCAAAACGACTTGTGTTGTGGGGTGTTTTAGGCTTCTGCTGGGAGACTATGAACTTTGTAACTCTGCAGATCTTATACACGCTCAAAAAGCTGTATACAGTATCGCACTAAAGAAAATCCCATCATATGACCTCTTTAAAAGCTGTATAGATAACTGATCACATGTCAAACCAGAATACCCCTGACCTTATTTAGGACATTCTAAAAATGAATGATTATGAACATTCCATCCATTGTTTGCACATTTGGCAAGGCGCCCGAGTCTGATCCGCTCTAAATGCAGTGTTTTGATTGAGGGGACTCTTCTACCTTCCTCTTTGACTCGTGGAGAGACGGCCACCTGTTAAAATCATCAAAATGTCCCTTCAGTGACTGCACTGCTTGGTTTCTTCATGCCATGTGTCGAGGGTGAGTGAACATCCAGCTGCCTGCATACTGCCACTTAATGGGTTTTATTTCATTTTATTCTTAATTTTAATTTTAATTCATTATTTTATTTTAGTAATTCATTCATTCATTTATTTAACTGTAGATGGCGGTGATTGAAAGCACATCACATCACACAGAACTTTCAAATTAGATATCAAACAATATCATTGCATCTAAATAAAACCGCCTTTTAGCAGCAGACTTCTCTAAAACTTCAATAATTGCAGTATGAGTCTAGCTCCTGCCTACATTATTATTTAGATTTTGTGATGAGACATGTAATTTATCTGTCTGCAAAACCAAATTCACTTCAGTTCAAATAATCGTCATCTCTTTGTCAGAACAAATCTCTGTCTGAGCACTGAACTGGTCTGATGACTGGACATTTCAAAACTCTTTTTCTCGTGGAATCAATTACGCTATCTAAAGCGGTGTCTGGTGCTTCATTTTAATGACTGGCTCAGATCTCTGGAGCATGCTATCTTCACTTTATGAAAGTATGGACCAATGCCAATTTATCATTACAGCAAGACTGTAATTTCTAGAATTGCACCTACTGTAAAGATCTGCCAACTGAAGGATTGATGAGTAGCCAATTAAAAGAGAGTAATTAGTTCTCTTTGTGTGTGCCAAGTATGTCAAAGTGTTGTTTTTTTATTTTCTTCAGTTAAATTGATGTACTACATTTTTGTTCGTTTTTTTTCTTGTTAATTGTGTATATATATGTGTGTGTGTGTGTGTGTGTGTGAACTTAACCCTCCGGTTATCTTTGGGGTCAATTTGGCCCCATTCAATGTTTAACGTATGTACATATATAATTTACTTTAATTTACAATTGTTTTGCTTCAGATTGAATGACTTTTCCTAATTTAATGGGGAAAACTTGGTAAACATAAAATTAACATGATATTATTTTTTCAATGCCCTGTACACACTTTGTCACATCTGTGTTCTTTGGTCTTTTAGCTGTATAAAACAAGAAATCAAAAAAAATTACACACATTTGTTTTTGGTGATATTAAGTTTGCTATAACATGTTATAATTTTATAATATGCACTATAATTGTATATTTTAAACATAATAAAAATAAAAAAACACTAGTTTAACCACACCTGTAGTATTGAGGGAGCCACTGACAGTTCACATGACATGGGGGTGGGGGAATCCTAAATCTCACTAGAGACTTTGATATTTCCGTGCCGTGGGGGAGGAGAAAACCTCATACTTCTGTATTTCAGAGTGTTGTTAAGTAGGCAACAAAGATATCAATTACCTGACATTAACCTTCTAGCAAAAAATAAATTGCTGGGGTCAAATTGATCCCAGCGGTTTTTAGGGTAACAGGAGGATTAATTTTAAAGATTAATATTCATACTTAATACTTATGATGATAAACTATATTTATGCAGCAGAACAGATTTTCAAAGTCTGGCTTTCAAGAAACACACTTTTGATAACGTTTGATTGATTCCACAAGAAAAAGAGTTTTGAAATGTCCAGTCATCAAACCAGTTCAGTGCTCAGACAGAGATTTGTTCTGATAAAGTGATGGAGATTTACTTGAACAGCAGTGAATTTGGTTTTGCAGACAGATAAATTATGTCTCATCACAAAAGCTTAATAACAATGTAGGCGGGAGCTAGACTCATACTGCAATTATTGGTGTTTTAGAGAAGTCTGCTGCTAAAAAGTGGCTTTATTTAGATGCAATGATATTTTTTGATATCTAATTTGAGAGATCTGTGTGATTCTGTGTGATGTGATGTGAATCACCGCCATCTACACTTAAATACTGAAAATAAATCAATAAATGAAAAAGAAAACTAAACTAATCTAAACTAAATTAAATTAAATACATTCAATCATATACTTAAAATATATATATATTTTATATTGACTTGTGCTAGGCTAAGTATCCCTTTTAAATAGTTATTATTAATATTATTGTATGTTTTTATTATTTGTTTTTCTGCAAAGTGTTGTATTCATAAACGGATCTAAAATATTATCTAAAATATGCATTTCTCACTAATAGCCTATTTGTTTTTAACCCATTTGTAAATGCAGTATAACATGCAAATAAAGCATTTTCCCCTAAAAATCCACACAGCTGTGATTACCTACACAACTTTCCATTCAGTTTTGATTATCCTTTTTTTTTTTTTTTTTACTGTCTTTCTGTTGTATGATTTATAATGTTATTCCCATTTTGATTATGCTTGTTTGTCTTTCTGCCAAGCCTCAGGACGCAATGTTTGTGAAAGTGCTATATAAACAAAAATTATCATCCTTAACTGATTAGTTTTCAAAACACATTGTTTCCTCAGGGTCGTATTTTCAACCTTTTCATGATGACACAATGGCACTTTGTCTAAAGTAAAGTCTTCTTGACAGCTTTAATCCCAGCCAGAGAGCAACTTTTAGTCCTCTATTAAGTCATCAGTGTTGCTATACACAGCATGTTACTGTACGGTTCAAACCGTTACAATGGTACTAACCACATCAGCAAACATCTCAGTTCTAAACACAGATAATATCCTCATAAAACACCAAGTTCTCACAGACAGCCTTTTGTTTAAAGGGATTGGGCAATTACTAAACTATGCTGCGCCGTTTGTGAGGAAAAGTGCCTGAAGCAGAATATCTCAGCTGCCTTTAAATATTCCCTGTTATCTGCAGACAAAAGGTGCTCTTCAGAACAGTTGAAACGCTCTTTCAGTTGACCAATCAGCTGTCAGAGCTTCAGCGGGGCACAGACCTGCATTGAGATAAGTCCTCAACCTGTGACCTTTAAAACTAAAACATATTATGTGTCTTTTCAGCCCCCAAAGCGAGGGATGGAGTGTTTAACAAACCTTCAAAGGAAACCGAGTCGTTCATAGAAGGTGTGCAGGGGCAAAAAGATATACACAAACTTCCAAATCCAGCGGGAGAATATGATCCACCTTATCTGGAATAAGGAGGACGGAACAGAGATAGGGTCAGTTACTGAAGTCAAAGCGAAATGGTTTCCTGTCCTTCTTTTTTTCACCCTTTCTTAGTTATTTTCCTGTTTTGTTTTACAAAAATAACTCATGGCTGCGGTCATTAAACCTCAGTGTGGCCTCTTCCAAAACGATAACCTGTCAAGAGAGACACTACATTATAAAAATTTCAATTGCCCTAATCGGAAGACTAATCATGATCCCATTGTCCCAGTTTGATGGCCTATCATTACATCATCCCCCGTGGAGTGTATAATCAGCTCTCCTCATTCTCTTCATGGACTTACAAGAGGCAGGTTCTTGGAAAGCCTCCGAAGACATCAGTGTGCACCATGTCATATCCCAGTAATGAGAGTCTGCCGGGGAGAAACAGAAATGAGAAAGATGGAACAAACCGTCCGTGTCCAACAGGACGATAATGACTGCAGACGAGAGCGCCGGGGAAAATAATGTATGCTTGCTCTGATGAAGCTAAATGGACCTGATTGAGATAATTAAACAAGCTACATGATGCTCTTCCTTCACACCATGAACTTCACTCTACGCTTCAGACTTAAAAGGAATAACCACTATGATTTCACTTTGTTCATCCGAGAAAAAAAAAAGTGAGTGTATTGTTTCAGAAGAGTTTGGATTCTGAAAATGTGAGTGGATAACAGTTCCTATGCTTTCTTGCTGATGTCTTGGTCACTTCCGAATGCTGGCGATGCTTTAATTCTAGTGGTAGTCTACAACCCACACAGGTGGCTCAGGTAGTGCAGTTCATCCAGGATGGCACATCAATGTGAGCTGTGGCAAGAAGGTTTGCTGTGTCTGTCAGCGTAGTGTCCAGAGCATAGAGGAGCTACCAGGAGACAGACTAGTACATCAGGAGACGTGGAGGAGGCCGTAGGAGGGCAACAGCCCAGCAGCAGGACCGCTACCTCCACCTTTGTGCAAGGAGGAGCATTGCCAGAGCCCTGCAAAATGACCTCCAGCTGGCCACAAATGTGCATGTGTCTGCTCAAACGGTCAGAAAAAGACTCAGTGAGGGTGGTATGAGAGCCCAACACCCACAGGTGCTTATGGCCCAACACCATGCAGGACGTTTGGCATTTGCCAGAGAGCACCAAGATGGGCAAATTCTCCACTGGCGTCCTGTGCTCTTCACAGATGAAAGCAGGTTCACACTGAGCACATGTGACAGACGTGAAAGACGTGACAGAGTCTGGAGACGCCGTGAAGAGCGTTCTGCTGCCTGCAACATCCTCCAGCATGACCGGTTTGTAAGTCGGTCAGTAATGGGGTGGGGTGGCATTTCTTTAAGGGCCCTCCATGTGCTCTCCAGAGGTAGCCTGACTGTCATTAGGTACCGAGATGAGATCCTCAGACCCCTTGTGAGACCATATGCCGGTTCGGTTGGCCTTGGGTTCCTACTAATGCGAGACAATGCTAGACCTCGTGTGGCTGGAGTGTTTCGGCAGTTCCTGTAAGATGAAGGCATTGATGCTATGGACTGACTGCCCGTTCCCCAGACCTGAATCCAACTGAACACATCTGGGACATCATGTCCTGCTACATCCACCAATACCAATACAATATGGTAATTTTTGGACATGTTACACATATCAAATCAGTTTGGGTTATACATTTTAATTTTCATTTTGCAACTTATACAGCATTAAAATTAGTATGCAATTTACATATTAAGATTTCTGTCGTAAATGGCAAATGTAAATGATTTTTTATTTTCCTTTTGCACCAAATTATGCACATGTGGGGTAATGGAAAATTTAGATTTAAATAAGAAATCCGTTGCCATTTTGAATATTGCATTGCAAATTGAATTTTGCTACACATATGCTTCCATAGTAGTGTGTTTTTCCACTCCAATTTTGAGTGTGACTCCAAATCCAGACCTCCATGGGTTAATAAATTTGATTTTCATTGATCATTTTTTGTGTGATTTTGTTGTCAGCACATTCAACTATGTAAAGCAAGTATTTGATTAGAATGTTTCATTCATTGAGATCTAGGATGTCTTATTTTAGTGTTAAATAATACTGATAATACTAATAATAATTTATCATCTTGCATACAATACATCATCAACATGTTAAGTATAACCGAAGCAAGATTTTTTAGCTTTTTAGATATAAGAATTACAGTTTTTTTTCCCAGTTGCCAACAAGCGCTTACCCATACTTCAGATACTTTTTCTAAACTCTTAACACAGACTCACACCTACAAAACATAACTGGCCAAATAGATAATCTTCTCAAAAATACATTGTTAAATATATACTAACTCTTCATTTCAAAATAGAATCTTTCTCTGCACAGTTACTGTATAACACTTGTTTTCACTTCACAAGGTACATGCAGTCAATCAAAGTACACCAGGTTTTAAAATACTGGCTATTGTAGACATTACAAAAACTGAATATACTTTCATGTTTCAGTTTTACAGGTATATTTTACAGGTACATTACTCCTCAAAGTCCTCCTTTCACTGTATAAGTGTAAATGTAATAGAAAAAAAATAACCCCTGCCACCGAGTCTAAGCCAGACTGGAATCAGCTGTGCTTGGCCCAATTTACCCAACATACTGTCATGGTGGGTGCAGGAGGATGAAGGAGAACGCAGGAGATTGTAGAGTTCAGGAAAATAACAGTCATTTAATCATTCAACTTAAAGAGATTTCACAACACCTTAACATGTTCAAACATATACAAACGTAACACTTACAAACTGAACTCAAAAGACATGGCATTTAAACACAGGGGCTAATGAACTAAAAAGAAGACAGCTGGGAAGACACAGATGGAGCATAATCAACTAATAATCACTTAAACACAGGAACAACCAAATATGGGCAAACGGGAAGGAAATACAAAAAAACGAAACCAAAACAGGAAGACATGAAAATGAAACTAAACCAAAAATACAAAAACACAGAGAATAAACAGAACTAAACAGACATAGAACGTGACACATACATTGATGTGTAAGTTAGTCAAGTGTTTATTTACAGTTTTTCTCATTTGCTAAGACACGCTCAGTGAAACTGGGATTCACTTGATCTTCATCATCAAATTCTTAGCACAGGAGAAGTCTTCTCTTTCAAATGCCTTAACACTTTTTCATTTGTTTCACACGTTTTTCGCACCCTTTGTCAAAACAGTCACCACAGATCTCATTGAAAGATTCCAAACTCCATTGAATTGTTGAACAAAAGGAAAACATCTATTAACAGCTGATAGAAAGTACTTGCATAATTATGAATATCCAATGCACTTGTGTGAAACTTGTTTGCACACTCTTCAATCAGCAATCAGTCCTCATTCCTCTACAAAAGATGCCACCTCTGTATTGCTATTTGCAAGCATGGATCAAAGAGGCCATAGGCACGGAAGGAGAGTAAGAGGCCATGTCAGAGGGGCCCGAGGAAGAGGAGTTTGTATCCATGGTGGAGGAGCTGCAGCAGCAAGAGGACAAAATCCAGCTCAAGTTCCAAATGAAATTCGGACAACAATTACAGTATTGACCATGTCATCAATAATGGATTGTCCTTTAGAGATGCTGGACAAAGGGTCCAGCCCATTCTGAGTCGAGCACTGTGGAGTTCTTCTCTGCTTGGAGATGGAAGGTGTATGATCACCATATGAGCAGATGCCCCTCCTGGAGGCAATGAATGCTGGTTGCCTGGCAATAGGTGCAGAGGACTGCCAGGGATGGATACGCCATGCAAGGAGGTATTTCCCTTGGTGCATTGCATTTTTTTTTTTCACCCATACGTTTCCTTTGGTATGTGATGTCAGAGTGGGCAATCAAGAAAAACTGGATTATCATCTGAGATATATTTTATATTGATATTGTTTTTGAACTGATATAACTGCAGAAGCCGAGGCTTTTATACTGTTTCTAAGGTTTGGAATATAGTTTTTGCTATTGTGGGATGTTGTGTGTTAACATTCGTAAATACTACAAAAACAATCCATCATTTTGTTGGGAGGTCTGTTAAGAAAATTTAAGCATTGTGGAAATGTGTTCACTGACTGCATATTGGGTAAAAACCACATGAAACGTGTGAATGGTATGGCCACAAAAGACCGATGCTGTGCTAATTGTGTTAAGAGTTTAGAAAAAGTATCTGAAGTATGGGTAAGTGCTTGTTAGCAACTGAAAAAAACTAATAAACAAATAAAATAAACCCATTTCTAACCAGTCCACTGGTTTCTAAATCAAGTCAGACAACAATGATCTGTTATATTTTAAACTGTGTTTCTGCAGGACTTCTCTCTTGTCTTGACAAAACATGAGAGTATCTGTCAAGTGCAGGAAGTGCTTTATGCTCCCCGATATCATAAAAACTCTCCAGGTTTGTTCAGATATGGCTGTCATAAATGACCTAACCTTGAAGTAAGCAGACACTATGCTGAGCGGAGACATGCCGCCCTCGGAGAGATCTGGATTCTGAGTAATCTTCTCTGGACCAGTCGCTTTACTCAAAGAACAACATCATAAGCATTAGCTTCTATCTATACTGATGTATTATTTAAGAGCAGGGTGAGGTATAACTCTGACGGAGCACAATGCCGCTCTTTGTTTGTGGGGGAAGACATTCACAGACGGCTGGGGAGCTTTAGAAAAAGTGCACAGAGCCAGCTGGCCAATGTGGGCAAAATTATTTTTGCAGTTTGGTATTTGAGAGCTTAACCTTGTCTACGTCAAAACAGAGCCTGAATGTTCCGAGCTGTGAAATAACTCAGAGAGACACGGCTGCAGGGTTTGACTCGGGTTCGACTAACTCTATTTGAAATCGAAGTTCTGAGGAACAGGAAATGAACTAATGTTCATTCGGTCTAGATCCCTTCATGGCCTCGATCAGATTGTGGACAGTTTTTGACAGTCTGACAGGTTCTGATGTGTTGGATAAAATCATTGACTCACCCTCAACTCGTTTCTGTCTTCTGAACACGAAGAGAAATATTCTGAAGAATGTAGTCATTGACAACCATTGTATTACTTTTTCAAAACTATAGAAGTCAGTGGATACTGTTTGATTACCAACATTCTTCAGCAATATTATAAATAATAAGCAATTAAATAAAATAAAACACACACACACATTTACATTAATGATTCGCGGGACTCTTTCAGATCCATAAGCAACGTTTTAATGTTCGTAGTCAGACAGGCAGGAAGTCAGTATGCCAGCGAACAGGAGTAGTACAGGAGAAGGCAGATCGTGGTCAAACTACAGGCAGAGAGTCAGGACAGGCGGCGAGAAATCAGAAACCAAAATACAGACAGAAAATCAAACACGGGTAATCAAAACAATACAGGATAAACGCTCAGAAACGATGGCCGGGGCAAATCGAAACTTTGCGTCCGTCTAGAGTCACAGTCCAGCTTAAATGCTCGAGGAAGGGGCCAAAACGGCAGGCAAACGCAGGTGTACGTGGGCTAAAAGGGTCCGGGTGGGAACATTAGTACTCGAGTGAGGGTTCCCGCTGCTGCTCGTTGGAGAGGGGGTCTGGTCTGGAACATGGGGTCTGGTCCACGTGCGTAGATTATTCTGGTCCAAAAAATCAATCTCATGAAACCACTGTTTGCTTATTTATTTATTTTTATGTATTTTGAGGCTTTGTCTAAATGTACACCACAATGATAGACCACCAGAGAAGAAGATCCAGAGAGAACAACAATAATAAATCAAATTATGGTGTGCCAATATCTTTATATGATTGCTCAAAGAAAAATCAGGAAGGAAATCAACACAGTGTGAAATTTACAAAAAAGTTTAGAAAAGTTCTAAAGGTTTTTTTCTTCTTCTTTTTTTTTGAGATAATCATCAGCCCGCTTTCACAGCGACACCATTTAGCAAACGAGGCCTAAACAGAGAACATGTCCCTTCAAACCATCAGTCTCTGCTAAATACCAGAAGATCTGACCAGACCACCAGTCCTTTTTAAAATTGTGCTTGTCCTTTTTGGCCTTTCAAATCATTCCAGCATCTGAAGATGAGAACAGACAGCCACACACACACACACACCGTCTGCAGGTATCAGGGTCTCTTCACTACTACTTTTATTTCAGGTCTGGAAAAGCTGAGTGAGCGTAACACCATCATTTATTCAGCAGATCGCCAGACAAGCTTCTGAAATGAAGAAGTTTAGAGATTGAGCTCCTTCCTGATGAGTTACGCTCACACTCTCAGAATATGAAGAGCAGAATGAGCCGTGAGGGACAAACCTGGAAATAACTTCTTTGTGTTTGTGTTATTTTACTTATGTATTTATTTTACTTTACATTTATTATTAAAGGTAGATCACAATATAATTCTACTATGATCAGAAATAAACGTAATGGTTGTACATTCCAACTACACATGATGCTCTATAAATAATAAAATGAATAATAAAATAATACAAATAAACAATATTTCTTCAGAGCTCCTCCATCTAGGAATCACTGATTACATCACTACTTCTTCTGCTTTACTGTCTTTGTCTTTTTGTTTCACTATCACCACATAATGATAAGACATGTAGTCCTACTCATAGATCCCAGGAGGCATATCTCATCCTGTTTTATTTCCCCACTTTTACCATATTTGAGTGTAATATGAAATTAAAGGATATGATTAAGTGTAGATTCACAAGCGTTTGTACCAGACCTCTATTTTTTTGTGAATGTACTGTATTTTTCACTTACAGTTGTTTTTAATAGTATTTGATAATGTAAGGGTTAAAAAAATATTTTGATGAATAGGGTGAGTTAAATAAAATAAAATAATGAAGTATGCAGTTTGTTTGTGTGTGGAACAGGGTGGACTGGGGAGCTGGATCGTCCGGCAACCTGCTTGTAGAGACAGAGACGTGGATTAGTGGGTTGGAAAAAGCAAGCAACCAAAACAATATAAACACATGATGAATGGTGGGCGGGAAATCAGAACGTCACTAGATGAAGGGTGGCTTTTAATTCAAATAAATGTGTGAACGGGATAGAAGAGAAAAGCCCTCAGCAGAGGCAAGGGAATTGGGATGCCTCTAACGGAGGCTGCGGAGAAAGGAGAAAAACCGGGGAATTAGTTAAACAGTTCCGGTCAGTAAAAAGTTATACATATTCTGAGAACATGAACAGTTGGTTAAATAAATCGATGAACCAAAAAAGGGTGAATGGGTGCGTCGAATACGTTACGTGACCGTGGGGAAATTTGTGGATATGCGACTTGCGTATGATGTCATCTGGGGGCGGCGGCCAGTTCCGCTCTGCTTTGTTGCTTGCGATTGGGAAGATACAACGCTGGGCTTTGATTCTGATTCTGAGTGGCTAACTCTAAATGAAGGCTGGGAGAATTTATAGTGAAGGGGAGAGATTTGATTGGGCCCGAATAAACAAGGGATGATTAGGTAAACGGGCTGCCAGCCGTGTGGGATTACTAGTTTGCGATCCTCTCGAAACCATGTTATTTGCAAAACATTTACTTTAGTATAGAATTTCTCATGTTGCTTAATTACATAAAATATAAAAAAAGACATCTAAAAGTAGGAAAAATATAAAGACTTTCTTAAAAAAAACCCTTTTTACATTACAAGAGCAGAATAACAATGAAAACCCATCCCTGGCCATCTTCCAACATCTTCACATGTTTCTGAAGCATATGATGTCATCACAATAAGTGTCCTGGATGCTTTATTTTGTGGAAGATGTTGTTAAAATTCCAACATTAGCACATGTCCTGCCCTCTCAGACCCGTGTCGAGCTGTTTTCAAAAATAACAAAACCACAGATTTATTTCCAAGTAAGATTCCCAGATAAATACAGACACAAGAAGTCTTTGGTTTCTGTGTGTAGCGCTGGGAGAGACGTGTTCAGCCTTGCTCCGATCCAGTGTTATCTGAGAGCAGACATCTACAAGTCGCTACATCTTTAGCTGTCAGCAAATCCAGAATCTCCAGCATTCGCCAAACTTGAGGTCGGGGTATTGCCTAACATCAGACTTTAGTTCAAAGCAGATGTGGAATTTCCTCCTAATACCAGGCCAGTAGGTATTTTCATGTTAAGGCAGATAAAAGGTAGATAGTAAAATGAAATCATATTGTGTGAATCTGCTCTTGTAGTGTACTGTATACTGTAAACCACTTTTGAAATACAATGTGGTTTATTTCTACATTTCTGAACACACGAGTACACTTAAAAGTACACTTTGTAACAATGGTGATGTAGATTATGTCATATCACTCAGATAGAAAGTAGAACTACTTAAGTGGGTCAACAGTATATAAAGCTGTTCTAAGTTCAGCCACTTATATTGGAAAAAAAAAAAAAAAAAAATTATATATATATATTTATTTATTTTTTATTATTATTATTTTTTTTTTTCTCATTCCAGTTGACAAGCAAGCAAGTGTCCAAAAACATTACATTGAGTTCATGCTAAAGTATATAATTGTCATGTTCAGCTGGAGATTCAGTCAGATTCAGTCCAGCAAACTGTCTGTTTTCACGCATTGGACTAATTATCTATAAACTCATGTCTCCGTCTATCTCGTCTGCTGTCTTTGTTGCCTTTTCATGTCTCCGCCCCTCTTGTTTGTAGTCAAGGTGATTCATTGTTTCTCCGCCTTATGTCACTAGTATAAATACCCCGGATATCCTTTTGTTAGTCGCTCGTCAATGTTTGGATGTACCATGCGTTTTCCCCGTTGTCGTGCCACCCGTGTTTTCCTGTGTTCCCTCCGTGTTTCTCTGCCTTCCTGGATCTGGACC
>JAUMHI010000065.1:4882288-4895358 GCA_032359435.1 Enteromius unitaeniatus
TAGATATGTGTTTTATATTTGATTTTATATGTAAAATAGTGCTGGCCAACATTTAATCGCATCCAAAATAATTGTTTTTGTGTATGTATATATATATATTTATGTGTGTGTGTGTATTAGGTGTGAATAAATGCACACACATACAGTCTATATTTTGACAATATTTAGATATATTTATTCAATTAATAGTACATATGTTTTGTTTATATTAAATGTGTTTATATTTTACATGATATATGTCTGTGTGATGTGTGTATTTATTATGTATAGATGAATTCACACATGTATTTAAATGTTCTGCATGTCCTTTATATATAAAATATATAATATATATTAAAAAAATATATAAATATCTTTTGCATGAATCAGGGAAAGTTCTTCCCAAACTGTTCCACAGGAAAGACTCAGCGACACGTTCCTCTGATTCCTCTGACTGCTGAACTGCAGCGAGGTGATGCAAGATCAGAGATGTCCCAAAAAACATTTGACAGTTTCCAATTTAGTACAGTATTCTGATTAAAAGGCCCGGAGGAATCTGATCCTGACAGTGTGTCAGAAAAGAAGTGTGTGAAACTTCAAACGAGTCGCCTTTCTTCTATTAATGCTGACGACGGCACAAACCTGTTTCTATAAAGCATATGAACAAACGAGGAGCACCTGCGCAATCACGGTAGTTTACCGTTAAGAGGAATGTTGGCTGTTTTGTCTTGTCCTGAACGTTCCTGCTGATGGACCGTGAGCCACAGACAGTCAGTGGGCACATAATGAAGGAGTGAGTACAGAAGCGGATCAGTCTCCACCAAACCACTCCATTTTTTATTGTTGGAGAGCTGGAAGGGCGACGTCGGACTGCACGCATATCAGATTCCTCACTGTTTACACTAGCTGCTCTCCAAAGCCATTACACTGGCCCTTCACACCTGCCCTGACACGTCTAGCCGTGATATATATGCCCCGAACAGAAACTTCATTGTGCTCTCGGTCTGTCTCCCCGGCGGCCATGTTGTCAGGCCCTGGGAGAAAAGGATGAATTATGGGTCCGAGGGATTTGTCTCAGCACGGTGAAAGACGGATGGAGGGAGATAGAAGGAAAGAGAGCCATAGAGAGAAGTCTCTTGCTTCACTAAAGAGTGATGAAGAGGAAACGGTGAGCCAAGTTTCCCGTGTCTCACCCCTCGCCCGGCAGAGGTTTGTCATCGCTCCAGGCCTCCTCAGACCCTGATCGCTTGGCATTTAGAGAGCTCCATCATTTCTTCTTAATTATGCTCTTCTGTGATCTCTGAGTCACCCCAGCGCCCTCAGTCTTCATAATGATACCATTTCTAAGAGCGTTTATTAAGATTGTGTGCGGGCAGATTCGGTTTCAATAGAGGTTTTGTGTTTGAAGCTGTTAACCCTAGAATGTGAGATCTGAAAAATAGATATGAATGCATCAAAATCAGTGTTTATTTGATTATTAGGGTCAGTGCCATTACATCATTCAGTAATATTGATAAGGTTACTATACTGTGCATATGCAGAAAAAAATTTATAAATCTGCATAGCATAACCTGTTATACAGTATAACAATATTTTATATTACATAAAGTGGTTATATTTTACACCTCTTTATCTTAGAAAATGTTGATATAAATCTTTAAATAGAAATGTGTTCAATTGCATGTAAACACGTGTATAATGTTACACAAATTAAAATTTTAAATGAATGAGGTTTTTAAAATAAGAAAAACAAATTCATAAAAAAGTAAGCAACTGTTTCCAACTTCTTGAGCATCAAATTAGCATATTAATATTATTTCTGAAGGTATCATGTGACACTCTAGACTGGAGTAATGCTGACAATTCAGAAGTATAAAATTCCTTTAGAATATATATGTACATATATATATAAAGCTAAAACAATAATAATAATAATAATAATAATATTATTAAACAACAATACATTAAATTAAACCGTTGGAGCTTTTATGTTGTAAACGGGGATTGTATATTGGCAATAAAACCTTTGCAAATATATTCTGCATATATTTATTAATAATCCTTTTATCCTGGGTAGAAAATCAGGTTGTAGGTTGTAAGGTTTCAAAGTTTCACGCAGCACGCGTTATCATTCTTATTTGCATATTTGTGAGCATTATTGGACAAGTAAAGTCTGAATCAAAAGAGTGTTTGAATCTTTCTATAGCGGTGTAAGGTATTTAGTGGCGTAAGGCAGTTTGTGATTGGCAAACATTGTACACTCTTGACAAAGCAATTCAAGATTTGAGCTGAAAAATGGAACTGTTCTGGATCAGGGTTTCATATCTCAGTGTAAAACCATATTTCAGGAGCTTTCAGGAAGAAAAAAAAGACAGTTTGAAAAGTTTGTAGAAGTCCATAAAAGATTTGTGGGTTGTACTACTTGGATGCAGAAACAATGTCTTGTCAAATGCTTTTATCCTTGAAGTAGAGTAAGTCTGAAAGAATTTCTATGGAAACTTGGAAGCGTGAAATAAAGTTAGCCTCTTTCAAACGTACACAAAAATCACTAGTGAACACTCTCAACAAAACCTTGATGTACCTATAAAACAAGCACCATGAAATCAGTTAGCATGATTCATTTTGAAAACTAGCTGTAAACAAATCTTCACTGTGTTTTGGGCTGATGATGACTGAATGACATCACTGACAGCTCTCTACATAAACTGTAAGCCATTTTAATTGGCTTAGACCTCTAATTTATTGTAATATAAATATTTAAAGTCTACAGCATGTGAATTTTTATAGATTACCCTGATATAATGAGGGAAAGGTCCACCTTGGGACTAATTAGCTAAATGCATATGATAAGCTTATTAGTGTTACGCTGAAGGCAAGTATAATGACAGGTTTAAGCAAATCCCTCAACATCTCTTCAGATCCCTTCATTTACATATATTTGACAGGGAATAAAATAAATACACAATGCAGAGTTTTACAAACTCAAATCATTAATACACTGAAGGGAAAAAACTATGCATTTGGATCCACGTCTAATTCCTGCAGACGGCATTTATTCGTCTTGTATGCATATAAGAAATTGTCTTTTCTCCACATGTTTGTCTCTCTGACGTACAGTATTGTGCAGGTGAAGTGTGAACTTTAGCACACTCTCCCCTGATGATGTCTTATAATTACGGGTCTACACTGATCGTTCACAGTGCTGAAGCTGCCAGGCTGATTTATGGAGGATAAACGGCCTTCATATAGGCCACAGTGTGCTGAGAGTCTCTGTGCTCGGCCCTGAACACCAGTCAATTACAAAGCCATGAAACTTGAGTTTAGTGTTTAGAAACAAAGTGCTCGAAAGTAATAGTTATGGAGTAATCAGCCTGATCTCAAAACAAAAGCATATTAGCCACCTCATAAAATATGTACAAATTTGAAATTTGATGTTCAATGACACTGCATTTGTTTTATTTTAACGTGTGACTGCTTAGAATTGTAACTCTCGTGTGTTTCCTAATTGTAACTTTATATTAAATGTGACTAAAAACACTTACTGTAGTGAACAGTACACAAATTAAATAACAAACTAAATAATAACCGATGCCATGTCTACACAAACGCAGTAGTTTTATTTATTTAAAACACAAGCTGTTACAGTAATTAATCTGGCCTTACAGTAAATCTCACAGTTACTGCTTTATTTTTCTTTTTTTTTCTTTTTGATTGTCTCATGCTGCAATTATGCATGAATTAGAATAGAAGACATTATAACGTACAGTTTGCTGTTTATTTCTTTTAAATTTTCCAGTTATGACAATTCCTTGTAATTTCGACAATCTCTCATAATCTTGTGTCAATAACAATTTTGTTTTCAATTATTGCGAGTTTATATTCCTTTCGTCCTTGTAATTAGATTTATTTCTTCCCATTGTGTCTTTAAATTTGACATGATTGTATCTCTTGTTATCGTGATTGTTTTGGTTATGACTTTATTTCTCATAATGTGGCTTTAAATCTCATCATCTATTTCTTGTCATTTCAACTCTTATAATGGCATCTATGCTTCTCTGAAGTGCACCTTTATATCAGTATCTCCCTTATTTCTTGTAATGTTGACTTTGTCTCCTGTTGTGCTGTTGTATTTCACAATCTGACAATGTATCTTTTTGTCTCATAATTTGACTTAAAGTTGTTCTTTTTATCTCCTGTTTAAAATTCCTGACTATTTCTTGCTGTCATGGCTTTAAACCTCCCAGCAATGACTTTATTTCAGGCACATTGACTGTATCTCATCATTTTAACTTTTGCTTCTGGTAATTGTAACTTTATGTCATCCTTGTGTGACTTTATGGGACACTATCTCATATTCCTTTGTCTCCCTGAAATGCTGTTAAATTTGACACTGTGACTTTTCCTTGCTGCTGAAACTATGGTTATGACAGTTGTGACTTTATGCTGTAAAGTATGTCTCTCAAGTGTCTTCAGTTTTTACTTTTAAGATGATGTCAGCACCTTTTACAAAAACCAAGACAATGCAGACCAAATGAGGTTTCTTTCTCTCTCTGCAGCTGAACACGGAGCAGTGTGGTCGTGCTGTAATGTTGTCTGTGGGGTAGAAAGGATGCTGTTTAAAATCCGGCTCTATCATGGTGTTTGCCCTTTATTAGAAATGCATGGGGGTTTGTTCCTCCATCCCCACTGTGCATTTTATATGCATGGCATACTTGTAAATCTTCCAGTCTTGCACATTTGGACAAACCAATTTTAAAGCAGCATTATAAAGATACTAAGCCCGAGTTCCCTCAGGGAGTTGGGAGTGTGTTGTGTAATTCTGGGAAGATTTACGAACCTGGCCCCTGATGGAAATTAGGACTTGAAATTGCTTTTAGACTTGCAAGAGCCATTGTGAATGCAAATCACATGATCTCAGGTGGCTGAGACTTTTTAAGCGTTCTTTATTTGTGATAATCTTCAAGAAGAAGTGAAAGGGACGGGGGACGTGAAACTGTCTCAGTAAGACTGAGGAAGGTGTAAGAGAAAAAAAAAAAAAAGTGTTTACTCAATTTATTTTTTTTTATTGATATTCATATATCTTTTAAAACATTAAAGAATTTTGAGATGAATAAAATCACTTTTTGAATGATAGTTGCAGAACATCATATGCTTCATTTTAAAGTCATTACAATTAAACTGTTCAAAAGCAAATGAATCCAACATGAATTGAAAGAGTCCAACTGTAAAACTTGTCTCCTAGATGTTTAAAAGTTTTTATTCCTTCCTTCTTCCCTCCGTCACTGCTTCCTAAAGCTTTACTTTGGAAAGTGAAAAGTGAAAATGCTGTTTATCCAAAAACTGACTTTACATTGGACTGTAAAACAGCTCCAGTAGCTCCAGGCTTCTCTGCTGAGGAAGATATTGAAATACTTAATAATAAAAGTGAAACAGATCAACGAACAAACAAAAACAGCAATAAACATTATTCCTTCAACTCTGAAATCTGGGATGTGTTGTCTGTTAACTCAGAACCCTCCAGATTGTGTCTGACTGTAGAAGGAGTCCCGCCGTGAGGAATGGCACTAGTGAAAAGCAAATGAAATGCAGAGCACAGGCAATAAAATTTGCACATTGCTGTCAGAGCAGCTTGATGGATGAAGCGGAACTGTGTTTATTGACACAACTCCTTCATGTTTCATAAGGCCATCAGTCATACGGTCACCCTGGTCCTTCAGACCTGTGTCAGGCCAGAGAGCGGTGATAAAGCATGTCTTCTCTGACCGCCCACCCTTTCCTTCACTTTATTTCATCATGTATGGGTTCTTTGTGGAAATTTGATTACATAATGTGAAGAGCATAAAAAAGAGAACACTTGAATGAAAGTCATTTAATGCATTGAAATGGGAGTCATAGTCATGGTGATTAGACATTGATTAAAGTGTGACGAGGCATTATTGTTAGTGCTCACACATATATCCTCCTCTGTGCTTTTGTTCCAGCGTGGAACACTCCAGATGTACTCCACCGAGCCGTAGCTTGACTGATTAAAAATTGCTCGTCGAGCTAAAAGCTACTCTTTAAGCTAAAGCATTTAAATAACAGTCACATTAACCTAGAAAAATGAGAACTATGTGATCATATTCTGTCAGTATTTATCTATGAGAAAAATAAGTTTTAAAAAGAGTAACTTGAGAATTTATTTTAAAGCAATATACCTGAAGGGATCGTTAACTCAGAATTGATAAATCATGTCATTATTTATTCACAGCCACTCCAAACCTGTGTGACTTTATTTCTAATGAAGATGTATGTCCATAAATTGAAACGCAATGCTTACCAAAACAGTTTTACCAACAAGGTTATGTAAATGAACACAAACTTTTATGAAGGTAATGTTTTCAGCTACTCACTAGTTTAATTAATGTATAGTGAATGTATACAATTAGCTCAAATTAGAGTGTTTCATCTTTCTAAATTGCTAAGATTTTACAAATGATTATGAAGAAATGGCAATAAACACTCTGAACTAAACATCAATTTTTTTAAAGTAGAAAATTATTTTCCTGTAAAACAAGCTAATAATAATTTATTTATTTATATTTGTAAACTGTGGGTAGTAGGTAGTTCTTTATACTGCATGTAATTTAATAATAGCTTCTGACATGAATTTTGAAATATATTTGGTAAAGAGCCAAATAATGCACTGGCAGCATTTATGGTGAGCTAAAATATGCCTTCATGTAATTTCTAATGCAATAAATATGCTGTAGTATTTAGTAAACAAATTAAAAACTGATTATTAACAAATTAACAACAAATTTGTATTCTAAAACCCGGTGAGGAGCATTGTTTCTGTAATGTTTTGTGCATTACTATAAAAGTATGTCCAAAAATGCAACGTTCATTAGTCAAGGCAAGTCAAGTCAAGTCACTTTTATTTCTATAGTGCTTTTAACAATAAAGATTGTAGCAAAGCACTGAACATTATCAAGTAGGAGAACAGAGTACCAGGCTGAGAACCAGGCTTAGTTGGGTCCAGTTCTCCTCTGACCGGACACCCAGCACCTAATTTCCAGTTCAATTTTAAACACATGTCAGACTGTGTAAAGGACTTATAGGGCTGGTTTCTCGGAAAGGGATTAGATTAAGCCAGGACTAGACCTTTGCTAATTTAGGACATTTACATTTTTTTAGAAACATGTCTTACAAAAATGCATTATCTGTGAGCATTTTAAGCTCATAGTGTTTGTGTGTGTGTGTGTGTGCATCTGGATCCAGCGATCTGTCCACGGAGCTCATCTAGGTGTTCTGGTCTCCGGTTCCAGCTGATCAAATTAATGCAGCCTAACAATCCTTTAACAGATTTGATGAAGTGTAAGCCTGAGTAAAGAGATTTAAACTGACAGAGTGTGACTGCCTCCCAAACAGTATTAGGTAGATTGTTCCAGAGTTTGGGTGCTAAATAGGAAAAATATCTGACACCCACAGTAGATTTTGATATTCTAGGTATTATCAAATGGCCAGAGTTTTGAGAACGCAGCAGACGTGGAGGACTATAATGTGATAAGAGCTCATAGATGAGAAAGTCAAATGATGAACCAAAGCCCATCACAAGCAGCTTTTAAATATGAACATATACAGAAGGAGCTCAGAGTCATTCATACAATCACTAAACACCATCATGATGAGACTCACTTAAATATACATTCATTTAACAACCTTACATGTAACACACAACCCTAATAAACATAGAGCTAAGAAGAAACTAAGTTTTTTTTAGAGATAAAAAGATAAAAAAAGTAAAATTTTACAGGAATTTAACAGGTTTTTACTGTAGCATTTGTAGTTTTACTGTTAAAGTCACAGTCTTTTTTTAAGATGGTACTGTCGCTGCTACTTGAAAATGGCCTTTGAGAAACGTAGATTCTACAGAGACTGGAGAATAAAAGTGCTGGGTCAATTGTGAAGTGTTAGTGTTGTATGTGGGTCTGATTAAGCTGTTCAGGGCCCTAGATTTCCTTTCAACTCCCTTCCGCCCAAACCACTAAATGAGCTTCATGAAAATAACGTCTCTGATGAGTCGAGCTGGTTTGAAAACAAGCATTAGTGCACTCCAACGTGAATTAAAACACTCGCTAATCACAATAGCCACTCCTGAGGAGAAGGACGCCAAATAACTTTCTTATGTAAGGTCTTAAATGTCATTGTAAGATTTTTTATGTTGCGTTTCATTTCAGAACATCTAATTAAAAAGGCAGATTACAGTGTCCTGATTGGCTGAGATGATTCTTGTACGTGCCAGCTTGTCTAAACCATATTTACAGCCTCCACAAGAAAGCTTGAGTGTCCTTGGCAGGTGATGGTGCTACTCCTGGGAGAAATACAGGACTTGGAGGCAGCGAATGCTACTCTCTGTGTCCCCCGTGAGACGAAAGACTTGTCCGACACACGTTCATTAGGCATTACAAAGACAAGGGAAGCTGAAGATGCTAGTGTCTCTCAATGATGAGGGTTTAACCAGCACTTACTGAGGTCCAGAAGGTCACAAAGACATAAGAGCAGATACTTTGTCTTCAAAGCCCTTGGGAACTAAGATTGACTAGGCTAAGCGTTTGGATGATGGATGCTAGGTTGTGGAAAGCATCTAGCAGTGAACTTTTCGTTCTCAGCCTGCTGTAGGCAGTCTCAGAAACACTTCAGATGTCCCGATTTCTAAAGCGAGCTGAGATAGGGTCTCTCATGGCTCTATAAAAGTGTCTGAGGCCTCGTGCCTTTGTAGGGGAAAGATCTGAGATTAATGCTCATGGATAGACCGGAAGGGCCACTCGCATTAATATTTAATTTCTGCGCTGTTATTGTCTCAGCAGAGGTGGAAGCGCTAACCTGCAGAAATATTGCGAAAGTGCTGGAATGAAACAGACTCTGAAAGAGTAATAAACAGGGCTGAATAGGAAGAAACTGCTCAGCAATGGTCCAGTTAATCTTCTGAGGAATGCCTGTTTAGAGCTGTCAGGATTTCTGTCTCTTGGGAGTCTTGTGTGAAATGTGTAGAAGATGAGGTGAGATCAGTATTCTTATGGTCAGCGCTGGTGCATGCTAATTATCAATTTAACAAAAACATGTATTTAGTTTAAACTAGTATTTGTGTTTTAGTGCTAATGTTATTCAGACACAGTGAGTCTCCTCTTGTGAAAAAAAGCTAGATTTGTGCATGTTTTAAGAAAGAATACTTATATATGAAAACAATATACTTTAATGCAATATAGTTAAAGGGAGAGATCATGCAAAAAATGATGTCATTAATTACTCAACCTCGTGTCATTCCAAACCTGCAAAATCTTGGAAACACAAATCAAGATATTTTTGACCAAAAAAAAAAAAAAAGAATATATATATATATATATATATATATATGTGTGTGTGGTTTTGAGCTTAATGCAAGAACATATTCATATTCATATAGCTTTAAATATGGTTGAAGCACTGATGTCTTGTGAACTGTTTTAATGTCCTCACTACCATTCTGGGCCTTGACTGTCTCAGTTGCATTACTTTTTATGCAAGGTCAGAAAGCTCTCAGATTTGTTGTGTTTAGAATGACATGAATAAACAATCACATAAGGTTATTTTTTGGGTGAGCTATCACTTTAAGTGTGAAATAAATGTATGTCATTTACCAATGAATGAAATTGTGTTACAGTTAAAACTTACATTGAATGCAAAACTTTAAGAACATCTTCATACGCAATTTCACAAATAACTTGTCTTTGAAATGTGGTTGAGGTAAATATACTCCTGAATATACTTTCACGAGTTCGAACTTACTGGTAATTAATAAAAGGCGAAGCAAGTTTGGCGTGGTGTCCGTGGAGAGGACTCAGGGTTCGGTGAGGTGTGTGGCTCGCTGCCCAGCCTGAACACTGCGTGCCTTAAATTATTAAGCATTATTTTAAAATAGATCTTTACAAAATTATACAAATGATGCTGTTAGCTAATCTCAACAAGAAAAATTTAGTGTAAAAATAAAATAAAATAAATTATTTAATAAAATTATAAAACATCTTGTTGGCTCATATGTAAATTTTATGTAAATACATGCATGTATTAGGTACCTTTTAAAACTGAAATAAAACACACAGGGTGATGTGTTGTCCTCCAAAGCGTGACCTTTCTGTTCTTCCCTGCTTTAGTGTGATTTCAGCCGAGCCAAACAAACACACGAGAGCCCTGCTGTCATCACTCAGGTTAAGCATTTTAACATAACATCACAAGCCGAAAAAGGAAAATAATGAGAGAAACATCCATCAGCCTGATGCTTTGTTGATTCTGGATCCATCGGGGCAGTCAGACACTTTCATCACTCAGATAGAAAACATATCTTTAGGAACGGATCAAACAGAGAGAGGAATAGATCACAGAATGTGTCCTTCATTCATTTCATGAACGGAGGCGAAGAAGGGACAAAAGAATAATGGAAGAAAGAAGATGTTTGAGAGAGTGCACAAGAGGGTTATAGGGAGAGAGGCGGGGAAAATAACTTTACCAGGTTCCTCCGTCAGGGTTCATAAAACAGTGGGAAATGTCCCTCTCAAGAGACCTAGAAGTCTCCATCTCAGCTTTCTCTTTACCACAGCACTTTTTTGCCCTTTTCTCCAGGTATCATCAACATAATTTCCATAATAATACTTCATAGTTCATCCAGTAATTAATGTTTTGTCATCACGTATTCACTCTCATGTTGTTACAAAGCCACATTTTTATTTCTGTACTTTTCCTTTTTTCCTTTTCCTAAGTTTCTTTTATTTGAGATTATTTGAACAGGTCTCTCAGGCCCTCACTGCAATTACTGTAAGGTTAATGAATCTCAAAGTATTCTTGAATGCACTTATGAGTGTATACCCACTTCTAGAATATTGTATTGTGTTGTCAGTGCTAAGTGATAAGTGGAGCTGTTTAGTGATTATCTACTGTAGGGAAATCCAGAGAACTGTGATTTAGACATCTTTATAAGAAACAATGATGTAGTTCTATTATTGCTTTAAAATGTGCTCTGCGTTAAAGTGCAGCAAAGACAGTCTCTGTTCTCTTGTGGAGCCTGCAAGAATGTTTGAATTAGGGAGTTAAGTGTAAGCCATAGCAATGAAATGTGTCTTTAATCTAGATTTAAACTGACAGAGTGTGCCTGCCTCCAGAGCAGTATTAGGTAAATTGTTCCAGAGTTTGGGTGCTAAATAGGAAAAATATCTGACACCCGCAGTAGATTTTGATATTCTAGGTATTATCGCATTATTTTTACGCAAATTCTATTTGTCCATTACAAAACTGGATGGAAATTAAGCTAATGTTGTGATGAGTAGGCTATACTAACTTCGTAACTTTGTAAGTTTTTCCCCTTACAAACTTTTACACTTTTACTTGAGTAAACAACTTGAGATGATACGTCTCAAGTCGTTTTAAACCCTAGAATTTATACTTCTACTTGAGTAGTGAATGTGAATACTTTTGACACCAGTGGCCAAATCAACAGTAAAACAGCTCTGTTTCTGCTATAGATGACTGCAGACGATGTGTTTCATCAGGAGACCTCTTTCTGTCTCTCTCATTCTGGTGTGGACCACAAAACAGGCACACTTAAAGAGTAAGACATGACATCTTTGACCCATATACATATTCACATTTATGGTCCTCATAAACTGTAAATAAGACGATCAAGTAAATCACAGTTTACTAGGTAAAAAAAAAAAAAAAAAGTAATAATAATAAAAAAACACTACATCGTAACATTGTTTATTACTTTATTTATGTGTTGAATGCTTGCCAAACACAATTTTGAAATAATACAAGCCAACATATTAATGATTTTTGATTTAGGAGGTCATACTGTATCATTAAAACAAGCAAAGTGAAAAACATACTTTCAGACCTCTTAAGTTCCCTCAATATGTTCCTTTAGTTATTTATGTTTTACAGATGCTTTTGATCTGAAATCATTAGTGTGTTTAGAGGCAATCAATCCATGCATATTTTTTCATGCTGATGCAAACAATAGTACAAAGAGACGTCTGCTCTCGGAGCCAGAACCAGACGACACATGGAGCAGCAATTAAAAATCCAGGTCTGACCCAAAGAACAGGCTCTGTGTGCTGGACAGGAAGACTAATTAGCCTCCTGGACCCTGCTGGCGCGATTTAGTATTTTATAAAATAAATATCAGGAGCCAGACTAAGTCCGGAGGGATCAGAGCCCCCTGATATTCCTTTGAATGTAAATGACTGGCATCAATCGAGAACCAGCAATAAGAATCATGAAAAGTTTTTCATCAGTTGATAGTGCTGGTATTTGTCAAGCTAAAGTAAATAACTGCCATGAACATCAGTACTATGAGCATAACAGCTGTAAAAACCAGCTGTTAGAAAGCAATTACTTATAAAGCACAATTAATCTTCATTTACATACTGCATGATTTTATTATATATATATATATATACACTGTATGTGTGTGTGTGTACTGTCTGTAATTACGATGTATATATAAATACACACACATTAATGCATATTTTTAAGAGAAAAACCTCAAATATATTTAGAAATAATATAAATTATGTGTCAGATTCTGTGTCCGAGGATTGGGTCATCGAGGTCCCCGGTCCCTGGTCCCAGAGGTTGGGGTCTTGTTCACAAGTGAGGGAAGGATGGACCGGGAGATCAACAGACGGATCGGTGCAGCTTCTTCCGGTCTGTCGTGGTGAAGAAGAAGCTGAGCTGCAAGGAGAAGCACTCGATTTACCGGTCGATCTACGTTCCTACTCTCACCTATGGTCATAAGCTTTGGGTTATGACCGAAAGAACGAGATCCCGGATACAGGTGGCCGAAATAAGTTTCCTCCGCAGGGTGGCTGGGCGCTCCCTTTGAGATAGGGTGAGGAGCTCTGTCACTCGGGAGGAGCTCAGAGTAGATACACTACTCCACATCGAGAGAGGCCAGCTGAGGTGGCTCGGGCATCTGTTCCGGATGCCTCCTGGACGTCTCCTTGGGGAGGCCCCGGGGACGACCTAGGACACGCTGGAGGGACTATGTCTCTCGGCTGGTCTGGGAACGCCTCGGTTTT
>JAUMHI010000065.1:4933416-4943450 GCA_032359435.1 Enteromius unitaeniatus
TCTAGATTAACATTTCATCATTAACTAATCACTTATAAATGACTTACAACGGAACGTTATTCTAAAGTGTTACCAAATGTAAACATACATATACATAAATATGCCTTAACAGATCGTTGTACAGAAAATATAGAATATATAAACATATTTCCTATAAAAGTGTATCAATGCTTTTAGACTGTGTCAGAATTTCTGAATCTCTGAATTGCAACTATTAATATTGTTGTTGTTATTAGTAGTAGTATTTATTTATTTTAGGGACCTATATCTATCAAATGATTGCTATGTATTACAGTTCTCATTCCTATGATGTGTGTGTGTGTGTGTGTGTGTGTGTGCGTGTGTGTGTGTGTGTGTGTGCAACAACATCAACAACCATATATAGGTTGCAACTGGAAACTGGAATGCATTGCCAAATATACAAATATAATAATAATAATAATAATAATAATAATCTCGGAAATATCTCTGAAACTGATTTCTTTCCTGCTGAACTGATAAGATTATGCACACCTAGCTTCCTACAAGAGCTATTGTTGCTGAATGACCTAATCAGAACTTCCATTCTTTATAAGTGCTCTCAGTTGTGTGTGTGAACGTGTGTATCAGGCGGTGTGCGGGCTTTGCTTCACTTGGCTGAAAGCCTGAATTCCAGGACTGTCAGGTTTGTGGTGAATCAATACTAAATATATATAGATGGCACTCTTCTCTACTAATGGGCTAAATCTGTCTACAGTGTCAACACTAGATCATTTATTTAACATATAATTTATCAGTAATCAGTATTTTGCGCAGCTGTTTCTCATCTGTGTAATTCTGATGGGGAATCGTTGTTGCTATGGCAATCATTTTTAATGATTTCATATTATTTGAAATGTACCGGCAGGTTTGCAATTATGATGAATTGCTTTGATGACGTATACTTTGTCCAATAAAAGAAGCGAGTGTAATGGCATGTTTGGGATTTATGACAATAGAAGGCAATCACATATCTAGAATCATTTTCTTAGAGCTCTGATTGCTGTTAAAGACACTATCGTGATTGTGCTGAAAATCTCCCATTCATACGCAGTAAACACAGAGATCAAATATGAAATCTACAACCATATAACCTGACTAATTTGATTCAAATATTTTATAGGGTCATGCATATCACATGAATCTATAAATCACAGGGGAATAAGAACCACAGATGTTATTCTTGATATTATGAGGCAGTCTTAAGTTTAAACACTGATACTCAACTTTTTTTGACAGTGTTGAATCTTGTTATGACTCCGGCTGAGCTGAGTTTGATTCTCTCTGAACTAAAAACATATGATGACACAGTAAAGATCGAGCAGTGATTAAAAGCATGTTTTTTTGTATATGTATTTTTTTACTGTTTATATTGTTTCAATTTCTCACCACGTATTAAACTTAACTGTTAAAAGTTAACTGTTATATACTGTCAAATCTTACAGTACATTACTTAAAATAGTATTTATTTATTTTGATTTTAGGTGCAATGACACGACATTGCCGCTAAACCCTGACATATGTATATATTATACATACGTATAATCAAGAGACCAGAAATATTGCTTTTGAAATACAATTCTGCTGATTCATGAGGAAAAATGAAGTAAGTATCTCAAAAGCAATGTCCTAGTCTTTATAACTGCTCGTGCCAAACCAGTGTCCCTCCTATATTAATGTACTGTGAGCTCAGGAACATTTGAAAGCCAAATTGCTCCCGGACCTTTCACATACTAATGTAAATAAGGAAAGGCTGGATTTACACTACAATTTCTCTTTTCCCCAAAGCACTCAGACACGAGAGAGGAGGGATTTACAGCGGCCATCAGAAAGACTGCAAAGCCCTGCCAGATATTGAGAAGGTAGGGCTGGTAACAATTTTCCCTCTAATATATACAGTATCCTCCACAGGAGACGGTTTTTAGATGTTTATAGATTCACAGCGTGTAGATCATTTCGTGAATCTAATTTTGATTCAAGTATTTGTTTCAACACAAATCTACTTGAGACTCAAGTACACTTCAGTTTCTATTGGTAATTAATTACTGTTTTGACTTTGTAGAGTACAATGGTATTGTTGTTAGCTTCTTATTTTTCATTGACCAAACCAAATAACTAGCGGTTTGTATCTGATTTGAAACATATACTCTAGGTATGAGTGCTGTAAGGAATGTGCTTTAAAATATCAGCTTGGCTCTTTTCTGGGGGCTGGTGTTTTGTGATTATTGGCCGGACTTTGATGCTCTGTGGTTCGACTCGCCCGCGTCATCCCTAGCAACCACACAACATCCGTGCCAATGATTACAATAACTGAGCCCGCCTGTATTTTTCTTGTGGTGGAATGGAACTTTTGAGTCTGCGCTACAGGAGGTGGCCTTTAACTCTTACACATCCAGCGCCATCTATATGTACAGGAAGTGGGAATGTGTTTTATGGCAAATGTGTTGGCTAGGCATCAACATCAGATCTTACTTTTTTCAAAAATTCATTCATAAAACAGAATCGGTGATTGTATTGTATGCAGATGAGTTTGTAAAAGGCTTCATTTAGGGGGATTGTTAAAATGTGGCTGGTGTTTTACAGAAGACAGCTGTGCTGGTTTGAAGTGGAGGTGCTGCTGCTCACAGTATGAAGACAAACATTCACACCCCTGATGGTAACAAACACAAAGGTAAATGCAGCCTGAAGAAGGTATGAAGTGCAACATTACAGCATATGAATTAGAATAATATACTGAACATTCATTATTTCATTAATTTACTCACACACACACACACTCTTTCACTCCCTGACTCACTCACTCACTCATTCGCTCATTCAAACACTCACATACACACTAATTCACTCACTTTCTCACTGTCCTTAAATTAAAGTGTTATGACTTCAGTTACTCTGTTCTATATACTTTTGTATTCATGTTCAAATTACTTACACCATTTCCCACTGGCATATTTAACACTGTATTTGTGAACATGCAATAGCTTTTTTTTTATGAGTTACCTCACATTTCTTACTCTTCTTTTTCCCCAACACCATCATCGCATTATCTCATACATTAACAATGAGTCACAACGGTATATCAGAGCCTGTCTGCCACCAGCGGTGACTAAATATGTTGTTATGACTGCTGATTTCTGTGAATGTCTGTTCATGTAGCACTGAAAAACACCTAATGTTTCTATTTCAGGTACAGACTGAAACATTACATCCTGTATTTCAAGATCAGGAACCTTCAAAAGCAAGTGTCTTTCAGTGTGTTGTGTGTTTTGAAAACAGGTAGTTCATTTGTAGAAAGTCATAGATCTCTTAATTTATGGCCACAACATCTTCTTTCTTCTGTGTAATGACCTGTTAGAGCTAGCCACAGCAGCGTTGTCTGTTTGTAAACAACACATGAGTAGTAAACAAAAAGTTACGTCTCTGCTCCTGTTCACTGCCACCACAAAGACATCCGGAAGCCTCTCCAGCCTCATCATAAACCTCAGCCCATTTATCTGTTCCTGTCACCAAGAAATGGACAATCTCTGCCCTCTAAAACCGGCGTCCCATTTTCTTAACAGTCAAACAAAGCGGAATTACTCTCACTTTTCACAGCCTACCAGTCAGCTCAACACCATCCTAAGAGCCATCCACCAACAGTTCCCTCTCACTGAACCTCTAGCTATCAGCACATCCAGCCAGCATCCCAGCTTCTCCAACCTCCAACCCTTCTTCAAGCCACCAGATCGACCAGCAAGCCGTCTCCAGGTGCGGACATCCATCTTTTTTCTCTCCATGGCCGTTGATCTTCAAGCGCTTTCAAAAGCTACATCAGGCTCGGAGTCTGCCGAGCTCTCAGCCTTCTCCCCGGAGAGCACACCAAACACGCTTATTCTTAAGCTATATTTATAATAACAAAAAAAAAAGTTAGTTTTCTATTTTAATAAAAATAAAATACTCCCAAACAAAGCAGAACTGTTGCGATATACAATATCAGTTAAGTGAGTATTTCAATGAGGTATTCCTAAAGCAGCCTGTCCTCTAACAACAACAACAACAACATGACCCTATAGGTTGTTTGTGCAAGCACCTTATTACAACTGACATGTGCTTTTTAAAGTTAAAAGCCCTCTAGCGGGCGTAAAAATAATGACAGCATCATGTTTCTTTAAATGTATTTAATTTGTATTTTCATAGGAATGACCGCACCTAACCCACTCCTAAACCTACCACTTACAGAAATAGTGCAACATTATAATTTATAGTGCAAATACTTTTAATGGGCATGCACATTCTCTGAGATCAAACCCATGATGACACGATTACAGATCTTTGTACATAACGCAATGCACTACTAACTGAGCTGCACAAACCCAAACTATGGTGCAGATAAAAAAGTACAAAACATTCAAATGAAAATGTTGTCGATAGGGGTGCAATTGTATACGCTCTGATGGGTCGTATTTCAGGGATTTGAACAAACAACCTATACAGGCATTTTAGTTGGAGACCAGGTGGTACTAAAGACAGTCAGTTTCATTCCTGAATGAATCAGTGGGAATAAACAAAACTCTTGAAGATTCAACAACTCACTCATAATGCAGTTGTTCTGAAGAGTGGGCATTATCCATTTTTTCCCCAAGAGAAGCTTTAGGAGAATATTAGTCTACAGATGAATTAACAGACACTTGCTTTTTCAGTGTGCTTAGCAATACCCTTTAACCATGGTAAAATCACAGTAACGCACAGTCTCAAGAGGCTTATTACTTCATCACATTGCAGTAGTAATGGTTGGATCTCTGCTATTTCTTTGGGTTTTGATCTATTATTTTTAATTGGTTTGTTGCTACTAGTTGGAAAATACTGCTCTAACAAGTGGTCCAAACTGCGAGTTTGTAAAGTCTTCATCGCTGATCTCTGGTAATTCACACCTGCTTCCTGATTGTCAGGGGAATTTCCCGGCAAATGAGATCTAGTCTGTTTGATGTGCTGTAGTCATGTCTGCCTCGATGGGAAAAAAATAAAAAATGAGCAAACCAGAACACGTCTTGGCAGTGAAATATTACACTGTTGTACATCTAACCTGGCCTTGAGGATTCAAAACATAGTGATGCATATTTTCATCTAAAGCAAACAGGAATTTTCTAGAAAGAGGCCTCTCTTTTAAATAATGGTGTTAGTGTAGGTTTAGGTAATGTGATAAAAGACAGAATTCAAGGTGAATTATGGACAGTTTGGGAGTGTACATTTCAGTTACCCGATCCATGATTAATAAAGCCTACAATATTTTTGTTTTCTATAAAGCAGAGATACTAATAACTCATCTTTGCGTGCCAAAGAGAAGATTTAACGTGTCATAAATTGTGTTTATTTGAAGTTATGCTGGAATTCTCCAGTGAAGTCTTTACAGATACATTTTTCTAGCGCTCGCACGTTGTCCACCCCACAGAAGAGCTGTCACATGCTTACATCAGTGCTTCAAAGTTCATGGCTTGACCTTTCGAGTGCACAGCCAGCAGCGACTTCACCTCGTTCCCCCGAGACTGTGTTTCTGAAAATGTGGATCTATCACTGTTTGCTCCAGGGCCTCAGGCAGTGACGGACCCAGTATGATGGTCAGTAGATGCCACGGGATGAAGAGTGTGACCTTTGGTATGATGACCTTAAACAAGACTCATTGTTTCCTAAAGCTCTTTAGAGGAAATATGATTGCTGTGGCTTTAGAGACACAAACAGAGAAGAACTATGTGGTTATTAAAGAATTGTTTTGATTTGAGAATTATTTTTAAAGCATGTATACTCTTGTGAAAAATGTAACTTTAAGTACTGTTTTTCTTCAATATCTGAATCTGGTGGTAGCGTGAAGAGTGCTGTTCTGTTGGCCTGAGATTGCAGAAATACGATCTGGATCAGGAGGCCACAGAGAACAGCTCCCCAGGTGCCTGAACTCAGCAGGTGTGAATGTAGCCACTGCAAAATGTTGTTAAACTCTGTGGATGATTTCAGCGGAGAGAGAGAGAGAGAGAGAGAGAGAAGCTTCATTGTTGCAGGTTTAAACCAGTAAGTTTGACCCAGAACAGCAGTTAGATTTACAGATTGGCTCTGAGTTGCTATCAGCAGGAGGTCTGCAGGAAAGAACTGCCAGAGTTTATTACTTCCCCACAACCCAGATGAAAGACCCACTGCCCTCACAAGCACATCGAGATGAGGATTGTGTAAGAGTATACTCATAATTAGGCGCTTGGTAAATTAATTCAATTTAATTTAATTTAATTTAATTTAAATTAGCATTTTGCATGTTTGAATAATATATATATATATATATATATATATATATATAAACAATAAGTATATGATTTTCATGATTTTACAATAAATCTGAATTTCTAGTAATTTACAGTTAAAATGTATGCAGGTACTTAAATAAACTATCCTTAAGAGCAGCTTTTTAATGACAAATGCTGAATAACATAGATGAGCCCTCGTATTCATACAGATAAAGCAGGAAGGTCAAAATCTGAAATAAAAACGCTCAGTATTCAGTGTACGCAGCTCCATCTTTTGGTATCTTCTCAGTGAGGAAAGAGACGGCGTGTGCAAATGCGAGTTGATCTGGAGTGTGTCGGATAATGAACAGAAGCACATACAGTACAGGCACAGAAGACTCTTAATGAGTGTTAGCTAGAGATCAAGAGATGAGTTATAATCCCTGCATATTTATGTACAAGACAACGTCAGCCATTGACATACTAAGGGTCAATAAACAGAAATCTTGAATTCTTATTAGTTTTTTTTTTTTTTTTCTAATAGCCAGTTTATCCTGTAGGCACATCAGTTAGCAGGTTAGGTTGTTTAAATGTCAGTGTGCTTTTAGTTGGTATTATCATTGTGTTATCCTTCTTCTTCTACTTCTTGATTTCAGTGGTTTCATTTTAAATCTCTTTTAACTTATTTTTTTTTCATATTGTGTATGTTATAAATGTGTTATAGTTCCCATCATTCAGCAGCATATCCTGGATCAGCTCAGATCCCGCTCTGAAGAACTACTATTCTCTGGATTTGCTAAAGTTTGGAAAGTTAATTGCATTGAATGTTTGGAATATACTCAAGACTTTAGCTCGAGGCAGTTTGGATCAACACAATGAGACTTATTCCGTTCTTGTTGTCTTTGGATCGTTTAACAGGGACTGCAGCCATTATTTCCTGTCACTACTTTGTGTTTGTGTTGGATTATTGTTATGATTTTTGACCTAACCTACCTCTGAACTTCACGTACGTCTGTGGTGGGCTGTCACATGGTGCTATGATTTCTCCCCTAAATCAGACCTTCCAGCATTGAATTAAAAGGGAATTCTGTTCCGATTTTGTAATAGACAGGAGCTTGCATCAAGATAGCTACCAACAACTAGTCAACTGACTAAAAAAGGGTCTTTGATTGTGTTTATAGTGTCTATAGTGTAATATAAGCGTTTCCCGCATGGCCTGATGGGAAGCAGAAGAGATAAATACAGATGACAAAATGGCACCTTGCTACTGCAAATCATCTCATTTATTTTAAAGTGATACAAATAAGATAATTTCTAAAGCAAGAACCTCCCCATACATTAACTTGAGCAGAGATTGAGCTGTTTAGGAAACACAGGCCTGGATAATTTAGATAATCACACAAACAAGAATTCAATGGACAGCAGCATGCTCTTATCAGCAGCTCCTGTCGCTCAATCAAGTCTATTTCAATCTGAATAGCACGGACATCAAGGGATGAAGGAAAAAAGATGAGGGAGGGAAATTTGAATAACAAAGTAAAATACACAAAGAGTAAAAATCAATGAGTTGAGTGTCAGAATTGGTATTCCAGACAGGATCACGCTGCTGGCCTGATGATAACTGAAGACAGCACTGAACCAACACACCAAACCACACGCTACTCATTATTCGTCTTTTTCTTTCCTTCTTTCTTTAAGCTGTTTATTTTTTAATCATTAAAAATTTGAACTTTTGCGATCTGAAACAGCATTTTGATGCTAAAAATCTAATATGGTGAAACGTTAATTATTAATATAGTTTTTTCTCACACTACACCACAGGTCTTTAGATAAAATGCCTTAATATTGGAGAATGTACTGAAAGTAACAGTTATAAATTATTTAAAAAAAATCAGTTGTTGTTGCAGCCTTTTTTTCTTGCAATACAAATAAATCAATGAATTAATTAAATACTTAAACAGACAACCCAATAACTAACTAAATAAAATTAATTAAAAAATATAAACTAAAGTTGACTAGTGCGTTAACATTCTTATTCAAACTTATTCAGTTCAATTCAGCTCAATTTCGTGGTGGAGAACTGTTGAGAAACAAACTTCGCAATTAAGAACAAATATCAGTTTTGAAATAAAATGAGAAAGTATGTTTTATCTGTGTGTATAATGTCACAATTTGCAAGAAATTAAACTATATTTGATTTTTTTTTATGTAATTTAACTAGTCATTAACATGTTTATTTATGTGGTGGCTATGTCAAATTTTATTTTATTTATTTATTCATTTACAGAGAGAATGCTGAAATGTGAACTGGTGGAAATAATTTTGATTGTTTGCACGCTAATATTTCATCCCGTCCCATCAGTCTTGGTGTTGAGGATAAAAGCTTTCTCTTGACTCTGCTTCAGACTCACTCTCTCCTTCAAAGCTCTTCCTCCATCCATTTCTATTCTGGTGTCCTATAAACGAGCAAGCTGCCAGATCATGGTCAGGTCTGTGTGTGTGTGTGGAGCTGTTGTCTGGTTATTATTCAGGACGGCTGCTGACTCTCTCTGCCCACTCCTGACTCAGAGACAGCCTCAGCATCACAGCTGCTGTAATCTGAACACACACACACTTCCTAAGTTAATCAATTCATTACATTCAGGGTGCACTAAATTGATACAGTAAATACATTTGGAATTTTGCAAAGACATTATTATTATTATATAAAAGACAGTATTATTGTAACTGTAATCAATCAATCAATCAGTGCTAATTGGTTTCTATTTTCCTTTTTCTTCTGGGTCAGTTATACGAGTAAAAATATTTCAGATTGAATTGTTTCAGTGTTAAACACATTTTTGGGTGATTTTCAGCTTCTGACAGATGTAACTTGGCGGTATATTGTGAAGGAGAAGAAAAATCAATCTTGTCTCCTCCGTGAGGTCCTCCCATTGCTTTATTGTGCCGACACTCAATCACAGTCCGTGTTTTCAGAAATATATTTCAATTTGCGCCCTTGCAGCTGGAGTGAAAGTTCTCCATCTACTGACACCACACCTCCTCTGTTTCCAACACTACACCTTCTGTCTGTCTTCTCTCTTAAACCACATTAGCTCTCAGGAATATATGATCCTGCCGGAAATGGATTTGAATTTTGTTTTCTTCAACATGAGGCACAAAGGGGGGACTGGAGTGGATACAGGCGAAGAATAGAGAGGCTTGGATTACCGAGTCCTCGCTCTAACAGATGGCTGAAACTCTCTGTAGTTTTGCCTCCACTGCACCTAAAAAGAGGCCACATCTGGTCAAGCATCTCCCTTTCCTCCTCTGCCAAATCACAGCTGCAGATGTGGCAGCATATATACCCAACAACCACAACTGATGCAACTGTAGTGCAAGGAGCCTGATCAACACAATGATTGTCGTGTCTTCGCTTAGAAGCATACCTCTCCTTCCTCTGTGTTTACCTGGCGTTACATAAATTAGACACATTTCCAATGAAACCTTGAAGCAAAAAAATAGCTCTCGAAAAGAGCTGTAACCTTGCTAACAATGATAATTTACATTATACATGGTCTCTGGTAACTTACACTTGTTTACAGTATGTTCACAAAGTATATTAAATATACATGCTATTTGTGTTGGTCAAAATCACTTATACACTAACAATACAGATTGTAGCAAAGCACTGAACATTACTAAATAGAAGAAAAGAGTAATGGTAATGTATAATGACGAGAATTAAACTTTATTTATCAAATGCAGAGACGGTCTCTGTAGTCAAGACGA
>JAUMHI010000065.1:4955534-4990841 GCA_032359435.1 Enteromius unitaeniatus
GGGGGGGGGAAAGGTGGGGCGTGGAGGTGTGTGTGAGAGCCCGAGCCGATGTTCTTCTCCCTAGATCTTTCTCGCAGATTGTAGGAAATAAATTGTTTTATTGTTTTGGGCTGCGCCTTGAAGTTCTCTGACTTTTTGTCACAAGGATATCAAAGGCATTCTTACAATTCCCTTCCAGGGAAACCTCCTTGGTCTTGAGCCACTACTGCAGGGGTCTCATATATAGCAGGCTGATAATATCATGACTGCCCTCAGAACCCACAGTCTCTGAGACTGTATGACAGTAAGTGACCGGCCTTCTCCCACTCTCTTGACTGATTTGAGAATCAAATCTACTCGAGCAGGGAACATTCGTGCCTTCATTGTGGTCGAATCCCTAACTAATAACTAAGTGGTCTTCTGACTGGAGAGAGCACACTTTTCTCGGGGTTCAGTCTAAAACCTAGATGCTTCACGTGAGCGAGGAGGACACCTCGACGTCCGATCACTTTGCTCTACGACTGAGCTAGTCTTAGCCAGTCTGCTATGTAGTTTCGAATGCGAACATCCTAAAGCCGCAACGGAGCTAAGGCTGCATCTACTACTTTCGTAAGCGTCTGAGGCGAAAGTGCTAGGCCAGAGGAAGAACCCAATATTGGTATGCTTTGCCCCTGAAAACGAACCTCAGGAACTTCTAGTGAGAAGGATGAATGGACACATCAAAATATGTATCTTTAGGTCTATCGCCACAAAGCAGTCCATGGACCTGACTTGTAGCAGCACTAGTATTAGTGTAAACATTATGAACTTCAGCTGACTGACTGAGAAGTTCAGATGCCATCCTTCTTCGGAACTATGAAGTATCGACTGTAAAACCTTGATTCTCTTTCTCGAAGAGCCTTGTGCCAAATCGCATTTGGAACCCCAGAATGACTCAGTTTTGCCTCTGCGAAAGCGGGACCTGAGCTGCGAGGCTCACCAACGAAAAACCCCCTCCTCAAAGAGAGCTTTTCGGGATCAGAGCAGCTATTCTGAATGGCAGCAGCTCGCAAATGAAGGCAGCTCATTTTTATGCTGCATGCTCCGATCTCAGGCAGGCTACACAGAGCGTGTGTGTCTCTCCACCTGTGAAGAATCTCTTCCAGGGAGACACACGCCTCTTCTTTTATTTCTAAAAGGTGCAGCCTGCCTGCCCTTTCTTGTCTTGCTCATGTTTTATTCTAAACAGAGCTTTTGTGGAGGAAAGCGGTCTAAGATGAGGATATCTCTTTTTCTATCAACTCTTATCAAATCTTTTAAACTATTTCACACACACTTCAGGGAGGGGAAATAGGACCTTTCAAACAATTCTCACTCACAGAGACAAACAATGTGGTTGCAGACACTGAGAGCGTGTTCTGAACAGCAGAAAGCTAACGCTGGCAGGCACCATGTGCCTTATATACTTCCTGGTCTGACGTCACATGATGACATCATGCCCATTCATTGGTTGTTGGCACAGCAGATTCAGAGCCGTCACGCAGTAAGTTGTTCCCATAGCGTTTTTGGACGCAGTGAGAGTTCCCGAAAAAGACTAATAACATTTTCACAAATATTTGTTTATGTTTTGACTGAAATATGTATGTTATAACTGAAGTGTGTCATTTTGCAAACAATCTAGGAATTCTGCAAATTGAGTGTGGTGTTTGAATAATTTTTATTATATTTTGAAAAAAGAACCCGCTTTTCAAAATTGTGTGTAAACAATTGAAAAAAACAGTAATAACTTGTATGACTTGTATTATAACGGATTTACGTGAAGATACTGTTATGCTGTTTCTACATTAATTTGAAGATTGAATGTAAAATTATTGCAATATAAATGTATATTTAAAAACTATATTAGATGGGATTAATCAACTGGCAGCACTTCTTTATTTACACTTTTGGCTGTCAAGGTGATGTAGGAGTTGACTTGCATTTTATAAATCCCCAAGGATTATGGTTTCAGCTAAAAATATTCTTTACTGTTCTACTGAAGAAATCATCTTCAATGGCCTTTTTAAATTTTGGGTGAAATATACCTTTAGTGGAATCTACTGTCACCATGGCAACCACACCATACAGTGGCAAACCAGTTTCCTTTTTTAGATCAGGCCGTGTAAATAGATCAATGTGAGATTGTGTGTATCGTACATGAGCGCAAAACCTACTATGTTTAACACCAGAAGCATCCAATCATCCAATGATTTTTTTTGTTTGTTTGTTTGATTCTATGCTTTATTTGTTTTCTTTATTTTTTGGATGTCACATTTAGAAACAGGCTGATGTCTTTTACTGATGTCAGTAAAATGTAGTATTAATTTCCTCTGCCATCACTTTTGAAAACTTCACCACTTGCAGCATATACAATAGCATCCTGAAAGAATAACACAAGAAGATGTCTTGGATGACTATTTGATGCAGGGGGAAAGTGTAATGAAATGCTTTATTTGTTTTATAGGTCAGACAGTCTCCAAATCAAAAGATGTCAAACGCCTACACAAGCATGTACACTCACTGACATGCAAAGCCATTGCTCATTACGATGCAACTGTTTAATGTGGACTCAATTCTAGCTTTAGATTAGATTAGATTAGATTAAACTTTCTTTTCACTGTTACACGCAAGGCACAAGACAATGAAATGCAATGCAGTTAGCATCTAACCAGAAATGCAACAAGCAAAAGTATAGGCTATACAGTGCATGCAATGTTACATAAGTACAAAAATATACAAATAAAGCAGTACTATGGACATAATTTACAGATTTCTAAACACTATCAGTATGATATAGAGATGGATGAATTCTAAAAATACTGCACAGATTGATTATGCCGTAAATATGTAAGCAAAATCTATGAACATATTTACAAATGCATATGAATAAGCAATACATTAAGCTACAACACTAGTGCAATGGACATTTTTGTTTTTTTTCAATACTTCGGTGTGTATATGGATCCATTGCAGGATTCTGAATGCACAGACAGTAGTGCAAGTAATAATTTTAACAGATTATTATTATTTATTTTAGATTTAGTGATAGAGAGGGATGAAGTCCACAATAAGCTCCTTTGATCAAGAGTGGCATGAAATCTAAAACAGGTGTGAGCCCTGAAAAAGGGGCAAGGTAACAATAGACAACAAACAAAAACACCATGTGTCAGCCCTGTGGTCCAGGCAAACAAAGGACACCGCATACAAACTGAGCTGATAAAACTGGCGCCAACACTCACTGGGCTTCATTGACAAAAGATGACCAAAAAGAATTTCTGCAGAAATCTTTCATGCATGTATGGATGCATTTATGTATTGCTAGCTTGCACTTAATAATGTTCAAGCTTTGTGTATTATATTGTATTAGTTCATCACACCCACGTTTAAAAGTGGTAGAGAATATTTTTAATGTAGGAAACAACAACAACAAAAGCGCTTTCATAAGAGAAGTAATTGACTTTTCACAAGTGGGATTTATCTTACATCACTTCTCATTCATTCCTGTGGTATCCGTAAACAGTGACTGAGTGTCTTACAACTCTGACTGAAACTCAATGACGTCAAGGCTGTAATGTGATCAGTTATTAAAGCCCACGTCATCCAAGTTGACCATTACACTTTCTCCAACAGTAAGCAATACATATTCTCACCTCTCTTACAAGTAAGACAGTCTCTGGTCTGACAGTGTATATGCAATTCAATAATGTCCATTTCCTATTTCCTGTCACGCGATCCGTGATCATTCATGTGACAGGCAGCCCCAGCCCAGTCTCATACATGCAGTCATTAAAATAGGTAATGGAATAAATGGCTAAGACGTCATGCAAATTCAAATGTGTTTTGTGTTACAGTGTCACAAGACAACGCAGCAATCCTTTCTGTTCTGCTGTTTACTTCTCATTTTTTGTTTGTTGCGGTCAGCTGATCCATGTCTGTGTAATGTCTTTGAAAGACCAGTCCTTTAAACATTTTTACGTTTTATATATATATATATATATATATATTTAAGAGATCAAAACTTTTCCTGTAGGTGGTAAAAAGCCAAGTGAGCATCATCATCAGTGTAGGAGGGAAAAAAGGAGATCAAAGAATAAGCTTCATCAGATGAACCGGGAAACAACAGAAGCATTTTATCAACAGTGTATTTGTGACTCACTTGTGGGCTGGCCTATAGAAACATAAAGCGACAGACTCAAACAGGTGCCTCACATTAAAATATTCTTTTCCTCTTAAATCAGCAAGAAAGACTTTAAAGAAGAAGTCACTTTGAGGTACAGTATTATTTGATCAAGGTGTATTTGTTTGCAAGAGACTGTGAAAATGTGCTTTAGTTGTGACATACCTAAATTATGTCGAGTGACTATTATTTCCATAGCACCGTATACAGCTTATTTCACAGCAGCTTTACAGGAATAAACAGGAGAAGAACTTTTTAGTATTGTTGTGAAATGAATTTATTTGCACTATAGGGAGCTCCCGAAATTGTGATTATTCAGCTGAGTTAGTGAGTTTAGTGTCAGTGCAGTTAAACCTGTAATATTTCTGTATTTTTTATGATTAATTACTGTTGGACATAAATTGTGCCAGAGCATGACTTTTGACGGAGCATGAAATTTTTCATTTATTATTATTTAAATGAAAGCGTTCGGAGTGATCATTATCTAAACTTTTTCACCATAAATTAAGTAAATGCAGTTACATCATTAAATATGCAGAAATACAGCTGTGGTAGTGTGTAAGTTTTGCAGAGGGAACATCAAGCTACTGAAACAAGGACACAAATGCCTTTCGTGTTTCGTGAAGATCACTGTGGTATCGTTATCTTATCTGCTATCTAACAGAAACAGCCATCATGCAGAAACCTTTACATAACTTCCCGCTCACACACGCTGCTAGGCAAAAGGTTTAGCATACTTTTGAGTACTTATTAGGGCAATATATTATTAGAGCAACTGTAACTGTAATGTTTTCTGACACTTTGCACATCGATGCACATCAGTTGCCACTAAATTAAAATGTATTATACTTTATATGAAATTCAAGTTCTGAATTGAAGTTCTGAGCGATATCAGAAGTCAGTGGACATTAAGGTATCATTTCATAATTACTTCTGTTTTCTTTGAAATATGGTTAAAATGACTACTTAATTTAATTCCTATTGACATCCAACAACATTCAAATAAGTGTACTTAGTTTTTTCAGCTTTTTACACACAAAATCTTTACGTCACACAATTTCTAAAAGCCGACGCTCAGAACACCCGAAGCACACAACAAAATCTGCAAAACCACCCAGTAATTATCAGCTGTACACACAGTTTTCAATTTTTTTATGAAAAACGTAACGCGCAATGAAGTTTACAAATGTTTGCTTTTGAGATGTGTTTGTGATTATCGATATTTGCATTTTGTGCGTGCAATTCTTGTATGTGTATAAAGCATGACAAAAGATGATTAAAACATGCTCATTGCAGTAAAACGTAGAATTTTATACTGTTACAAAATGCACCTATTTGCACTTAGGTTTTTTTTCCCCCAATACACTTGTTTTCACAAGGAATGAGCTTTTGTTTGATATTATAAAGGGAAAAGTTTTTTCCCTTTAAAAAAAAACAACAAATATTGGAGTACTGTGTAGTTGTTTTTCTTTTAGATGTTCAGATTTGAATTTTTTCTCTCTTTTCTTTTAAGGTCAGTCATACAGTTATGAATGGGTACATGGATGTCATAAATCATACAGATTACAAAGTTTTGAATTATGATTATGGATTGAATTATTATGAGGATTATGAGGATTATGATGCGGTACCTTGTAACCTCACACAGTTAAACGAACAACAAGTGACCATCCCGACCTTCATCTACTCTCTAATTTGCACACTCGGCCTGCTGGGCAACATTTTGGTCCTTCTAACGTATGCCTTCTATAAGAAAGCAAAAACTATGACCGATATCTACCTGGTTAACGTGGCACTGGCGGATCTGCTCTTCGTCATCGCCCTGCCGATGATCATCTATAACGAACAGCACGAATGGAGCATGGGCAAGTGGGCTTGTAAGTTTCTGAGCGCAGCCTACAGCATCAACGTCTATAGCAGCACGCTCCTGCTGGCCTGTATTAGTGGTGACCGCTACATCGCCATTGTGCAAGCCAAGAGATCAGTTCGGATCCGACATCAAGCTCAGGCATACAGCCGTTTCATCTGCTTAGTTGTATGGCTGCTAGCCTTTATTTTGTCTCTGCCTACGCTTTTATATCGCCATAAGGAAAACAAGGAATGCATCCTCAGCTTTGAGGAGCACAACCTTGCCAAAATTATGAAGATCCTGATTCCGAGCATGCAGATGGTCCTTGGGTTCCTGGTGCCATTGATGGTCATGATTTTCTGCTACTCGTGCACTATGGTGACTTTGCTCAAAGCACAAAACTTCCAGAAGCACAAGGCAATTCGCGTGGTCCTGGCCGTGGTCTTTGTCTTCATCCTTTGCCATCTCCCTTACAACGTGGCTCTTCTGGTCCACACCAGCAAACGGTTCACTGAGAAAGTTTGCAAGGAAGAACAGCAGACCCTAATGACTTTGTCCATCAGCAGGAGCGTGGCCTACCTTCACTGCTGCTTGAATCCTATTCTGTACGCCTTCATCGGGGTTAAATTCAGGAGCCACTTTTGTCAGATCGTCAGGGACTTGCGGTGCCTGGGGAAGCGGTACATTTCGGGACGCTCCTCTCAGCAGACCTCTGAGCTGAACATATCAACCAACAAAACCGTTGTTGGACAGAACCATGACAACCCATCATCATTTACAATGTGACAGAACTTGTTCTTAAGGAAGCGGTGATCTGTGGATTGTTTGGTTGGTGCTTGGTTTGTATTTTCGTTTCCATCAAGTTTCCACTAATGCATTAATTGACACTGACTTACAACAAGTGATGCAACAATGCATGTCATTTCAGAACCATTAAATAATTATTCATAATTTTTTTTTAATAAATGCATTAATTGGCCTCATTTTTGTTTTAGAAATTATTTTCAATTTTAGTTCATGTTACCTAATGCACTCATGTTAATTAATAGAACTTTAGTGTAGTGTTACCACTTGTTTTGAAAGTACTGATGTGGAAAAAATTGTAAATATTTTTGTTTTCTAAATGTTGTTCTATTCAAATGATTCTTCACAGTAACTTTATTGAGGGCCAACTACTACAGCCTATGCCAAATTTGCAAGGCAAATGCATATTGGGAAATGCATATCAGTCTCTGTCAACAATACGTTATTAAACTATGAGTGTTAAGGTAATCTTGTAAAAGTCTCAGCATAATGCATTGTATAAATATATTATAGAAATATTAAAATCAAGTTTTAATAAGAAAACCAAAGCATTTCAACAGTAAGCATGTAAAGCCTACTAAATAATTGTGCATTGCATAATGCTTTGATCATAAAACCAAGCTTCTAAATATCATCTTACTAAGACATATTATTGGAGATTTGTATATTTGTATCATTTAAAGGATCTGCTACACTGTTATAAAGATCCCACTGATTTACATTCCAAGTTACAGCAAAACGTGTGTGTCTGTGTATATAAATGTATGAACATATATAAACTGTTAACTATTAAATGTTTCAATAAAGGTTCAATAAGCTTTTGAAAAAAAAAAAAATTTGATATGTTAGGCTGTAAAGGGTGAACATAAAACTTGAAATCTTTGAATAAGACTGCCTGTGTAACACTCTGCTGTGTGACAGTGCTCAATGAGATCTGCTGGACAGGTTTATGAAATGATAAAACAGTGTTGTATTATGTAGCATTGTATTGCTGTATGGCTTCTAAATTGTTAGACAGGGACTTTTGGCTTGTGGTTGAAAAAGAGGCCCTCTATCCAAGCATATCTTTGCAAACTAAATACAATGACACACTTCTTCCTCTGAATATAAATGTACATACACAGGTTAACTAAAAGCAGTGGGATGATTATCTAAATCTAACAAAATGGGTCACAGAGCAATGTGCTTCCAGATAATGGTTAAAAAGAAAAGCAGAAATGAAAACATTACAAATAAAATGTCATGACTTGACCTAGAGTAACATCACATCCACAAAGCAGGAAAGATCACAGGAGGAAAACCCTACTGGTCAAAGAGTCTTTTCAAACATTTCAGCGTAACACAGCTCAATTTTATGTAGTTAATTATGCTTATCTTAGTTCCTCGTTCTACATCTGTGAACAAACACTGAATTTGCATACAGACACATTATGGCAACATAACATGCCCAAATTTACATTACAAATTCACCATCAAGTTTAAGGAACAGTAAATTCATTTTTATTATTATAATACTTTTTTATTTAAAAATATAATTTAGCACTGTGATGCAAAGCTGCATTTTCACTTGATCAGCACATGATCCTTTGGAAATCATTGTGTGATGCTGATTTGCTGCTCGAGAATCATTGTGTGGTATTTCTGTGGAAACCATGATAGAGGATTCTTTGATGAAAAGAATGTTCAAAAGAACTGCATTTCTTTATAAAGACTAAATAATTCAATCAATTTCACTGCCCCAAACTTTTGAAACAGTAGTGCCTTTTCAGGTTAAATTGTCACCTTTTCTCTTGGTGTTACGAATGCATTTTTTGTTGCATAAATATTCCATAGTTTCTGAACTTATCAATAAAAGCAATCACACTTCAGGACACATCTTTTGTCCAATTAAAAGGGGGGTTGGATTGGAAGACTTTCTTGATCTTACAGTCCTTTTTAATGTTGCCCAGGAGAAATTATTTAGCATCCTCTTCAGCAAGATTATCTGTGATAAAGACTTTATTGTGTTTCTACTCAGAAAAAATAGAATAGGGAGTACATAATACACCTTTATAATAAAGAATATTTCACTATTTCCATATTTTTGTGAACAACTGTCCAGGAAAATTTGCAATGTTGGAGTTACAGCAATCTTAGGGCAATAACTTAAGTCATCTGTTTAAAGCAAGCTCTCTTATAATGAATGAACACATTATGAGTAAAGCATTACTTTACGCCTGTGATACATGGTACTTGCACAAAACAAAGAATCAGTGATACAAGCAGGGAGAAAAGGGCAAATGTAGAAAAACAACTTATCTCTCCAGGATACAAGCAGGTATCTGGTTTGAGGTTTGGGAGCAGTGAGAGCATGTAACATGGCATTGATAACCATAGAACAATCCTTATATCCTGAAGTGCACACTAAATTAAAATATTCACATGCCATCTTAATGTATTTCCGGTTGAATGTTCGTTTACGTGCATCATCAAATTCATCCCATATGTCTTGCTGTGTTTTCTTTGGCAGAATGTTTGTGGCCATGCCAAAATTTCCAGGCTGAATGATACTGACCTACAAGAACAGGGAAAAAAAAGAGTCCACTTAGGCCTTTAAACATTAGTGACAATGTGAGTTTCCCTTTAAAAGAGCTACTCAGGTCTTACCTTAACTCCAAAACTGGCCATCTCTACTCTCAAGCAGTCTGCAAATGCTTCCAGTCCCCGTTTGGATACACTGTATGCTCCCATGTTCAGACAGTTGAAGAAAGAAAATATACTTGACACATATAACATACGACCTAAGAACAAATTATGAAATGAAGCAGTAAGTAAAGCTTGCAGTAAGAAAAAAAGTTATCTGCATCACTCAATAAGTGTTTCTGTTGGGCTGATCAGTGTCAGAAACAGCTTTTATTTTAATAGAGCTAAGAAAACTTTACAAAAATATGAATCCCAGCTCACACAAACCTATCAGCTTACTGGGTGCACCTTTGATCAGAGTTTTAACTTCCTTTTTAGTCATGTTTTTAACTGTTTGTGAAGAATACTAATTGATGATAGAATCAAGAAGAATACGTTTTTACAGATGTAACCTGTTTTCATACAGATTAATTTTGTAATTATTTCTAATTTAGTACATTTGTAAAATAAATCAAATAAATCATATTTAAAGCAAATGTTGTGCATGTTATTTAAACTAAAATATAGTAATGTTATATAAAATGGCTTTATATAAGATTATTAGAAAACACAAATCAGTCGAACCACTGGTTAGACTTTATTTTGATAGTCCGTACATTTTACTAACTATGAGTAACTTTGTTGTCTCTGTTAAGAACTCTTATTATGAACCTTTGTCTCCTCCCAGCTTTTTTGTCGCCATGGTTCCCCATTAGATCCTCGTCCCCTTTGTCTCGTTATCTGGTGTATTTACTGGCCTGTGTGTTTACTGTTGCCGATCATTTTGGATGTACCTTGTGTTCTCCCTTTGTAAGCCTTTAGTTTCCGTGTGTTTTCTCTGTTCTGGATTATTGTTCTTGACCTTGCCTGCCCCTGGAATCTCGCTCTTGCCTCGCCCCTTGGATACCGTTTGCTGTTTGCGCGACCACTTCTATGCCCATTGGACTATTGTGTTTTTGCCTCTGATACTCCTGTTTGTCGTTGCCACTACTCTGCCTGTTCTGACCTTGTGTTTACAATAATATAGAAGTTTGCATTTGGATCTGCATGCCTCCGCTCTCCGTCATTACAGAATGATCAGCCAAAGAGGATCCAGCAGCTTCTTCCAGTGTCAATGGCCAGGTATGGATCCTATAGAACAGCTCATTTCATTAAAACAAAACCCGTTGTCTGTTGAGGAGTACATGTATCAGTTAAGCGATCTGCTCACTCAGGTCTCGCATGACGAAAACTTTTTAAAAACTGTATTGTTTTGGACTTAACAAACCCAAGTACCCAAACCAGAGTCAGTAGACAAAACGGCTGCCATTCCTCAGCCAGAGTCAGCAGACAAGATGATCACCGATCCTGAGTCACTGCACAAGATGGCTGCCAATCCCGAGCCTTTGTACATGATGGCCGCCGATCCCGAGTCACTGCACAAGATGGCTGCTGTTCCTGAGCCACTGCACCAGCCTTCAGCCAAAATGGAAATCAAGCCACAGTCTTCAGCCACCATGGACCTCACACCAGCGTACCCTGGTGTCATGAGTGCTGCACATGAAGACATCAAGGCCTTTCCAAAGCATATAAGGCTGATATCCAGTTTAGCAGACCCCCCGTTGATATCAGTAAGGGCAGCCGGTGTGACCAGGGATTCCGCACAGGGTTTCCAAATCAAATTCAAATTTTATTTGTCACGTTCATATACATACATGGTACAACATGAAGTGAAATGTATTATCCACACAACCCCTGGAGGTAATGGTTGTTCTAGCAGAAGGTTTGGAGGTTCCGCTGCTGATTGCACAGTCAACCGAGGTGTCAAATCCACCCATGGACACTCGGGAGGTTCTGCCAGTGGCTGCACAAACCCCTAACCTGCCTGTGATCACCCTTGACATTCCCCAGAAGCCTGTTCCTTACCTAGTTTTGGTCACGGAGGCCGTCTTTGAGCTCTCGCTTGACCCTGTGCCGGCCATGGAGGCTGTTGAACTATTGTCCTGCCCTGAATTGGCCACCAAGGCCAACCTTGAACTATCGTCTTGTCCTGTACTGGCCACGGAGGCTGTTGAACTCTCATCTTGTCTTGTACCGGCCAAGAGGCCATTGAAGATGTTAGATGTGTTCCTGGGTCAAGGAACATATTTTGTTGGAACATTTTAATCCAAGTTTTTACCATATCTCTACACCTGAACCTTACCTTACCCATGAGTAAGGCCTAAAATCCTATTTAATGATAGACGACTGACACTGATGTACCAAACACTGATTGTAACCCTAAACTTCACAAAAACTATAAACTGTTTCCTCAAATCTGATTGGCCACATCACAATGTTGTTCCAGGGTCAACAAAGATGCTGACCCAGGGACGTCACTCAGCAAAATCAGGTTTTGCATACAAGCCGTCAGTAATTTGAATCCCACTTTCATTATGGTAACACACAATGGGGCATCACTTTTATATAATGCTCACCTATAGGCCGGCCATGAACAACTTGACCTTAACACTATATGCTGTGTTCCAGGCAACCCGTAACCCATGTTTTTCCAACCTTCTATCCGTGAAAGAGCACTGGAATGGCAGTCAAACATGTAATGTCCCACCCATAATTGATCAATGTACTTCCAGTTCCGAGCTCTGACGTCACATAGACGGCAAAACAACAATGGCAGCCCCTATAGATGCAGTGTTTATTCAAGTGGTACAAAAAAATTAAAAGGTATAGCTACTTTTCTTGCCTCACATGCCAGTTTTCCTCCTTTGTTTCCCTCAAATGAGTAAGAAAAATAAATATCACCTTTGGCGATATAAATGATTGTAAATGAGCATAATCCCCTTATGGTCCGCCACACTGATTTGTTTACATCTAGCTACCACAATACTTTCAGGCCTTTGTTCTATTGGAACGTATGTGCTCTGTGAACTGTAAATCACTGCATATTCTGCCATGATTTCAGTTGGAAGCAAACTTATATGTTCCATTCAAAGTGCATTTAAGTGTGTGAGATGCAATTTAAGCATAGTATTCATAGCATCTGGATTAAACAGCAGTATGTCTGACCACAGCAGCTCTTCAGATATCTCCGAATACGAGAACGCAGTGCCTCCTTCGGCCCCCGGCCACCACCCTTAACATTCCTCCGGCCTGCTTTCCTAGAGAGGCCGCGGCTTCCTCTAGAGGCCGCAAACCTACTAGACAACAAACAACGCGCACCCCGCATAGCCTCTTCCCACTCATCTTCTCACACGCAAGCGCGTTTAACCACCAAGCTAACGTTGCCATTGCTGAAACAAGCCCTGGTTAAAGCGGGAGTTCACTTTCCCAGAAAGGCTACCAAAGCCGAGCTCCTCAAGCTACATGCCGCAGCCACCGCAGGTAGCACGCTTCCTACTAATAACTCCCAGACGGAAAGTAAACTAAAAATTAATCTCCGCTGCACTCACCCATCTGTTGTGTTTGCACCAGCTTGGCCCTGATCCTCTTCCCGGACCGCTCCTTCCGCCAGCCTGTGTAGAGCCCCGGATGCAGCAGCTTCAATAGACCTTACTTCCCCCGCTCCTTCCGCTGTTCCCCAGGCAGTTGCGCAATCCATCCCGCCGGCCCAACCTACTGTCTCCTGGCCAGCCACTCCAGCCGTAGCCGTCGCAACTAGCATGCATGGACTTCCACAACAACCAGAGACATTTCCCTTCCCCATGTGGCATCCAGCCCATCTTCTTGCTGATGCTCCCGCCTCCTTAACCCTTTGTCTAACCCCTCTGCTTCTGCCTTTCCTTCCTAATATTCTGCCTAATATGTCCCATATAATTGTATTCCTAGTGATCCGCTCATGTGAAACATTTACGTCAAATTAATGGTGTTATTGTAATGTAGCTAACTATTAATTCACCGTTGCCTGTGAAGTGAACATGCTGTGATTTGCAAACGAGCTGCATGTGACTTCATGACCACATGTAAGCTCGCCATGCATGATTGCATCAGCGTAAGTTCTGCTCCAGTTCCTCTTCTCCCTCAGTTTAAGGCCTTCCGGTAACCATTGCATATCATTGTAGTCATTGAAGTGATGCAATTGAATAGCGAATAAATGGTTAAATTAGTAATAAACTAGTAATTTGCCATAGTCTGTGAAGTGAATGTGCTGTTTTGATAACTGACTATGTGTGACTTCACCAAACATGTTGATAGCAGCACGAGTTCTGCTCCATATTGGTCTCTTAGCAAAATCTGACACCGGAAGTTGAGAGCAACCTCCTCCGGTTAATCTGATAACAGCACACACTTCAGCGACCCTTATGTAAACAAACTAACTCAGTAGCAGTCACACACTTAAGCTAAGCACCTCAACTGTTAGCTGTTATTATCTGACTAAGTAGCAATTTGTGAGTGTAAAGTGTAATGTTCGAACCAATTCTCTCTCTCTCTTTCTCTCTCTCTCTCTCTTCCTTTCCTCCTTGTTTGGGCTATCACTTTGTGATTTTATTTTTACCTCCTTTGATTTTAATTTGTTTGTTTACCTTTGGTTAGTTTGAATGTACCGATTCAGCTAAGTTGACTTTAATTAAATCTGAGATTTAATAAATCAGGTGGGCGATTGGGTATTTATCCTTTCTCTTAGCTTCCTAAAGCTATTAGGACATTCTACATTTTAGTGGCACCTTATTTTAGTTCAGGCAACCGTCATCTTCTTCCCTATTGGGGTAGCATTATAGCAGTCATAGCAACTGCTCCTCCTTAACGAGCCAAACAGGTTATTACTAAACATAATTCCTGTCTCTTCTATCCCCCTCCTTACTCCTTAGCAGAAACACCCCCATTGTTTCGGTCTATGTACCTTAAGATGTTTGATGTGTCCCTGCTAGCTTAGCTAACAGAACCCCTTAGGTATACGACACTGCTACAGCATAGACAGTGATAACTGTTTAGGCCTATCTCCTAGCTTAAACTAAATAAGGAAAGCCTTCCTTCTTCCTCAGCCTCTTCCTGATTTTTATTTCAGTTTGTTTTTTCATACTGATCAAACCTATAAACCATCAGTGCTTTGAGTATAATTTGACTATGTACAGCCTGGATCTTAACCGATCCCAGCAGACAGCCTGGCATTAAATTTACTCAAACCCTCTCCTTGTGGCCTTAGCAAGTGGACCAACTAGCTGCCTCTCACTAGCTATTCACACCTTACACAGCCTACAGAGCCGTCCCCTATGCAGATAGTTTAACGCCTCTGTATGTACTTGCATTTTCCGTCTGCCTCTCTCTCACTCGCTGGTCTCCCCACCAAGTGTGCCAAAGTGCCTCGGACATCCAGCCCTGCAACCTCACCAGGACCACCTGGAAACCCAGCAGAGCACAGTGATGGAGATCCTTCAGCTTAAAGCAGCCAACGACCTGCAACAGCAGAGGAAGAAACAGCGAGACTGCAACACCAGTGGACAACTGACACCCAGCCTGAACCACCTGGAGTGGACTAACAGTTTCTTCTCCTAACCCACACCCTCAAAGGCCCCAGACAGGAGGTAAAGAACTAAATGTTCCACAAGGAACTGACACGTGCTCATTGAGAGAAGGCAATGAACGGATGCAAAGAAACTTACAGAATGGCACGACAAAAGGAAATCACTGGTCCTTAGAAGGGCTCTAACAACTGCTGGACATAGAGAGCAGCTTTAAAAGCCCAAGGCAGGACCTGAAGAAGACCTTTTTCCACACCGAGTCACTGTAAAATCAGTATATCTGGAATATAGCGAGAGAGACACTAGAGCAAAGGCCTCAGAAGGCCATTTGCATGCAGCTGGAGCTGATGTACACCACCCAGAATGCTGCAAAGATGAGCTCAACATGGTCCAGAAAGAACTGAAACAGTCCTAGAGACTATTCATGGACTGAAGTGAAGTAAAAATCATCATCCCTGCTGCACTTCATACACCCAGCAGAGCAAACACCTGCACCCCCGCGCACAGATACAAAGGGGGGAGACTTGACACCTGCTTGACATTTCACAAGTCGACTTCCTGAAAACCACTGCAGCCGCAGAAGGAAAGGATTCATTTGGACACACTCCGAAACAAGACCAGGAGTGACACTCAAAGACCTCAAATGATAGACACATCCCTGCACTCTCACCAAAACTTGCAGGAGACCATGACGTCCATCCTCACCTCTGAGATCTTTGATCAGTGTGAACCACTAAGATAGACTCTACCTACTCTGGATCACTTCTATCCAGAGGTGCAATATGTCCTGGCCCTACAGCCAGGACCTATCCAATTGGAGTACCAGCAGCATAAACAAGCCATCATAAGGTATCCTTAGATCTTGAGTCTGAGCAAAGACTGATTGCTGCAATAATCACCAAATAGGGCCAGGATGAAACTCCCTACACCTACCAGAACAGACTTTGATGGAGCTTACAGTAAACCTGGGATGAGGAGAATACACCAGCTTTACCACAATGCAAGGCCTGTATTACAGAAAGCCACAAGAAAGTTTTGGACAGGGTCATCACTATGGGAACAGACCCATGTCCCAGACCATCCCCTGGCAGGAGCCAGGGAGAAGGCCGGCGAAGATCACGGTATGTCCAAGCACAGTGCACCACATCATCCTCCTCTATGCCCCTTCACACAGGTACCGAGTAGAGGCTGCACAAAACCTGCTGGACACCTACTTCTAAGTTACAGGAGCTGCTGACACTAGCGAAAGAGCTCCTTAAACAAAATTCAACTGAGGAGCACAAGGAAGGACAAACTCCTGACTCCCTGCTTGAAGCAAGTCAGCATCCGACCCCTGAAAGGGAGGAACATCCCTTGAAAACCAGTTGACACAACAGAAGCAGCCAGACAACGTAGGATGAAGTAATAAGCTGGTGCCACTACCAGATCTACGCGGCACCGTCAACCTTACATTTCTAGTGATGTTCCAGCTCCACAGAGGGCAAACAACCACCTGCTGCCCTCCTGCTATCACTAGGCCAGTCTGCAACGCCCTTCACACTACGAACTTACATTTCCCTACGGCACCTAGGACCTCACGCACTCTCACCACCGAGAGTCTCACCCAGCTGTTCTTCGCCACAGGTGCCACGGATAGCCCACAGGCTGACAACCATTTGAGCTAGACCAACTCACTTCAGGATGACAGGTGACGCCACCTCGACACCTGCAACGTAAGCTCTTGGACCCGCACCCTGTTACAGCTTGCATTACCACAGCACAACATCCCAAAGCCACCACTATTCCCCAGCCATGAGTGGCAGGTGCATCTCTGATTGTTCTGCAACTTCACTGTTTTCTACTGGACAGACAACAACGTTCAAAGGGGGGGAATTATGTAGCATTTGGGCCAAACAGGCACAAACAATTTGTTAGATTTAACAAGTGTTAACAATCTTTGGTGCTGCTTTCATCAACCCAAGAGGTAACTCGAACTGCAAATACGAGTGTCTGTGTAACCTCCCCCCGATGGGCCGCTGATAAGGCAAACCAGGCCTTTCATTGCCATGACATTTTATGGCTCGAAAGAATGTGAACTCAACTTAACTATTCCTCCTTTCCAAAAACAATGGACTTTTCCAAAAATTAATTCACAGGAAAAGTTTCTTTGTGTAAACACATATCCTTTAGTTCATAATGTATACTGTTATTATCTTTCCTATCGTATACTGTATTTATGCAGCTTTTTGATAAACATGAAAAACATGTGATCTAAAACAGCACCTTTGCACAAATTACATGAGTTCCTGATTCCGCGTTGCAAATAAGTGTCCCTTTATGATTTTCGGCACTTGCTACATGCTCTAATAGTGATACTGTAAGAAGACATATTTCTGTGGTCAAGAAGATATCCCTTCTTAATTACACTTTGTTGATGGTAATTCTGCTACAGTTACTACTGGCAGCTAATATAAATAATTGCAATTAATCATAATTAATAGTAATTATTTATATAAATATGCATATTTCCCTTATTGAGCTAAAATATGTTACAAGTATGTACTCTTTTGGTAAAAAGGTACACACTTATGAGTATGTAGAAGAGTAGGCAAGCTTTGCAACATACTATCTAATCTTTAATGGGCCGCTCTGTTGCATAGTTACATGTATCCCATCACTGTAAACTAACATCCTTCACATTTCATTTAATTTAAATTCATACCATTTCAGAGAGAAAAGCAGCGGCATGTTTATTTGCTATTCATTGGTCTTTCGTGCAGACAACACTGCTAATATTTTTGCATAATGTTGCATTTAAAAGTTAATAGATATTTATAAAGTTTTTTTTTTTTTTTGAAGATAAAATAAAACAGAGAACATTACACATATTTAAAACCCTTCATTTAAACCTCTCTACTTAACCAGTGCTCACACCCACCCACCATATTTGCTGATTAATAAATTAATTAATTTTATTTTTCATTTTTCATTTTTTAACCTCTGAACAAAATCCTTTACCAAAGCACAATGGATTGTGAGCAATTTTAGCAGACCATCCAGAATCTTTTGGCAGACATTGGGACACACTTATCCTAATCTCACATTCTTAGGATGGATAGTATGAACACTGGGTGAATCACAGGGTGAATCTTAGAATGAATTGTTTGAGAATCTTTGGAAAATATATATAAACCTATTGTAATAGACTCTCAAAACAATATTAGGAACTTTACAAATTTCATAATAGGGTCACTTTAAACAACAATGACTTTACATTGTACACAAGTTAGAATATAAGGCATCAATGACCTTTGGATGCTCTGACAAGTGACAAGAATGGGATGGTGACTCTGATAGCACCAAACAGGTTAATGTCAGCCATCTTCTGGAAGTCCTTGGCAGTACTCCACTCGGTCTCTCCCCAGTCACTTATTCCAGCATTATTTACCACAGCATAGAGACCTGAAAAATTGCAACAATATACAGTACAAGAAGGCTTTCATCCATTAATTATGAAGTACCATTCAAAAGACATTTTGAAGTGCTGAAGTTACCCTTCTCTGGCAAATTTGCTTGCACAAAATCCTTGGCCGCACTGACATCTTCATCTTTGGTGACATCCAGTTGGAGCACTTTCATACGGTCAGAGCCTTTTTTAACCAGACTCTGAGCCCCAGAACCCTTGGGACATAAACATCCGGCAAACACCGTGAAGCCCATGCGGTCCAGTTTCTTTGCGAGGTGATGCCCAAATCCACGATCACAACCTGTAATTAACACCGCCCGGCCAAATCCATCCGACAAGCCCTTTTCTGTCTGGAATAGGGTTTTAGCCCAAAGCATGAAGCAGATGACCAGACCGAAATATGTGTGTTCATCGCTTAAACAGTTGTAGGAAATGAGCAGGATGGTCATGCTGAAAAACACTGGCTTCATTGTGAATTAGGAGATCGTAAAACTAATCCTTGAGCTCTGACTGAGGAACCTTTAACCGACAAAACAGAGAAATTACAACATAAAACAAAATTACAACTGAAAAGAGCATCAAAATATCACAATTATGTCATACAGATAATATCATGCATTGATATGGCATTATTTAATCATTTGTTTTTCCCTTGTGGTATCTTTTGGCATGTAAACACAAAATGAGTAAGACTGCGCTCTACTGCAACTAGGTCATGCCCAAAAACAGATTGATCAAATGATTAAGAGCTGTGAACAGATTTACTGTAAGCTACAGGCAGTAAATTAGGATAATCAACAGATTTGCAAACACAAATGTTCCAGTTTCTGTTCTGTGAGGGGGTTTTTTATCAAAAAAAAGGGCACCTTTTTTAGGGTGCTCAAAGGGCACCTATTTTGCAAAATTCACGTTTACATGTTGTTTGAATGTAAATGTTTGTTGGCAGTGTGTGTACGCAGCAGCATTATTCACTTGCGTGTAAAAGTTCAGTTTGGACATTACTTAAATAACCTTGTTCATTGAAAGAAACTCATTTTGATTTGGAATTATATGAGGGTAAGAAAAAGGAGAAAGTTAGTCCTATTAAATACATGCCTACTAGATGTTTTTATATCCAATCTTTGGCAGCAAAGTAACACATTCAGAAAGAAAGATCAGTCTTAAATCTTTTTACAAATAATACTGTGAAGACGTAATTTTTATATTGTTTTTCGGGTCACTTACTTGCCCGCTCCTTGTTAACTTCACTGTTTCACTATTTCTGTTCTTCATTTACAAGCTTAAATGAAATATATAAGGATCAGATTGCTTTTAACCTCCGAAAGAAGATTTAACAAACTATAAATTTCAGCTGAATGTCTTGTTTCCTCTTCTCTCCTGCCAAGTGCTAACTGAGATTAAACAGTAGCTATTGTTCTTAAGTCAGGTCTTTTCTAGTATTTTGAACAGTTTGTTCTTGAAAAAAAAAAGTTCAGTGTGAAGAGCATTTTTAGTACAGGCTCATCATGAACCATGTTTTAAACCGCTCAAATTATTAACTTAGTGGTTCCCAACCTGTCTTAGAGACACACCAGCACCACAAATTTTGCATGCATCTTTTCTCTGAAATGTACCAATTTCAGGTCTTTGAACCTCTAATAATGAGCTGTTGACCTAAATCAGGTGTGTATGATTAAGGAGACAGGCAAAACGTGCAGTGTTGGGTGTCTCCAGGACCAGGGGTGAGAACCACTGTATTAACTTAATTATTCATGGCATCAGTCTGTCGTTCCTATTTTATGTTACGTTTTAGTATATTTTTAACGATAGCAAAAGCACAGATTTATTTGTGCTTTTATCAATTTGTCTACAGCAGACCACATACTACCTCTGGAAATAATAGACATCGTCTACGATGAGAGTGATTGAACAGTAACACTTTTGGCTGCTTTTCCATTTTTTGTTAACTTTATTCAAACATGACAATCCATCATAGACATCAATAAGTGAAGGTAAACAACCCTCATGTTTGTTGAGAGTTTAAGAGCAGGGAAGGTAATTTGGTTCAGTAAAATTTTTTGATATGCTGGTTGAAAGTGTCTTCACATCCCTACAGCAATCACTATGTTAAGTAGTCTGAATTATGATGTCTGTGGAAGGCGTAGGACCATAAAATGCTTGTTAAGTCTAAACTGTATGATAGGCTGTTCTGCCTGACTGTCATCAAATGTATTCATTACTGTACATACCTTTGCACAACCTGTTTGTGCAGACATGATATCAGTGCATTCCAATGAGAATGAAAAGCACTACTATTGTAATTTTATGCACTTTGTACTGCATTGTTTCTTAAAGGTGAATGAGGTGACCATACTCCATCTGAACCTTTTGGGGGGTGTTCTTTTGGCTTTTGTCTATGTCAGGTTGTTATTCAACAGTTCTTCTGTGACTTAATTTCCACCTCCACATTCTCCTCTGGTGGCCTTTTCTTCTTTGCCCCTGAGGATCACAGTCAAGAGCTTTTCTGGTCCTTTCTTAGTACGTATCCAATCCATCCCCATTTCCTTTATCTAATGTCCTTCCATATTTGTCCTTGCTGCGTCCTTCTCTACAGGTCTTCATTTGAGATCACTTGTGGCCCCCAGATTTTCAGAATATATCAAAGCTTCCTGTTGACCGATTTTGTTCTCTATAGGGCAGAGTTCTTCAACCCTGATCCTGGGGACCCATTGTCCTGCGCTGCTTTCCAAAAAGCATCGTAAGCTTAAGTACATCGTTGACCCATTGAAACTAATGGAGCTACGATCAACTTAGGCTCACAATGCTTTTGGGAAATGGTGAGTAATGTGATTCCCCTCCAGTTTCCACACTGACTGATTTCACACTTTTTGGTAGTCTAAAATCAGTCTGTCAGTATTTTTCTATATTCAGTATTCCGTATTTAGCTTCAAAAGGGCTTAAATGTTCTTGGAGGGATGTTGTCAACCCTGCCAGCTTTTCCATTTTTCAGACTTTTGATATTGTGTAAACATTCTCCTTTTGTAATTTCTTCCACGTTGATTTTAAATTCTTCTTGGTTTGGTTCAACCTGTAATTCTACGTTTGGAGGCTCTTCGTTGAGGGCTTCCTTGAAGTGTTCTCTTCATCTCAACAGCTGCTCCTCTTCTGTATTTAATATTCAGCCTTCTTTGCTTCACACTGGTTTGTTGGGGTTGTTTTTATTTTATTTTAATTTCTTTTTATGTAATTATGAATCTTCCACTTCGTTAGCATGATAACCCTTCAATATATTTCTTTATATTTTTATACACTGCTCAAAATGATAAAGGGAACACTAAAATAACACATCCTAGATCTGAATGAATTGAATATTCTTATTGAATTTCTTTGTTCTTTACATAGTTGAATGTGCTGACAACAAAATCACACAAAAATTATCAATGTAAATCAAATTATTTAACCCATGGAGTTCTGGATTTGGAGTCACACTCAAAACTGAAGAGGGAAAACACACTACAGGCTGATCCAACTTTGATGTAATGATGTAAAGCATCCGACTCCTGGTCAGTCTGTCATGCATATGACATTGGTGGATTGAGTGAGACATGATGTCCCAGATGTGCTCAATTGGATTCAGGTCTGGGGAACGGGCGGGCCAGTCCATAGCATTAATGCCTTCATCTTGCAGGAACTGCTGACACACTCCAGTCACATGAAGTCTAGCATTGTCTTGCATTAGGAGAAACCCAAGGCCAACCGCACCGGCATATGGTCTCACAAGGGGTCTGAGCATCTCATCTCGGTACCTAATGGTAGTCAGGCTACCTCTGGCGAGTACATGGAGGGCTGTGCGGCCTTCTCCACACCATTACTGACCCACAGCTAAACAAGTCAAGTTGAAGGATGTTGCAGGCAGCAAGAACGTTCTCCACGGCATCTCCAGACTCTGTCACCTCTGTCACATGTGCTCAGTGTGAACCTGCTTTCATCTGTGAAGAGCACAGGGTGCCAGTGGCAAATTTGCCAATCTTGGTGTTCTCTGGCAAATGCCAAACGTCCTGCATGGTGTTGGGCTGTAAGCACAACCCCCACCTGTGGACGTTGGGCCCTCATACCACCCTCATGGAGTCTGTTTCTTACTGTTCTGTTCTGAATGTGAGCAGACACATGTACATTTGTGGCCTGCTGGAGGTCATTTTGCAGTGCTTCTCTTGTTTCTCTTTGCACAAAGGTGGAGGTAGTGGTCCTGCTGCTGGGTTGCTGCCCTCCTACGGCCTCCTCCATGTCTCCTGATGTACTGGTCTTTCTCCTTCTAGCGCCTACATGCACTGGACACTATGCTGACAGACACAGCAAACCTTCTTGCCACAGATCACATTGATGTGCCATCCATGATGAGCTGCACTACCTGAGCCACTTGTGTGGGTTGTAGACTCTGTCTCATGCTACCACTAGAGTGAAAGCACTGCCAGCATTCAAAAGTGACCAAAACATCAGCCAGAAATCATAGGAACTGAGAAGTGGTCTGTGGTCACCACCTGCAGAAGCACTCCTTTATTGGGGGTGTCTTGCTAATTGCCAATATTTTCCACCTGTTGTCTATTCTATTTGCACAACAGCATGTAAAAATTGATTGTCAATCAGTGTTGCTTCCTAAGCAGGCAGTTTGATTTCACAGAAGTGTGATAGACTTGGAGTTACATTGTGTTGTTTAAGTGTTCCAATTTATTTTTTTAAGCAGTGTATTTATATTTCTTATATTTGTCTGATCTGCATTTCTGCTTCATGTCTCTCACTTTCTCATTGTAGTGCACCATAGCTCTCTGTTTCTTTAGTCTCGTCTTTGCTTTCTGTTCAGTTCAGTTTTTTTTGTTTGAGGTTCCTGTACCTTCTTTCCCCATGACATCGTCTTTTTCTGTATTTTCGTTACCAACTTTGGCATTGCAGTTGCTGGTAAATTAGCATTTTTCACTATTCAATATTCTACCAACAGCATTTCTAGTTTCTGCTAGTCTTTGCTCTGACCGAGCATGTTCATGTATATTGGAGGAAGCGTGGCTTGACTTGCTGTCCAAGCTAGCTTGTTATCAATTACCTGTCTGAAATCGCCTATCCTACATTACCTGGTCTCATGGCATAAATGTACCTGGGTGCACTTTTTATCGGAACACGAAATGAGCATAATGCTGCAGTTTTCAAAATAAATTACCACTAGGGGCAGTGAAACATATGGTGTCCACCAGCATTTTTGCATAGGATGAGGCGACACTCCTTGTTGAGTGAGCTCTCAGTCCTAAAGGGCAAGGCTCTCCCGGTATAGATAGGCCAATGAGCCAATCTCTGTTTGGAGACAGCATTCCCTTTCTGCTGTCCACCAAAGCAAATAAAGAGCTGCTGGGAGCATCTGATGCTCCGAGTGCAGTCAGTGTAGAGGCCCAGAGTGCGTACAGGACATAACAACTCTAAGGCTGGGTCTGCCTCCTGCCTCCCAGGGCAGAGCTTGCAAGTTCACTACCTGATCGAGTGCAGTCTCCGTCGACAGAGAAGGCTTGTAGGTCCTCTACCCTCTTGACAGAAACTAGCGCAGTCAGGAGTGCTGTCTTCAGTGTCAGATACTTTAGATCTGCAGACTGAAGGGGCTCGAAGGGAGCTTTCTGCAGGCCATGTAGGGCGATGGCAAGGTCCCAAGAGGGTATGAGGTGTGGTCTCGGGGGATTAACCCGACGAAACACGATGAGTTGAAACCAACTCGATGAGTTGGTGCTTCCCGAGGGATGCACCCTCCACTGCGAAAGAAGGGTCCTTCCTCAAGAGGTTCTTCCAGGGAGGTGCTGCTGCGAGGAACATGAGGTCTGTAACCAACAGGACTTAGTCCTTGTCCTTCCTGAGATTGCACAGGGTCTGTACAAGGAGGCTCACTGGGGGAAAGGCGTACTTGAACCCCGGAGGCCAGCTCTGACACTGAAGCTGTATGCCAGTGCACTGTGCCAGTGCAGCTGTATGCCCTGCCGAGCAATTTCTTGGACTCGTGGAGGGGATAGAACAACAGGCAACAGGCAGACTCGGGGGAGGCGAAGAGGTCGGTCTTGGCCTCACCAAAGTGGCTCTATATCAGCTGGGCTACCTGGGGGTGGATCTGCTATTCTCCAGGGTGGGTGGACTGCCGTGCCGTGAAAAATGCTGATCCGGAGTGTGCCGCGGTGCCATGCCCATCTCGGGACCCGATCATATAACCAACGCTGAAGCAGTTTCATATGAAGCAAGCCCATACCGCAAGTCCGGCTCCATACCGAGAAAAGACATTCCCTGCACCGGGGAAAGTTTGCTCTTCTCTTGGTCGACCTGAAGACCCAGATGGCTGAGGTGCCGTAGCACAACAGATCCCGCGAGTGAGCTATTATTGTAACGCTGAGTCAGACAGTTCTGGATCCATTTGCGTACTTTTATTGTGGCACACAAAGAGACAATACAAAGTCACAACAAACACAAAGTACAGGCAAGGGTAATCCAAAGGGGTGGTCGAAATCCAGGCAAAGTTCGGGGCAGGCAGAGAGAATCAGAATAACGATAGGCAGTCCAAGGTCGGCAATAAACAATCCACAGTGAAATAACGCTCAGAGTTGTATGCTAGGCAGAGACAAAACTTCGCACTGACTACCTGTCAGTGCGTCGTTTAAATAGTCCCCATTCTGGCGGGAATGGGAGGCGGAAGTGTTCAAGGTACGTGGGGTAACACAGTCCGGGTGGAAACTAATATTCGGGTGAAGGTTCCCGCTGCAGCCTTTCGGGAAGCGCCACAGAGGTGCTGTTTGTGAAAGGCTCATTCAAGGACGGCCAGACAGAGTTTTTTTTTAATAATTCATTGAACTATTCGTCAAAATGCTGGTTTATTTAGGAAAAGACACACATTGCTGACTCAATAAGGAACGGCATATACTACTATACATTATTAATGTCTTACTACTTTAATAATGTATAGTAGTATGGTAGTGTGCTTCAAATTCAGCAAATATGTTTAAGAACGACTTACTGATTCATTTACTCAACTGATTTGTTCAAAAAAGCTCTGAGAAGCTCAGTGTCTCCGTTGTTCTTCTTTGTTTAGAAATAATTAGAAAGTTTCATAAATATTGTAGCAATATTGTGTCTAAAAATGTAAACTTCTGTACTTAGTAAAGAAAGTTGTACTTAGTGTTCCTCTTCGGTAACTCGAGATGTGTCAGACGAGATGCTATAGGGTAACGGCTCTAGCATGACAGCTCTGAATAGTATGTGTAATCAATGCAAAGGATGGGCCAGACGTCATAGGCGGATGATGTCATTGGCCAGGAAGCATAAAAGCACATGGAATGTGGCTGGATTCAGCTTTTTATGTCATTCAGCAATGCGCTCTGTGTGTGTCGGTCCTTGGTACCTATGCTTCGCTCTCGAGGGCTCTCTTTGAGCGCCGAGGGGGCTGATCACACTGCAAATGCTCCGCCCCTGCCAGAAACAGTCTGAGGAGTGTGTCTGTGCATGCGGGCTCACTATGAGGCATGGCGGTGATTGAGATCGCAAGGATCACATTTGGATCAGGGATGGGTTGGAGATGGGCTCACCCTATCTCCACTTACATTCTTGCACTAGATATAGTGCTCTATTACTCGAAGTTCGGAAACCTGCACAGCGGTTCTTCCCCTCTTCAGTGAGAGCTCCCTGCTGCTGCTATGACACGTTTCTTCCTGAGGGGAGAAAAGACTTGTGTCCCCATTGATTTGGCTTTTATCATGTTTGCCATACAAAGTATGATACCCAATATAATACGCTTTTTGTTTTTTCTTAAGACGGGGCAGCTCTGTGCGAGAGACAAAGTAACTGTCGGAAAGAGACGCACGTCTGCCAGAGAGACAAAAATGACAGCTTATTATTTTTGTTTTGCAACGCTGTTTAGTTTAGTTAATTTGACTGTACAAATGTAAAAATATATTGCAGCAATAACTGTCCCGGGACCTAATCGTTTTTAGTTTCCTTATTGACCGATTTGATTACCAATACATTTTAAAAGCTGAAACCCGTTAAAACATTCGCTGTACCTGGAGCTTAACCATCAAACATTGTTTTGTTTTTTTTTTCTTCTGTGGATGAAAAAAAACACAGGTTAATAAACAAACATAACATAAAGTAAAGTTTTAATTCCTATAGCCTATTTCAAAGGACAATGTAAATTATTTTACAAAGAATGAATCAATAAATTGGTATAAAATAGAAAAAATATGTATGTTTAATGATAATAATATAAAGATTACAAAAGGTTAGATCTTTGTGAAAAAGGTTGTGAGGTTAGATCTTGTCATTTGAAGGGTTGTGAAAGCCATAAGGTATTGAAAATCCAAAAAAACAAGGAATACCTGCGATGTGTTACTCGTTAGTTGCGCAGTTATATTTTATGAATCACAAGAATAGCATTTTAAGACTCACAGGATTCATCATTCACTCATATTACTTCAATAATGTAATGTTTTATATTATACATCGTAAGAAATGTAGAAGTCTGTCAATGGAGTGCCTGTCATACTCAAACCGTTTCACTCAATTTCAAGCATTTTAGTCAGGAATTATAGTTTGGGAAAAACACAACTAGTAAACATGTTCAGGTTTATGCCACAATACAACGTAAACTAAAGCAGAAAATAAAGAAACATGACTTACTCTTGATAACGATCTGCTCTGTGGGTCAGCTGCACGATTCATCTGTTTTTCCTTTCATGATTTCTTCCTGAATCGAGCCATGCGTCAAATCCTCTTTGTCTGAAGTAAAGTAAACCTTATTTCTCACAGCGCATCTTCAGAATGGTGATATTGTGAGTGTATACAAAAAAATAGACCCTTTACAGATTTAAATGCTGTATTACTCTTATATGTGCGATCATGTATGACAGAGCAGTTTCAGTTCTTTTCTCTGACATCTGAAAAAAAGCCGTCAGGAGAGACGATCTCAGTCCGTTAACTGCCCAGTGGTCCAGTGCTGAAGATCCTGCAGGCCAGATTCCCCCCTGAAGGTTAACGTGGTGGTGATATCAGCCTACCACGCCTCTCTCGGTGAGCATTCAGTTGGTGGAGACCCCCTGATACGTTTCCTCCGTGGTGCGCTGAGGTTGATGCCTCCAGTACGTTCCCGGACCTGGCCGTGGTGTCCCTCTATTCCTTTGACATCCTTTGAACTCGCAGTTTATGTTCCAAAACCAAGTTTGACCATAAAACCATGTTTGAGTGATAATGCGTATTATTCACAGAAATATTACACATCATTATTGACTAATTTAGTACATTATGACTGCATATAAAGTACATTTTGAGGTATATTTATACTGTAAAAAAAGGACAATTTTTGCAATTTCAGTCATTTAAGTCTGCATTAACCTAAATACTAAAATAAAATAAATGATGTATGGGAATGAATATTTGAATGAGAAAAGGATAATAAAAAATAATAAGTTCACTGTCATTTAAGTTTATTATGAGTTTATTGATGATTCGATTTGTATTTTACCAAAAACCTGCTTTTGAAAACCTTGGGGAAAATCTGCTCATGGTATCCACCACTATCATTTTTTGTACAAGCCTATATTTGCAAGAAGAAGAAGAAGAAAATTAAATATAAAACACAGCAATGAACAGCATTCAAAAGAAGGAGGATAATTACAGCTCAGTTACTGATCATGCATTGTAATTAAGAATGAGTTTTTCTGAGTGGGAAAGTTCACACCCGGAGAAAAGAACAGAGCAAGACTAAAAGGCATAAGAAAGGGCAAGAAAAGCAAAACAACTGGTAAAATCTTAAAGTGTATAATATGGGGATAAAGAGGAGCAAAACAGGATAAGCAAGGCCACAAAACATGGTGTCAGCATCTGCACTGGAGAATGCGATCAGCCTGAATTATGGGGTCTTAGAGCATTCCTGCACCAATTTTCGGTCTGGGAATCAGACCTAATCATCTCTGTATCTGCTGGAAGGAGGAAAGTGTGATAGAAAAGTATCCGACAGAATTATATCTGATAGAAGTGTGTCGGTCTGCAAGATTTGTGTCTGATGGAGGTGTGCTATTAAAGCTCTGCTCGCTGGAGCGATGATAAAACGCTAAAGATGATTTTCACTGACATTCATTTTTGCTGCTCACCGGTACTGTTCCCTTTCCTTGGCAATTATACATTTTATTTGATGTCTTTATGAATCAGACGTCTAAAGCAATCATGCACGACATGTGACATCTCTTTTCTGATAACAGATCACTCCCAAGAAAATGCTTACTGCACATATTCACCGGCTCAGAACTGAGCAGCCGTCTGTAATGCATTCTCTATCAGAGCTGAGCGACAGGCTCACACTGGGAATTCTGGGATTGATGGAGAAGAGGAACTTTTGGTGGAAACTTCAAAACTTCATGAAAGTCAGAGGTAAGGGCATGTGTAAAAAGGATTTATTTATTATTATTATTATCATTATTATTGGGGGTAGAAGTGGACTTCCATATAGTTTGTAGCATTTTCAGCAGGTTTATTCTGTGTAGGGTTTATTAGTTGGTAAAGTTAGTTTTTAAAGGGATAGATCATCAAAAAAATGTAACTTTGTCATTCATTTTTCACCATCATGCTCTAATACTTTCATTCATTCATTTGCATGTCCTTGTTAGTTCCCTTGCTGCCTATAAGGTCAGAAAGCATCAAAAATATCTTAATTCAGAAGATGAACAAATGTTTGGAATAACATAAGGATCAGTAATCAATGTCATCATTTGAATTGTTGTAGTAATTCTGTAGATGACGTTGGGCTTTATTGGTATTCCCTGTATACAGTTGCTCATGATTTTGTCCTTGACACAAATGAAATAAATAAAAAATGACAGCCTGTCTTATTATCACGAACTGGAATTTGCTGCCGTGTGAGATATGATAATCAGATATATAATTTATATCTAGGCAAACACAGAAATTGATTTAATCAAAATGAGGGATGAGACAAGAATATTTTATCCTTGAAATTGTGCTTTCAAATAACTGTCTGTCTGTATCTGTTTCTTTTTGTTTATAATGACATCATCACGAGTATAATGACATTGTCTCACGTACACACAATAATTGTGTAAATACTAAAATCATCCCGTTTCTGTAAACCTATAATTGAAATATAGCGCATATTTTAATGAAAGTGCTGTAACGATCATGCAGTAATCACAATGCAAATGTACTTCCACCAACAGTATGAGGTGGATTTACATACTGAGAGTGATGAAAGCAATCCAATCACTCTACAGACTTAAGATCCCGCATGATTCCAGCTTACAGGCCATGGCAATTACCTGTGAATGCACCAGGTGTGTGTGTGCTTATGGACGCGCTGAGATTACCCTGTGCTTTAGGATGACAGGAATGCTGGGAAATGTGTCCATGTGTGTGTTCTGCCTGGCAGAGATAGCTTTCTTTCTCCTGTTTATATTAGCAGCTTTGCCAGCACTTCTATCTCTGTAAGCACATGTGGAAAGATTCCTTGATTATGGTCTTACTTCACAGGTTTTGCAATGACATGTAAACGATGTTTCTTCCAGCTGGCTCTTAAGAAATCTCTTGTCAACTTGGAGCCTTTGTATTCCATCTCTCCATATGCTCGTCTGTCCCATCAGGAGACACACGGAGTGAACATAATTTCCCACGGGCCCTCAGAAATAAGGTGTCATCCATTACATTACAGACCGTTTGTTCCCCAAATCATCTATGAGGATGATTGCAGCTATTTAGCATGTTTGCCACAAATCATTCCACTTTACTTTGACTCATCTTGAATCTTTTGTATATGAGCTGTATTTATTATACAAACCAGACAATGGTCAAGCTATAAATCTTCCTGAAGTTTGTTTTCTTGTCCTGCTCCGTGATCTCATCTAGTCAGCGGTAAACTTTGTTAAAATTGAACTGTGGACTTCCTGTGACTTTTAGAATTCGATTTTCCATTTAACTCCTTCACTTTAAAAATAGGGTGAAAAAACTAAGAATGAGTTTCAGTGGTTTTAAAGTGCCCCTATTATGCCTTTTCAAATATGATCGTTCATGCAGTGTGTCATGTAGCTGTATGTGAACAGAAACAAAGTTGTGATGCAGACAGTGCACGATAAATACAGACATTGTCTATCAAAAACAAGTGAGTCGGCTCACATTCGCCTAAACGAGTCGTCAGCAATTTGAATCTTTCTCTGTTACTGATCCACGTCACTAAGTAACATATTTGCATAATGTCCGCCTACGTTCTACGTCACAAACAACTTGCCCCGCCCCCAAACAGTACAATTTCCACGTGGATTACATCATGTCTGCTTCACACGAGTCATTTATGAATCATTTAGAAATGGGGTAAAAAAAATCTATTTTTGGAGAAAACAAAAGTGTTTTTTGACCTTGCATACATGTAAACCTGTTTTAAGAGACTCATAAAACAATATTAGCAAACTTTAAAATGGCATAATAGGGCACTTTAAATTAGGTTAGATTGTTTGATTGTGACTATTTCATCTAGAGTAATATATATATATATATATATATAATCTTTGCACAGAAAATATCAAGATCAACAAACGAAGTCATTCAGGACACCCACTTACTCACTTAATAGTGAACCATGAATACATTGTTGTTTTATGAACATGAAAAAAAAAAAAAAAAATCATAAAAATAGCTGAACGGTTATATCGTGCCAGTAAAGGGCATTAGTGTTCAGGCCAGCTAAAGTGCAGGGTTGGTTACTGGAACATTGCTTATTTGAGGTCAAACAAGACTGAGCTACAGTAAGAGCAATTGCCATTGCGCCCTTTGAGCGAGACACTTAACCTCAGCTTAACCCCGGAGATTACCCCGGTAATAAGTGCACTGTATGTCTCTTCTGATAAAAGATTCAAAAGAATTCATCCACCTGAATTAGAGACTCTGATGCTCGGTAATGAAATCTGTTATTTCTGGATGCCTGCTGAATGAAGCGCACCAATTACACCACCATTTTATTTTATGAGACGTTCAGCATCAAATATCAAATACCTGTGTAAACCTTTTTATTGTATCCCACAATTCAAGTCATACAGCAGTAATATTATGTTGCCTAGAAAACTCAAAATACTACTAAGAATGATGGTACCGTAAGATAACATTAATGATAATTCTCTGTCTGAACAATGTCTGACCACCAGTGTATCTCCAACCAACTCCAAAACATCATCTCATCTATCCTGACCCATGCTTTCAGTCAATCCATCTTTCCTCTCTATCCATTCAATTTATCCCATCTATCTCAATCCATCCATAAAATCATTCATAATCTATCTCATCAATTGAGACCACACTGAACTGTGCCAGCACTGCCCTCAGTCCAAGAGAATATGGGAAGAGCATGGTGTTCACTAAGGTGGCAGTGTTCCTCACAGTTCTGTTGTATGGATCTGAGACCTGGACCACATATCGTCGGCATATTTCCAAACTCGATCAGTTCCACAAGCGCTGTCTTTGTTGTTTTGCACATGTCAAATGGCAGGACAAAGTGTCAAACCTGAGGTACTCCAGACCTCAGGCACTGCTGGTATTCAGGCCATCCTGGTCGCTGCTCAGTTCCGCTGGGCTGGACACACTGTACGCATGCCAGCAGCTTATGTATGGGTAGCTCCAGAGTGGTTCATGCTCCCAAGGAGGTCAGTATAAATGCCTCAAATCCAAACTGTGCAATATGGACCCGCATGAAAAGACGGTCACAGATAAGACCTCACGGTGCCATGCTGCTACACATTCCTTTAAGTTTGACAGATTACGGCAGCAGTAGACAAACAAAGACTAAAGTTAAACCTTCCAAACTGCACTATATCTAGTCAGTTTATGTGTGACACCTGTGACTGAATATATTCATCAAGGATTATGATCACAGGACACATCAGCAGCAGCTGTGACGAGAGACCATATATAAACATTATTATCACTATCATTATACCTTTCTGATGTTTGTGGAAAGTGCAGCATATGTTTAATTGGCATACTGTCACTTTGGAGTAAATCTGGAAATCTTCTTTAGTTTGAGTATGCAGATTCTGATTACAGACATGGGGGGAAACATTTAAATACCCCTACTGAAAATACAAGCAGTGATAAATAATGTTTCAAATCTAAAGGTGGTGTTGTTGTCAGGAGTCCAGATTAATGGATTTATTGCTCCAGAAATATGTCTTTGTAAGATTTACTGCTGTATAGATGCAAATGTACTTATGTGGATTCATGGCCGCTGTCTGCTGTAGATGTAGAGCTGGGGAGATTTACAAACAGAGATGCAGACAGAGGTTGATCAGGGGAGAAACACAGTTTACAGGAGGCTGTGTTTCATTCTCTTTACATTTTGTATTCAAAAAATGCTGGTGTAGATGTTTAGCTGCCTTTCCACTCGCACACACACACACACACACACACACACACTCTCACAGACACACACACACACACACACACATTAGATGGCAAGATTGACAAACCCTGTTGAAATGCAACTGAAAAAGTAAATAATCTGGTTCTTGATGCTTTTCTCTCTCTATTTACAAGTTGTTTTAACATAAATATGTGTTGTCCAGTGCAGCGGAAGACAAGATGCCTCTGATTAAGTGATTGATGTGTTTTGTTGAATTTAATAATGAAAACAGCAGTCATCAGTTACTCCTGGTGTAGGAGTCATCGTAACACTAGTTTTGAAGGGAATGCCAGAAATGAAGATCCATTTTCATATTTTTCTAATAGCAAAGTTTATACAGAATTTTATTCAGAAACGATTTTAATCTAAATCTGTATTGTTAGAATTATGCTGTACTGATTTTTTATATAGATTTAATTTATTTTTTCTAGATAATGCCATGTTGTAAACATGAGAAATCTGACATGTCTTCCAAGCTATTAGTATTCTTGTAATAGCATAACTATGAACACCTCAGTCCTTGTAAATAAACCTGAGTAATTCACACACTCATGCACTCTTACACCCAAGCATCAGCAGAACCAAACAAGTGGAAAACTTATTCCAACTGAACCCAAGATGATGACAATCAAGATCAAAGATCAATCAAAAATGAACTTTTGTAGAGAACAAAGAAATCTGTTGTGTGCTTATGTATATCTATAAATATATATCTGCTATGGCAAAAGGTGCAGAAAAGTAAACATAAAAAAATGGCTTGAGAACCAGTGCTTTTGCAATTAGTTTTTCAAAAATGACTTTATTTGCATCTATTGGCAAGGAGAAGCAGTCACTTCAGAGACAGACGGCCTTTAAAGAAAAATATTTTTATAAAGCATCTGTTTGTCTGAGAACACATCGTGCTTCCCCTGAACTCAGTTAAACAGATCTCTGAATATATTGCTGATTTGTTATGCATGAGGACGGCGGTGGTAAACTGCAGGTCCCTGTCTCACAGACCGTCTGTGTGTATGTGTGGATGTGTGGCATCGTTCCTTCACTCCGACAGGATTTGATAAAAAGCTGATGGCTGCTTTAGTTAGCTGGCTTTGAGAAAAGCTGTGCAGACTCTCTCGGGAGTGTGTGTGTAGGTGTGTGTGTGTGTGTGTGTGTGCAAAGTGTATGATGTAAAAAAATAAAAGAAAATGTTTATGTTTTCATGTTTTGCTGGTATTTATATCTCATACACTACAAATACAGTCTGAATATGGTCTGAACCATGCACATGATCTGTATTCGTCTTATATATATATATATATGTGTGTGTATATAAACATATAAATGCATTTATTATTATTATTATTTAATGTATGTAGTTAGAGCCAGCAAGTGCACCCAATCTCTCTCTTTCTGTGTGTGTGTATTATGAATGCTCAGTTGAAATGTTAGGGTGTTTATTTGAGCTTGGAACAGGTGTCACAGGTGTAGTATTATTATGGGAATATGCAGCCTGATCTCACCTAAATAAAACTCTTGGCATTGATACAAATGATTGTGCTGTATATATGACACACGTGTTTGGCGTGCATATAATATACAGTTTTCATGTGCATATGATGGAAAAATTGGTTGGCATTCATATGATACGCATCTGCCCCACAACCCTGATCCTGCCCATCTCACACCATAAACATGCCAAAGTTCATTTTTGCATATCTATACATATTTGATTTTATTCAGCATACTATTTCCACGCACATTCATGAGATCGGCTTGGAGCATGAAATCATCCAGTGTCTGCTCTGTGCTGAATACACTCATGATGAGTTGTTTAAACTTTACTATCATTCTAGGAGTTTGCAGACGCTGTCTGAGGGCCACCTGTGAATGCTGCTAATGTTAATTACTTACTCATTTACAAAGTCAATCTTGCAATCCAATTATTCTGTTTCCTGTTAATCATTAGTCAGTTATGAGTGAAATTCAGTGCAGCCTATCAGTCTGAATAAAGCACGATGACTGTATGACTGCTTACAGACTTATGTGCTCCATTTGATTGTGTACAAGTCTGTCAGGTTGACTAGAAATTACACTGTGTATCGTTTCACAGTGACAAAGACATCTGATTATTTCACAAACCTATTATCTTTTTATTTCTGAGGAATAACTCTTAAAATTAGCACTCATACTATGCTCTTTTGTGTGACCCCACTGACCAGAATAACTTCTCTTTTTATTCTGTTAATAATAATAATAATATGTATTTATTTTATATTTTAAACAAATATAATTTTACTTATAAATATTTTATATCAAATAGACACCTTTGTTTGCAGAACACATTTGTGTGTAGTGTGTATATTGTGTGTGTGCTGTCAAACGATTAGTGCACATGCATGCATGTATATTTTAGGAAAAATATGTTATGTTCATATTTTAAATGTATTTGTAACATCCACACCAGGCTCTTCACCAGGCTCCACCCCCACTGTCACGCAACGCTCTCAATCACCAGACTACTAA
>JAUMHI010000065.1:4990941-5003668 GCA_032359435.1 Enteromius unitaeniatus
TGTTTCTGTTTTGCTTCTTTGTGGAATAAACATCTTTGTTGACTTTTACCTCCGTGAAGTGTCTGCTTCGTTACAGTATTTATATATAATATAAATGATATGAATATAAATATATGCATGCAAATATGTGTAACTATTTTCTAAATATAGTATACATGTGTGTATTTATTTATACATAATAAATATACACATTACACATATATATACCGCACAGTGGTATTGTCCTACACTGACCCTACACCTACACCTACCCTTTACAGACACTTTTAGAAATTTTCAAAATACTTAATTCTGTGTGATTTAAGTGTTTTGAAAAATGGAGACATGTGGTAATGTCCTGAAAAGCCACCTTCTCCTAGTAATACCTGTGTCATTATACACATTAATGTCCTGATTCATCACAAAAACATGCGCACACGCAAATATTTAATAAAATATGTTATTTATTTATTTATAAATATGTATTTATAACAAAAATATAAGAATAAAATAATAAAAATGTACTTATTTTTTAAACATATTTTTTTTATTTACGCATGGGTCAGAGACGTACAAGGGTTTAAGCATAAATACAATTGTTCATGTTTTTCTTGTTTGTTTGTTTTTGTTTTTTTTTTCTGATCAAAAACAATGTAACAATTTTGCCAGGCATCTTTACAACAAAAAAATCAATTCATGACATATTAAAAGACTAGTTACTTTTACCTCAAATGCTATTTGCGGTATTTGACCCATTGAAAATAAATATACACAGCACGCACACATATTCTGTAAACAAAAACATTTATTTTGGACTAATTTGGATTAGATACACAAAGAGCCAGAACGGACCACAAGAGCAGGGTAATAGCTGATGAACTCTGAATGTTAAATGTGACGAAGGTCTACTCCGCTACAGCATAACAACAAGCCAAAGAAGATAGAACAATCAATGTCCTGCACACATGTAGTGTTAGCTGTGTGTGCTTCACATCAATCCAGTCGTCCCAGCAGATCCACGCAGGGTCTCACATCAAACACAAGGTCCCATCATTTAAAGCAGATGTATAATCTCTTCTCTATTGTGAGGAAAGTCCTGCATAATGATTAGAAAGGATCCTCTGTTTGCCACTAATCACTGGAATTGTCTCCCCAAAATTTAGATGAGGAAATAATTGACAATGGGAGGTCAAACTATGTCAAATGTCCTTTTCTCCTTTCTTTCTTTCTTTCTTTCTTTCTTTCTTTCTTTCTCTTTTTGAAGTAACACGCACAGGCATCATCTCTTTGTGTTCTCATTCCCAGATCTGTCTGAAATCTGCTCAAACACACACACACATGCTGTTTTAATAAATAAATCAATAAAGAATTTGGAAAACTTTGAAAAAAAATTGCTATTTAAATGATGTATTATGCTAAGGTTTCTAGTAATACACAGCCCAGTGTCAAGTGTACTAAAACTGGGTTTTTAAATGGGTTTATTTTGGACCTACAGGGTCTTATGATTAACTTTTGAGGGCAGCCAGAAGATAAAGACGTTTGACAAGACAACAACAAATGTTTAGAATGTACACAGAGATGGCTACACTCCATCCACATCATTATCTATAATAAATAAATAAATAAAAATCACTTCTAATTCAATTTATTGGGAAACTATAGGTGTCACCTAGCAGAGACGAGGAAACGTATGGATCCATTTGCAAACAGTTTATTGACCAGAGGCAGAATACAAACGGGCAGGGTCAATAACGGCAAACAGGTACATCACAGGCAGAGGCATAGAGGCATAGGGAAAACTTGACAGAAAAAAAGTTTTTGCACGCCGGCAGATGACATACAATAAAAAGCTAATCTGGGATCTTCAAAGACAATAAACTCTGACTGTCAGGACCGAAAACAAACCCCCCTAAACCTCAGAGCCCACTTTTACGATCTCCTGAGCCCCCCTCCCTTCTCCAACTCACCATCTCCTTGCAGTCACAGCTGCTCCTTAAGAAAAAGGTCTTCCAGAAAAACCATACATTGTATGTCATGTCATGTGAAGATATTGTTCTTTCAATGTCATATTTGGTGTCAATTTAAAGGTCCAAAGATGAGCGGTACAATGGTCTCAATTTCACAGCAGTCACTTATATTATTAAAACATTATTGAAAACTTGGTTTGCAACCAAGAGGCGTGTCCTTCACCAAGGGACAGATGGATCCAAAAGCTCCGAGTGATCTGTCACACCTGCCACCCTATCAATATTTTCCATAAACAGAAAAATCTAAACACGAACACACATATTATATATAGGCTTAATAAAAATAGGCTTAAAACGTGTTCGCTCTCACCTATGTTTGCGGTTGAATACAAATAATCATAATTGATGGACAACTAGGCTCTGTCAGGATAAAAAGACATCAGTGCAACCCGGCACAGAGAAAGAAAAAAAAAAAACAGAGATGAAGCCGGTGCTTCAATTTCAGTTATACGTTTATAATCCTGTGAAACATTTTTGACTGACGTTAATAAACGTTAATTTCACCAACAACAACAACGCATCTGCCTTAGCATTGCAGTTTCCATGGTCTAAAATGTATTATATATAATATCGACCAAAGATTTAATTCAAATATCCACTTAATTTAATATAATTTATTTTTTTATTTTGCCACCTTTTTGTAATAGAAATGCTACAGCCTATTCAATTTCTTCAACAAAAATGTGGATGTTTATTTTGAGTGATTTCTGAATGCTTGCCTTAAGACCATAAAATCAATCACACTGTATTACAGTTTTTCTTGATTGCTAAAACGCTATAACCAAGCTTTTAAACTAAAATTTAAAAACCATAACGCTATTTTTCTAAAAGCACACCCATTTCCATGAACTATAAACACTATTCCCTGCTTTGACACATGAGTCAAATTTGATGAACTATTAGTGCAAAACTCTACACACTAATTCCTACATATTTCATTGCTTACACCTTGTGGTCATTTAGAAAACACTAGCATTCAATAATGTTAACTCAGTTCTGCACAGCCTGAGCTCAGTTAGCACACAATTATCTAGGTGGAAACACTAGGAATCTAAATTTATCACACACCAATCAGAACCTTCGATGGAGATAAAAGGGCCAAAGTAAGTTTACAGTTGTTCTCAGGGGCTTTGGTACATTTCTCAGAATCTCTCGGGCTACTTAAATTTATTTTGGGCTACCAAAAACTGAAGAGTGCCTGTCCGAAGGGCTACCAGGGATTTTGAAATTTTGTGAGCCCTACTTATGTAATGAGTTATGACGCGGTTGTGTGAATACCAATTCTAAAATATAGATTTACCAACGCCCCATGGTAACAGGCTAAATCAAACAGTCCAATGAGCGAACAAAGTGAATAAAACAAAATCTACAACGAAGCTGCTTCAACGACCTTGGCGACGTGTTTGCTTGAACGTACAGTGAGAGCCATGTTGGGGCACGTTTAGTGATGTAGCGTGTCCAGCTGAACCATGCCAGAATCCACCTGTGTACCATATCCCTGTACACAATGTGTTCATGCGTGTAGTGGTAAAATAAGAGGTGGGTGAACTATGAATTCTGTGATCATATTTTGTGCATAAACTATACTATCATGTGCATTTAGATCAATTGAGAAGTGGGTAAACTAATTCTGAAATTTCAGAGGTGGGTAAACCATGTTTACTTGTGTTTAGCCTACACTACAGACCTGGGAGTGGTTGCACTCTTACACTGCTACACTGGTCTGGGGGCCACTCAGCGGGCAGGTTAACCGCCTCCATCCCACCATGCTACCGCTCCCTAGTCAGAGGGCCTTCTGTAAGGCTGTTGACGTTAGCCCCCAAAGCCCCCATCCTTTTTAAAAAGTCTCAAGTCTCAAGAGGTGAGGACAATTATTTACTATAATCTGGCAATTTTATTCGATGCATGCACACACTGAGGCAGGAGTGGGCTTTACGCTGAAATGTCTTTCTCCCACAAGGAATAGAGAAGGAGGGTGAGAAGAAAGAAATGATAATGCAGCACACACTGCCAAGGTCCTCTCTGTGCTTTTCTCACCAGGAATGATGAATGGAGGAACACAGCTAAAGCCTCATCAGTGATAAACTAACCTGAGCATGTAGAGATGTAGCCAGATATCCAGAACACAAGGACAAGGCCACTGTGTCGCACCATCACAAGCTGAAACCTGTTTACAATTCACTGCAGGGAGCTGGATACTGGATGAGAACTGACAATGGCCATATATAGCTCTTTGTAAAGAATATGAGCCTGCATAACAAAAGGAGCTGGCAGAACACTGAAACGTGCTTAATATTTGTATTACATTTTGATGAAAGTCCAAAAGAACTGCATTTATTTCTTTTGCTGCAGAGTGAAGGTTCATCACATATACTGTGCAATTATATATGGCTTTTATAATAAAGTAAACTTGCTCGGTAGCACACCTGGTACAGCATTACACGATAAAAGCAGGTCAAATCCTATGGAAGCTAAAATGCCATGGTCGCTTTGCCGAAAACTCCTTTTTATCAGTTATGTTTGGTATATTTGTGGTACGTTGTTTTCAAATGCTATCGAGTTCATGCTCTATATAACATTTTTGACACCGCTCACCTGGCATTTCCAAATGTTGACGATACACAAACAACATTTAACGTAATAAAGCACATTAATCAAAAACCAAACAAGCTTTTAGTAGCATGAGCACTTCATCAACCCAACATAATCAATGTGTCTCAGGTATGTTTTTTTTTTCTTTCTTTCTTTTTTTCCAGTGAAAATAAAATGTATGATGGGACCAAAAAAAAAAAAAAAGCCAAAGTAAGTTTAATTAAAATTAACTAATTAATTATTGTTACTGGAAGGTCAAATTAATAACTAGTCAACCCAAGAATGAAAGTTGGCTGAATATTTTTCAAGCTATCCACGATCAGTTTGTTTCTTCATCATAACAGTATTATTATGACTTATGATCTTGTACTTTGGCTAAAAGTAATAGTTAATTGTTAAAAAACTTCTTGATTAGCCTGTTTCCCACAAACAGCTTTTCATTTCACAAGACTTGAACCAGTAAACTAGAATCTGAAGTATGTTCAGAATTTTGAAAGCAGACCGTTGCTGCTGCGTAATTAATCACAAGGGAGGCATGGTGTTAACCCACAGCTGGATTGGAGATGAATCAATTAAAATCAACTACTACTAATCATTTATTAAACACAGAGCAACCTCTCGACCAACTAGTCTAAAACCTGTCAAGATTCACACGCATGCTGTTCATGATGAATGATGAATTCTGAGCTATTTCGTTTGACTCTATTCCCACATCAGCTCTGACGATGAGTTGGTTTAGTTCTAACAGCCTAGTGTATATCACATTATAACACTGCTTCTTTGATAGGGTTTACAACATCTAATCAGCCCTGACGTGAAGTTTCTAGCAGACTTGCTGTACAAGAGGAAGGGTATCAGTGGGGATGCATTTGTTATGCATATTTCACTAGAGCGAGCAAAGCGATTGATTTGATTCTGAGAGCTGTACAGAAGAGCTGCTTTCCACATTCGATAACAACTGCTCCGATCACTCAGCATAACATCACAAATAACTAACTCTAGCAGCACATCACTGCTTATTATTACACTGAAACTCCTGCTTAATAATAGAAGACGCTTTGGTTTTGTCAAACATGTTCCTTACTGTCAGTTTTCATGAAGCGATGGGGAGAAAATTAAAATTGGCAAATATTAGCAGGACATGTCCCACACGCCTGGATTATAAATGATGATAAACTGTGAGTGATGCACAAATAAATACGTCAAAATACAGGCACAAACTAAACATAAGCATCTTTGATCTTCTGAAAATTGTATTAGTTTGATCTTATTAGGTGTGATGACCAATGTGTTATGTCCTCTTTCTATGGTTCTTTCGTTTAGTGTTGTGTGGACTTTTATTGTGAATGTTTGTGTCCGACTGCCTCTGCTTCCCTTGTGTTTGGATCTTGTTAGTTTCCTTGTTGATCCATGTGTGTTTTTCCAATCGCTGAGTAATTTCCTTCCATACAAAGTGTTTTCCCAGCCTCTTGTTTTTTCTGCGTTTCATTCATCTGTGTACTGACCTCTCTTTGCCTTTGGATCTTGTACGTTGTTGCCTTCTCTATCCATGATTGCCATTGTTTGGCCCTGCCGGTGCATGACCTTGCCTTTAAACGAAAGCTTGCACATGTATCAGCCCTTGTCAGTCCCTTTCGTCACTCAATGTTTCACCTTGTTTCCAGCTGATGTTATTGTTTTGCATTGGAAATATTTAATACTTCAAAGACACACCTTTATTTGGATGAATATCTGTTTTTTAGTTTAAAAATATACATTTCGGTTGAAATCATAGTTTATTTCAATTCATTTAAATCCAAATAAGGACTATCTAGAGTGTCAAAATGGTTTAAAAATCATTGGCCGGGTCATTTTTTATAATAAAATATGGCATTTTGCAATTTTGTGACTGCCAAAGAAACATCCAGGAAAATGTCATAACTTCTTCGCTGGCTCCAAGGTCAGTGCTGAGGTGCTCAGTTAACCGGTTGATTATTTCAAATATCTTTCTAAACAGAAATAATTAGCACAATCCTAATGGATTATGAAAAAAAATGCTCAGGTTGAGTAACAATCATCTGCATTTGTTCCAAGCTAATGAATCGAGTCAGATGTGATCCATTTAGCCTCCCTCAGTAACGTCCCCAGTCTTGATTACTGCAGTGATTAGCATCTTGGAGACAGCTCTTCTCTTGGAGACGAACCGCTCAGCTGGAAATGCCATGAGTCAGCAGAGTTTTTAGAACATGGGCACCATGGACACTGAAACAATTAACTGACTAACTAACTAACTAACTAACTAACTAACTAACTATCTAATGGAGAGATAAATAAACAATAACCTATTTAATGGGTCTATATAGCCGTCCATTAGCAATTCCTTTTATCTAAAAGCACATGGTGCACTTTATTGATTCAAAATGCAACCTGCGTAGTGTAAACAGAAGCAGTGTTACAAAGATGTATGTTTTATAGCGTTGCAGATCATGTTTTAACTTCTGTTTGTATTTGAAAATTACTTTCTGCACTTTATTGAAAACAAGAACCACAACTATCAATTATCAAACTGTTTAAATAAATAATTTTAATACTAATGCTAGATTAAAAATATATTAGATTTTTTTCTCCCACCCAGTGACACGATATGAACTAGAAAAGAGTATCTCAGTCAGTGACAGGCATGATGGATGTGACATAAAAGCATTTCATTTAATGAATGGTCAAATTAAGTGTGTAAATAAAGACTTAATGTCTTGTGTTGTGCAGCGATCATTCTTGGCCTTAACCATAGACTCACGGGCAGCATCTCCTTCAGTTCTGATAAATGTTTAGTATATTTTTTATAACGGCATCTTTAAAATCCTGATATCCTCTGATGGGGTTTAAGTGAGATCTGATTTTCGGATCCAATTTAAGTTTGTCTCTCTAAAGCAGCAGAAGAGGAAGCATCTCTGATTAGAAAGGTGTTACACTGTAAAATCTCTATTAAAGCTTAAACGCTCTCATCTTATTTCCAGACATGAATCTGAGTCATGCTTGTACTGTACCATCTGCACCCAGCACTGTAATCAAGAGCCTATGAATTTAGATGAGCCTTAAAAAGTTTTTAAATTAGGCTCAGGTGTTTGTTAAGATTATATTTAATGAAGAAAACCAGATGCTGATTAAACGGGAGGAAGCAAGATGTTTTATGCAATGGTGCTTTAAATTTTTGTTTGATTATGAATCATTTCTTTTCTTACAGTAGCATTACCACTGCAATTAACTGGAATAATGGTGTGTGCTTCGATTAGGCTAATAATTGGTATTACTCAATATTCTCACTTAGCCACCTTCAAAGATAATAAGAATACAAGATAATGGATTATTGGCCATTAGTGAGTACACTAAATGCACGCTAACTTCTCTCTATTAGGGCTTCTGCATGACAAAGTCCCATTAAATTTTGGTCTTTAATGGAGGCCTTAACAACCCCATTCCCTCATCAGCGTTGGGCAGTCTCCTCCAGGGGACCTATAGGGAGTTAGTGGAGCACATTAAGAAGATGAGTGCTCTTCTGAAATGGTGTCCTGGCACTCCTATCCTAGTCTCAGAGGGCCCTGTCCTGCTTCCCACAACAGCTCAGCGGTCCAGCGCTCCTGTCTTGGCCGGACTGCAGCTAGCCCTGAGACTGCCGAGTCTGCTGAAGCGTTCCCACAGGCAGTCAACCCTGTCTCCTCGACTCATTCTCAGAAAGGAAAGAAGAAGAAGAGCTCCCATCCCACTGAAAACAATGAGCCCACTTTCACTGGCCAAGAAGGTCATCCTCTCTCTTTATGTCTCCTCCTTCTTCTGTGTCTTGGCCACACACACCTCCTCGCAGTTCATTCCAGTCCCTGAGCAACCAGAGGAGCTGAGAGTGCTAGTCCTAGATGTCTCTCAAGCCCAGCTCACTCTGTACGATTTTGGCCACAATTTGGTCACCTGAGAGAAATGTTTAAAATCCTATAATCCTAGGCTAATATCTGTAGTCTTTAGTTGCTGGTTAATGGCCGTTCTGATAAAATTTTGTCTCCAGCTAAACTCTGCAATATGCTTTTCCTAGTACGAACTTCAGACTGTCCCCTTTCTTCTAGAAAAGCCATGATTGTAAATAATGCGAGAGACTTGTTCTAACCATCATAAACGCACGTCTTTCACTCATAGAATTCATCTGAAATGTTTCCATTGCTGTCATAAACACAGGTTGCGGTGCTGTTTTAATTTGGGTGTGCGGCTGTTTAAACTATTCTTCTTAAATATGCCAGTCTTGCTTCCACTCGAATATTTTCATGTTAAAGGCAATTTCACACTGCACAAACGCCAACAAAATAGTCTGTTGGAGTTAGTTGGATCAGTGCGTTACCCCTGTTGGAGTTGGTTGGCATTGGTTGGAGTTTGTTTTCACCTTTTTTTTGGCAAAGAATGACAATAACATTAAAGGGACAGTTTACACCAAAAATGAAAATGTGATGTTTATCTGCTGACCCACAGGGCATCCAAGATGTAGGTGAGTTTGTTTCTTCAGAAGAACTCAAACAAAGATTTCTAGCTCAAACCGTTGCAGTCTGTCAGTCATATGATAGAAGTAAATCGGTACCAAACGTTCCGAAGCTCATAAACTCAAAGCAAAACATACAAAGATGAAACTAAATAAAACCCTATGGCTTGTGACGAAACATTGAGGTGTTTAGACACAAAACCATCTGTCTGTAGATGTATTTATATCATTCTTCCCCTCTTATGCACCTGTGTGTATCTATATGCCACAGCACACTGACACGTCACACGCCGGATGTTGTGAAAAAACTCAGTCAGAAAAGCATGTAAAAACGTGTAATTACAGACGCTGTAAGAATACAGCAAAACATCAGATGACGACCGATGCCACAAATCCATCTTTATTTGCTTCTCTCAAAAAAACTAGATGCCACTCAATTATATGTACAATGTATAATGGTTCAAATAAGTAAACAGAAAGCTGGTAAGTAATGTATTAACATATGTACATATGGTTAGGTTAAACAAATAAATGAATATATATATATAGCTAAACATGTTATGCTTCTAATGGATTGTGGGTATTTTTCACAGAGGAGCTGATTCTGAACGTGTCAGGGTCCATGAGAGAAGTCAGCGTTGTGACACTTTATGTGTTTCGCCAAACACTCTCGAATTCTGTGCAGATGGAAAAAGGAAGCTGGCTTCGTGCTGTTGCTTGGAGACATGTGTTTCTCTGATTCATATGAGATGAGCTTCAATGCTGGACGTCCTCACAGCAGAATTCTCCAGGTCCAGATTAAGAGCTTAAGACCCTATTTCCCCCACAGGACTTAAGAGAACAGAAATCTGCATAATCGCTCTGGGAATCATATGCACTCTTTGACATGTGCTCATGGGAATCATGAAACTAAAGCTGTGTCCTGTTTCAATACGCTCAAAACACATTCTCTGAAGAATAAACAAAAAAAAGAAAAAAAAAAACAATATGCATGAAGAAAAATTGTTAGCATTGTTTTCCTTTGCCAATAGTTTGCAGTGTCACTCAAGTCAGACGCTTTATACTCGGTTATTAAAATAGCTAGACTGGTCCAAATTGTACTGGAAAAGTAAGACTAAAAATAATATAGAATAATAGAATCATATTTATTATTATTATTATTATAAATGTATTTTTGGATTTTAATTTAAAATTATTTAAATAGCATCATCGTTATTATTAATTGTTGAAATATTATTATCATTTTTTAAATGTATTTATTAATTATTATATTATCATCATATTTTTAACCATATAAATTGTTTAGATATTATTCTTGACTATTCATAAGTAGACTGCAGGTCTTGCAGCAAAACAAAAAAAAAAGAGAAATCCTCCAGCTTTCAGAAACCCTGCTCCATGATTCTAGCAAACAGTGCTACTTTGCAGTCTGTTAGTACATCTCCCGTTTTTATATAGTCTAAATAAATGTAATAATCAATAAATGATCTTGGTAAACACCCTCGAGACCACCTTAGATCCCCAGCTCAACACTGCTGTATGTGCGGCAGGGCTGACCGGAACCATTCAGTTCTATTATCCTGGAATAATGGCATATACATAATAGAATCTGTGTATACATTTTTAATGTGGCAAATTCACAAAAAAAACTCGCTTTGTGTGTGCGCACACACACACACAGTGTAATAGAACAAGCAAATGGCCTCCAATCAAAGCTGAAAGCCTCTGAAAAGACCCCGCTGTCTGCTGTCGTCAGAGCCTCAGAGAGCACATATTTAATCCACGAATGGGAAACAAAACAGAAGTTTAGAGTGTTGCTGTTTCTTTAGTACAACTTATGCTAAAATGGTTTTCTCGTCCTGTTGGGTGAGAAAGCATCTGTAAAAAAACATGAACGTAAATGTAACGGCCGCTCATTACAAAGCAGCTCAGTGTTCACCGCATCCATCATGAGACGCAGGTTTGTGTATGGCACTCTCAGATGAAATACCTCGCTGGCATAGAAACATCCCTCATAGGAAATGAGACGTTTCTTTTCTTCTTAGTTGGAAATTGATGCAGGTTTTATTGCTGTGCTGATGGCTTTTGCAAATGCATTCCTGTTGCTCAAGGTTGTACATTTTCTAAAGCATCTCATTCAACTTGACGTCTTATTTCATAGTGTGAGAGAGTCTCGTCTTGTGAATATCTGTTTACAAGCACTACAGCCAAGACCACACCAGATATGATGTGATGATAAAAGATTACAATAATAGCAGCATGTATTGAATTCGGACACAAGTGTCATCATTGGGGGAAAAACAGAAGGCCTTTTGAGGGAAAGTACATGATTGAGGTTGCGGTGAGGGTCTGCGTGTGATTGAGAGAAAGAAATGTGGAGGAAGAGAAACAAACCAGCAATCAGAACAGCTGATGTGAGAAGGTCAGTGGTGCCGCAGAAGTTATTGTCTTCATTTACTGGTCTGAGACGATTCAATATAAACTCAGATTCTGGACAAACTGAAAGAAAGCAGACCTGAACACAGAGAATGATTGGCACCAACTCATCTGAGCGTGTAATGAAGATTTAATGGGAGACAACTTCAGTACAACTTGTGCTTTTTATTATTGCATTATTATTAATATTATTTGTGTACATTTTTTAGTTTTGGTTGATTGCAATCCATAACTGGAGTTATCTGTATTTATTCTGATTTATTTATATATAGTTCTGCCATAGTTTTAAGCTACTGTATCACAAAGATCTCTGGGAAGATTCAGAAAGTGCTTTAAATGTGTCTTAAAAGTGAAAATACACCCCCCCCAGTTTCCAACAATTATTCCAGCGAGATCTATAATTCACAGAACTTTCTGAAATCACTGACATTTCCTGATAATAAGCAAACATTGTGTGTTTGGAGTAAGAATAAGTCCCAGAGGAAATAATGAGGCAAACACTCTTTATCATAATGTGCATAAACTGTGCTGTCATCTGAGAATCACTGCTGATAATGGCAGGGCTCCCTACCCACCGTATAATTGGGTCATCTTAGAGCAGAAACACTCTTTTGATCTTGTGTTTAGCTTCAAATGAGTCCCTGAGAGCCAGAAGAAAGAGCACAACACACGGGAAACTATATTATCACCAAACTTTAATGAAAACGTGTGCTTTGTTTCTGGACAGGGTCATCAAATATTAAGTTACTCTTTAAGTGTGCTAGAAAATGTGCTCATATTTGCAAAAAACACATGTTTTTTATTATGTTTTTCTAGCACATGAAGATGAAAGTCTGAACACAGTGTAGATCAACTGTAGAAATAAGTTCTTAATGGTCAGCGTTGTTTTGTTCTCCACTGACATACATGAGGTGAAGCTTTTTTTTTTTTTTAACTCATCAAAAACTATTTTATGTATTCCATCTCCTGTGGAAATTAAACAATAAGAACAATCTAAGGCTAAAAGCACCATGGTTTTAACCCCTGAGCTCATAACTTTGAATCCGTCTTTTCCCAAATACGGGCAATATCTGAAAATATTCATCTTCCACAGTCTTTTCCTTTTCTGCTCTCTCTCTCTCTCTCTCTCTCTCTGTGAAGGTAGGCACTGGCAACACAGTGAAAACTGACTAAGCCATGCGTTAAATTGTGTCTT
>JAUMHI010000065.1:5055911-5078239 GCA_032359435.1 Enteromius unitaeniatus
AGTGATTATCATCATCTTGACTACAGAGACCGTCTCTGCATTTGATAAATAAAGTTTAATTCTCGTCATTATACATTACCATTTCTCTGTTCTTCTACTTGATAATGTTCAGTGCTTTGCTACAATCTGTATTGTTAAAAGTGCTATAGAAATAAAAGTAACTTCACTTGACTTGACTTGGATCATCCAGATGGTCCCTGGCAAACTTCAGACGGGCCTGGACATATGATGACTTGAGTAGGGGAACCTTCCGTGCAATGAATGATTTGAAACAATGACAGTGTAGCGTTCTACCGATAGTGACTTTTGAAACTGTGGTCCCAGCTCTCTTCATGTCATTGACCAGCTCCTTCCATGTAGTTCTGGGCTGATTTTCATATCATCCGTGATACCCCACGAGCTAAGATCTTGCAATGACCCCTTGCAGGGTGTTCAATTACTTATGTCCCTCACTGTATACATGTATCCATGGTTTTAATAAGAACAACAACAACAACAACAATAATAGTAAAAATAATAATAGTTAGCTAACATAATAACTGCATACTAATACATTTTTAAAACAAAATCTTTACAATATTAAAGCTTAAATAATACACACATGTAAAAAGGATAATGTATTTTCTATGAAATTTAATTGTCCAGATTTTCAATAATCCTCTAATAATTGCCATTGTCATCTTAACTGGCATAAAATGTATTTTCTTGTTAATGGTTAAGGTTGTAGAGCTGGATATGAGGTGCTATATTATTCAGTATTTCCTGATTTTTATATATTTATTTCCAAGTTTGAATTATTTTAGTCGCTTTACAAACTTTAGATTGAAGCGTCTTCTGCTTGTTATCGAGAGTGGGGCGATGAAATCCATCTTCCCATCACGATGAGTAACATGCTCTCGTAATGTTCCTCATCAGCTGTCAGCTACTTTTAAAATGCTCACGATTCTCTCAGAAAGGCACTGTGCTTACAATCTCATTTGTGGGGAAAGACAGATTGAAGGGGGCGTCTGAGAATTTCGAATGAAGGCTGGAACGTCAAGATGTATCTGTCCACTTCTCAACAATAGCGCCGCTGTCATTCAACATGAGTGACACTGGCACACAATTCCCCAGCCGCCTCATATTGCTGCCAGTCCCTGCTTCTGCACAGGTTCAGTCACATCTCCCACCAGTCTGGAGATTCAGAGCTTAGATGACGGTCAACAGCGGCGTCACGGCTCAGGGTGTAGAAGTGTGTTCCACAATCAACCCTGACTGGTTAATGACTGGTCAGATTTGACTAGAAGAGTTAACTTTGATCTTTATATACGTATAAAAAAAAAAATTTGATTTTGAAAAAATGCAATGTGTTTAAACATCAAGTAAAAATGAATAGTGTATTGGAAGCCAATTAATGGTAGTACAAATGTATTAAAACAAGTGTTTAATTCATTATTCTTCTTTCTCTATGATATCATGACAATTACACCCCAACATTAAATCACATGTACAGTAAAAGAAATCCAGGACACTGCATGAATGTCAATTAATTAATCATTTTTAAATAAAACAATAAGACAGGTAATATTCAGAAATCATATATTTAAATTCCATATTTGTATAGTGTCTGTTTCTAGGAGAAAAAAAAAAAAAGGGAAAAAAAATAGCGTTTTAAATTATAAGTATATGTTCAATCACACGTTTTACATAAAATAAATAGTAAAAAATATAAATATTTAATTTAACCAGATATTTATGAACAATTTTTACTCAAAAAGTTACAAAAAATAGTCAACGCCGATAGCCTTGTGGGCAGTGCGCCGACACTCAGCACGGGTCCCTTCCTGTCTGTACTATCTAATAAAGATGAAGAAAAAATAATAAATTTAAAAATATATATATATATAAATATATATATATATATACACTCATACTGTATATATAATAAAAATAAAAACGAAAACTGTGGAGCAGTTTTTATTCCAATAAATAACATTTTTACATTACTTTAGTAGAATTGAATTGTATTTAGTTATTTAAATTTATCTTAGTATACTATTTCCGCTGCTCTTCCCTCTCTTTATGGACTGTGAATACCAAACGAATGGGTTGTTTGAGGAAGAGTCTGGCCTGGGTCATGATGTAATTCCTTTCCTTTAACAAGACTCCAGAGGTGTTTTCTGAGACCACACAGAAGTCATTGAACATTTTGGACAAATTATGTTTGAGGATTTGATTGTGTGACGTGTTTCATTAGTGTTTATTTCCAGGTGTTTACAAACAGAACCGATTCTGGGTGGCAAAAATTGTCCATTCATAACTCTGAATGCATCTGAGCAAATTTTTCAGAGCTCGAACATATTTTACAAAGATTAAAACAGCAGTACAGCTTGGTCGCACATTATAATCAAGTGTTTTATTTAACTGCAGCTTGTTATTTTTAAATAAATGAACCCTGAGAATACACATTTCACCATACAAACGTAGAACATTTCTGTTTACGAGCGGCGTTTCTCTGAGCCAAAAAAACAACAACAAGGCACAAAATTCTCATTCTGGCAGTCTTTCATTTGAGCAAGTGTTGTTGAGTCGACATTGTTAGCATGCTGAGATGTAATCACATTTTGCATATTGTTCATGATTATGCACGCTGTGCGTAGTTGCTGAAAGCAGAGCGTTGTACAAAGAAACCTGCTTTCTGTCACACTGAAGCACAGCAACAACCGCTGGATCCAGGTGCTCGCCGTGGAAAACACGTTACAAAGAGATCATCTAGAAGCAAAGTTGGAGAAAAAAAAATATGTGTATTATATATTTTTTTTAAATAAGCATGATTTATATTCTGTTCTAAGAAATATATATATATATATATATATATATGTGTGTGTGTGTTTGTGTGTGTGTGTGTGTGAGTGTATGTTACTAATATTTGATTATTGTTTTTTTCTATTTTATGTTTATTTATACATTTTTTGTTGCTGTTTTCCTCTCTTAACCAACTGTAAATACTTAATTAATGGCTTGTCCCTAGTAATATATATATATATATATAATTCAAATGTGTATGTTAGTACTGTAGGTATCAATTTATCTGTCAGTAAATATGTTAATAGATTTAAACTATGCTTAGTATTAATTGTTTCATTTCACTAGGGCTTTTCTATTTATTTAATTATTTTTTCCTCATTCAAGTGGAAATAATAATTAGTATTTATAGATAACGCTGGTTTAGGAAAAAGCTCAGATCAAACTTTTCCATGAACTATTCCATTGCTCTCTTGTTTATCATGTTGTTCGATGCGTGATGTGAGACGTGAGAGTTCATATCTCAGCACGAAGGGTTCATTGGCAAGCAGCATCCGTTTCAGACGTCAGGAAGGTTGTCTGCAAATCCCACAGATAAGTAGAGATCATTTGCTAATGAAGCAGCTGTATACATGGCGTACATGTATATAAACAGCATGCATACATGCTTAGGGGAATTTAAAGCAGAAAGTGTTAACCTGGGGCCGTGTTTAATCCAAGGTTAATAACAGCATTGATTAGATAAGCGCAGCATGCATGTAGCATGTGACCTGTTTTAGTAACAGTTTCACTCGTCTGTTTTCATGTATAGCTGCTTCTGATAAACACCGTTACAAACAATACAGTACCTGCGTCAGATCAGCACAGTTTCTGTTGCTAACATTTACTTTTCAATGTTTTTTTGAAGAAAGCTGCAATGTAGAAGACGCTCAGCACAGCTGGACACTGCAGACCAGGCCTTGCAGATCTCGTAAAATCTCCAAATAATTCACTCTGAAGGAATTGCACAATGTGTAAGCATTGTTATGTATTGTTTGTTATTTGAGGGAAGGATTTATGTGGGAATGATAAATGTGATTCCATACGTGAGTGCTGGGTTCTGGAGAAGGAGTAAGACCACCACTTTGTGACCCTTTTTTATGCAGATACTGTGACTGAGTTTTGGACTGAGTATCAGAACAACTTAAGCCACTTTCACAGTTTGTCCCAGGATTGTGCTGTCTGCATATCTTTCGAAAATAAGGCAACTAGTCTGGTGACGTAAAGCTGCGTAAATTTCTCAACATCAAATATGCAAATTTTGGACTTTGTGTCGCCAAGTCTGTATTTTAACATGATATTTGGCTCCAGAATGCAGTAGCAATTGAGTAGCACAATGGCGGGGGGTTGTTAAAAACCTGGCAACCCCATAATTACATTTAAAAATGACTCCAGAGCTCTCACTGTAAGGATGGTGTGTGGAGTTTAGATAATTAATAAATAAACAGCATCGCCTCATGTTTGAACAGCATACTCTATATGTACACAAAACCACGTCATGTATTAATTACATGAACAATTTTAATAAAGATCAGTAGATCTGTTAATCAAGACCGGTTGGTAAACAGAACGCAGATGACGTGTAACCTCTTACAAAACATGTCTCCGAGGCACAAACAACCCTCGTTTCCAACTGTTCAAGTGATTAAAAAGCAACAAGAAAAATAAATGACTTGAGTTTATAATCCTGTGATTCCTCTCAAAGGTATAAACTCAATCATTCATATGCGTGTGATTATGATTTACAGTCTGTAAATCCTCATCCGGCTTTGTAATACACTCTCCACAGAATATATGAATACAAGTAAATACATCCAGAAAGCAGAACAGCTTCTGGAGACAATAACCTACTGCACCTTTATCATTCAAAAATACCGCTTCTAATGAACTGTAAAGTCACAGAAGGGCTTTAAATCAATCTTGAAGAATGCATGTCTATGAGTTCCAAAGCCGAATAAAAAACTAATTGGAGCAAAAATCGATTATGTCATGAAGAGACTGGCCTTTATTAATAATTTTTTATGGTAGCTATTAGATTTTTTTTTTTTTTTAATTCTTTAAATTCTTTATCTATAGGCACCTTTTTTCTGATTCTTAATATATAGCCAGTTCTTAATATAAAGCCCAGCCACTGAACTTCTAATAACTAATATATATATATATATAAAATAAATAAATATATTTACATCATTATTATTATACACACACATACAATATATCTTTTACAAATATTTACATATAATTGCATGCATATATTTAATTTATATTATATATAAATCAATCTAATATTAAACAACCTATTTTTCATAAATGTGCACATGCTGTTACGGAAGCAGACGGACACAAGGATAAATCAAACAAAGGAATATATTAAACAAAGGTTCTTTGCCACTGGCGGAATTCAAAAGGTAAACACAACGTAAATAATCCAATTCCGATGTGAATACTGGATGAACTAATAGTCTTTCTTGTATTTCACAGATCAGGGTCGGAGCACACCAATGACCATCACACTCACACACCACTTGGAGGCACAGAGAAGTTTCCAGCAGGAGAGTCGGAGCCAGGAGCTGAATAAGGAGATTCAGGAGGAAAACAGGTGAGTACACAGGTAAGTGTTCATTGTAGAAAGGAGAGAGTTTGTCCACTTAGGGTTAACGAGCTCGGACAGTCACTGAAGGAGCGAGGGGTGCTTAAATGTGGTGTGGCTGAGTGCAATCAGGTGAGGCTGCTCAGTACTCAGGGGATGGTGATCTGGGAATGGGCCTGTTGGTGGAGTCCAGTGCGGCTGTAACACATGCATGCAAGTCCCACCTGGAAGTCGCTTTGGATAAAAGTGTCTGCTAAATAAATAAATGTAAATGTAAATGCATGTGTGTGCTTTTATATATATACACATAATAAATATACAGTACAGCATTCAAACACATATATATATATATATATATATATATATGCAACCAACGTAAAACCTTTTCAATTAGTTGCAATTTGCATTGTTAATAACATATAATATTATAACATATAACATATAATATAAAATGTATGTTTAAAATGTACTTAGTGTGCTTTAGTTGTTTTGGCAAAGCAGTATTATTGAGCATAGTTATGTCAGTCAGCATTATTCCAGTCATCAGTGTCACATGGTTCCTCAGAAATCATTGTAATATATGGATTTGCTCATTGATGTATTTTATTTATTTATTTGTATTTTTTACTCTTGGATAAATATAAAGTTTAAAAGAACAGCACGTTAAAAATACAAATATTTCATAACATTATAAATGTCTTTACTGATTTGTTTTTATCAATTTGATGTGTTCTTTCTGAATAAAAATAAATGATTTTAAAAAATAAAATAAAATGCTGACGCAATATTGGTCCCTTACGTTAAAAAAAAAACAACAACATAAAACACTCCTTTAAGCTCTGAAAAGAGAAACGGGTTACACCTTCGATCATATATAGTGTAAAAGCCATAATCAAGGAAATCTTTAAGACGAAATAGTCAAGCCACGATAGTTAATTTCTAATTTCAATGTTTGTCTTTTATGAGCCTGTGTTTGAAATGAGCCTTGCTGACAGCGTGTGATGAGAATCCTTTTCAAGCTTGATACCAAGATCACATCAGCCTGTGCCTGAATTGATTTCTTTTGCTTGAGACATTCGTTTTTTGCTCATATTTCCTATATCTATCTGCAGGTCCCCAGACACCTTCTAAAGATGAAAACCAAGGACATGGGCACATGAAGTAGACGCCGGCTTCAGCTACTCAAGATTTTCAATCAAGCCCTGATGGAATAGCTTTTTCCAAAGACGCGCTGGCATTACCAGCAGCCCCAGAGCTGAATCTGTGCTGCTCAAAGACAAAACTTCTAAAGGATTTTTCTGTTGCTCTTCTTTTTTCTTTCTTTCTTTTCACGCTTGTCACTCTGATAAGAGGACTTTCTGTTTCACAGACGAGAATAATAGTATAAAAATGACAAACAACTAAATATATGATGTTGCAGCCACAGATTTTTGATCCCTCAAACAAAAACGAAATAAAAAATACACACGAGAGAGGTTGCAGGGTGTCGCATCGGGCCTCTTCTCGTCACATTAACTGAACTAGACTAACAGAAAATAAAGCTATGCAGTGAGTTCTCCTGTCACTCTGTGGGAATCCTATCCTGAGGCTGAGAGATGAGTCTGTGCTCAAGCTGCAGAGTCAGCAGATGTGTCCTCTTTTGGACTCTGGGTCACAACAACAATTCACAACAAAATGAGAATGAACTTGTGAGTAATTTTGGTGGCTATACATGGCTTGGCCAGATCTTCAATCTTATCTCCAATAAGGATCAAACATTAGTTAAGTACACTTATTATGCAGCAAGATTCATTTCTACATGTTGTTTGAACGTACAGTAAGTGTGTGTTTGCAGTGCATGAACAAACACCCTATAATGAAAACAATCCACCTGCTCTTGTTTTTGATCCCATATTAATGTGATTTGCTTTCAGTCTGTCACTTCAACGTCACGTGGCCATCTTCCCTGTTTGCTTCAGCCTTTCACAAAAGAGCAAAAGCTAAAAGAGTACTCACGGGTGGTACGTCTTTTCTAAGACGCTCCTTTCACAAGGATGTCCTACCATCCGTGTGTTGTTGGATGTGGCCGTTACCTGCCGCCAGCGAACAGTCACTGTCTAACATGCCTGGGCATTGAGCATGCTAGAGCGGCGTTCGTGGATGGTTCATGTTCCTCTTGTGGGAAGATGACTCGGATTGCGGACAAGGCTCAACTACATGGCCGGTGGGGAAGTCCCTGTTCCTCTTCCGTGTTCCGGAGCTTGCGCTGGCAGCGTCCGCAGAACTTCCGGTTCCAGAGGAGAGAGGAGCTCCCCCTGATGACCAGAAGTCAGTTACTGCATCAGGAGGAGAGTACGGCTCTGGAGATGAGGCATCCGGTTCTGGAGCGGCGTCCGATGGGCGCTCAACCATTCCGAATACTGATCCAGAGCTGGTCGCTATGCTTGTCCGGGCCGCCAGTGGGGTCGGGATTGAGTGGAACCCTCCACAACATCCTGAGCCTTTCCCGGCTGGATGATTGGTACTTGGGTGTGGCTCGTGCTGGTGCGCAGGGACCCACTCCGGTGCCTTCTTCCCGGATGTGCATGATGAGCTGACTCAGTCATGGAAGGCACCTTTCACTGCCAGGAATTGGTCGAGCGGCTCATAGTCCTTCACCACCCTTGATGGTGGTGCATCAAGGGGCTACACGGGGGTCCCCCAGGTGGAGAGATCTGTTGCGATGCAAGCACTGTAAGCACTCGTTGACCCTGGGTAATGATGCTTTCAAAGCTTGTGGAGATGCTGCTGCGTTGGGCCTGTTTGGTCGGCTTGGTATCCTTCTCCAGTAATCCTTATCAGTAGACACTGTCCTCCGATCCCCTCGGCAGTCGGATGTTGTGGAGCATTTGACGCCAGGCTCTTGAGGCGATTTATCCCTGAGAACCGCTGAGAACCCCTGAGTGTTACCCTGAGGATCTCAGGCGGTATTGGTAATAATTACCTTCCCCAGTTCTGATGGTTTCAATCTCCTCCTATATTCCGTATGCATTAAATTCATGATATATGTAAGTCTCTGTCTTACTCTTGAAAGAGTATGACTTCCGTACGTCCTACTAGTGGACGTCCCAGTGTCCAGTTACTTATAGTGCAGTGCTGGTCCATGTGGTGAGTCCCTTCCTAAAGACCAAACACAGGGGGTTGGAGACTCTTACATGGGACTGGAAGGGACAGTCTCTATGGCGTTTTGGTAGGGATCCCTACTCGTCGGTCACCGACGTACAAACATACAGAATAGTAGCATGAGGTAAAATTAGTACAGCAAAAGGCCTACTCTCTCTCCTGCATAGAAAAACACACGTGAAAATGAAACGCTAAAATAACACGATTAACAGCATTACCTTCAAAGAGAATTCGCTAGATACACAAATACACATTATAAAATACATTCTAGCGAAGTTCTAAGAAAATACACTGTGATAAAGTTACCACATAAAACATTGTATGAGAGAGCGAAATATATATCTGCTTCTCACATGCATCCACAGTTAGACTGAGCGCGAATGCTTAAAGGAGAAGCGACCTCTTCCTGAGGTGTGCCACTAATTAAGACCCCACCTACAACAATCGGTAGGAACTCCTGACTGGAACTATTGAAAACTAACCAACAATAGTTATCATAGAAAATAAAAACTAAATAAAGTTTTGATGAAGTTAACATGTGAAAAAAATATATAAATAATTGTTTTGTCCAAGAAATAAAACAAGATATAACAATCACAATAAACTGGCTACACTGGGAATAATTAATAAATATAATTTCTACTGGTAACTGGTTGCTTGTTAAAGTGCCCCTGCTATAGATTTTTGAAAAGATCTTTCATGCGGTGTTTAAAACAGCTCTAAGCTCTAAGAAAATGAGTTGACTCTGATTTACTGAAACAAATCATTTTCAAAACAAATCCCAAGTGTTTAACCCTCTGGGGCCTGAGGTGATTTTGGGGCCCTTGAGATGTTTGGACAGGCCCTGATATTTGTGCTTTTTTTCAGCTTCTTATAACATATTATTAACCAACATGTATTTTTCTTGTAATCAGCACAAACTGTTCTACAATAATGCATTTTTTAGGAAAATATTATGCGTGGTTAGTAAGTTTTGTGAAAATAAAACTAGCTGAAATAAGGCCATTTAACTCATCCTGAATAGTCCTGCACAAGACTTTAGAGTAACCCGTCTTTTAGGCTAGAATATTTACTTCAAAATTATGTGAAAATCATTCCCCTCCAAAACAGGGCGTGGCTTCCAACCATTGACCCAGTCAACTTTAGCTCAAACTCCGCCCCACAGATGAGTCTAATGATTTAATTGGTTGTGTCAATCACGCTGTTAATGTCCTGCACTCTGCTCTGCTCTCAAGGAGAACGTTGATTTACATAATATGTTTTATTTTAGATAAACCAGAAACTAGGTTTAATTCATAACGTTTTATTTTGAAATGAAACTTATTAAGAAATAATTGGATGAAGCCAGCCAATGGTGAAAGTCTTTTGCGCAGAGAGACCCCGCCCCATTTTTGAGGTTCTACCCGTTTTTGAAGTTCCCAGGAATTACAGGCATGATGGGATGAAAACGAGAGCAGTCAGTCCAATCACCGCAGATTAGAATCACACAGAGAAGGGGATTGGAAAAATAAAGAGTTGAGTTTGAGAGTCATTGAGCAAATAAGGTCAAAATAAATGCTAAATCCAAAACAGGGACATTTTAAAACCACTAAATCCAAATGTAATATGTCTCGAAACACACTACAGAAAACTAGATTTGAATAGCTGTGATGTTTGTAATGATAGTTTTAGAATTTCTCTAATGCTTTCTATTGCTTTTCCACAGGGTTATCATCTGTGAACTTTTAAAAACAACTTGGTGGATAATAGCATTTTAAATTCTATACAGATTAGCTAATATTAAACAAGCACATTTTAGTGGCAACACTCAGACGCCTAATAAACAGATGCAGCTAGAGAACTGAAGCTTCAGGACAAGCTCCATCTGTGTGTTTTCAAGTAAAACCAGTCGACGTTTACGGAAAGTTTGCACAGTCTTAACAGCATCTTTATCTGATCTGTGGAAACTGGAGATGTTTTTATTTGATCAAATTTCTTCTTCCACTTGTCCTCATCTGAGGAGGTGCTCTTTTGTAAAGCCCCGTTCACCTCAGCCTGACCGCTGCAATCAGTTTGTGTCCCGTCATCTAATTCTCCCACTTAAAAGGTGCTTAACCTATCCAGATCCAGAAACAATCCATTCTTTACCTCCGGTTATAAAACGACCTCCCAAACTGAATCCTGAGTATTCTGGCACAAGTATAACTTCTCTTTGATTAGACTCTTGGCAAAGACAGCCCTCGGAACTCTTAAGTTAAATACAATAGCTGTTCTTCTCTTCTATTACATTCCTTATGGCCACTTGAGTATCCTCCGCTGAAATCATTCGGCACAAGTATGCAACCACTTTAGAGAAGAGAATGTCTGCATAGATAGCCGATGTATTAAAGGCTTAAAAAATGTCATAATATCACATTGCATTCTACAATCTTGCTTTATGAATTGGACTTTCATATCAAATAAATGATGCATCTCCTTGTTTTGCTCTTAACGCTCTAATTCTGTAATAAGCAGCTATTTTTTGTAACATTAAATCAATCAGTGAAACCACCCCAAAATAGACCAGATGTCCACAACATTGCTGCGTTATTAATTTTCTTGGCTGCATGTTTATTTGTTCACTATAGTGAGGTTTGGCCTGAGCTGTGTTTCAAGTGCAGATTGCATTGATTGGGTCTGATGAAAAACAAAATACGATCCATCACAGAGAGAAGACGAGCAGCGCTTTATATGGCTGCTATTAATATCATAGGATAAGTCTATTCAAGTTCCATTACCTAAATTATACCGTGATTAGCCTGTTCTGGACCCGCTCTGTAACTCAGAACCAGAGTAGAACCACATTCTTAAAGGAATGTAATTATTAAAGATGATTGGGCTTAATTTCCTGAGGCAACTTGAATTACACCCCCCTCCACAGACGATATTGTTCAGATGCCAAACACAGATCCACCTTGGAAAGTTTTAACGCAGTGGGAGTCTGGTATATGCAGTGTTTCTTTCTGACTGCGTCTCCAACCTGAGAGGAAGCTGTTGTTGACCTTGATCTGGCAACTGTTCCACAATCTGATAAAGTTCAGCTATTATTCATTGGACCCATCTGTGTTCAGCATCTGGCCTGAGAGCATCTGTTTTCTGTCTGATTCACGATTGACACAAACATTCCAGAGAATCACTTTCACACAGGAAAAAAAAAGAAAAAAATCTGAATTTGAAGACTTACATTTCTAAACTTCAGACAGCGAATTAAACACAGTGTGTCTCCATGCAAAGCATCAAATGTGCATGTTACACTTGCTTCAAAATATTATTTAAGTACAATAGCTGTTCCAGTGTGGTTTAGACTGACAGTTACCTTTCATTGTCAATGTTTCATTTATTTCTATTATTTTTCTTTTAAAGAAATTTCATACTTTGAGCAGGGATGCATTAACTTCTTTAAAAGCGACTACTACGTTTACATTATGTTTTTTTTTTTGTTTTGTTTTTCTATTTTGAATAAGTGTTTTTTTTTTCGGCTGATTAAATATTATATATATATATATATATATATATATAATGTATATTATTTTAGGGGATTTTTTTATACTTTTTATAACTTTTATTATTAAATCAACGTTAATTCATAAAAAAAAACTAGTTAATTGATCAAACAGTGCACAGTAAATTAATTAACATTACCGTAGATTAATTCTGTAACAGTATTTCATATGAGCTATTATGACTTAATGCATATTCCAGCATTTTTATAGAAGCATAATTGCATTTTATGCTTATTATAAAATATATATGTTGTTTTTATAACACTTAGATACTGGTGCTAGAAAACAAGACACAGCACACAGCACTACCTTTATTAATGTGTTTGTTTGTGTAGGGTTATTAGAACTTCCTGTGTGACTCATGACTTACTGAACATGAACGTCATCGTCTTGTTTAGTCTGATTGCTTCAAGAGATGAACTTGTTAGCTAAAAACTAACAATTAACGACTGCTATTTGCATCCTGGCCAGAATAATGCACTGACCTGTAATATAGGGATCAAGAATAGAGTGTTCATCAGTGTAATTCCTAAAATAAGATTTATCAGTTGTATTATATGTCCTTCTGAAAAGTTAGGGTTAGGGTTAGCATGTTCTAGTTGACTAGAGATATAAAGAGTTCTGATTTCAATTGTAACAAGTCGTCTAAAGTATAAACAGAGCTATGCTTTCCTCCAAGATAACAGGCTCTGAGAAAAAACCCCAGCAATCTACAGTAACATGAACTTACGGTAATGTACCATATCAGCTTTAATAAGAACATAACGTCCAACTGAAGAGCACTTATTTATATACATCTATATATATATATACTGTATGTGTGTGTTTGTGTTTTTCTTTCTGAGAACAAAGAAACAATGGATACAGTGCTGAAATGAGAATTTTAATCTGTAATAATTTTGACATGAGACCATTAAAATGATAAAAAGAAACAAAGATCAGAGGAAATGGAAAAGGGTAAAGAATTGCTCCCAAAGGGAAATGTTAAAAAGATAGAGAGAGAACAAAAAACTGGATGAAGATTTTGATCCTTTTGATTGGTTCCAATTAAAAATTTAATGATTTTGCCATTTGCTGCCCCACTCTGCTTGTTAATTGGTGCTGCGTATCTTTGATTTCGACTTTACTCTTTCTAGAATGGCCAGGGCCTATTTACGAGTCTTTATCTTAATTTATTCAGCCCCGAGAGACACTGTTTGTTATGATTAGCCATTAATGCATCTCTCGGTTTGTTCATATTAAGCTGACCTGCTTGTTTTAATATGTTGCCAAGGTCAGCAAATTCATTAGGCATTTAAGAAGAAAATAGATAACAAAATGAGCCCTTGATGGGGCTCATCATCTGAATAAATAAACAGAAAGACAGTACATGGCAGGACGTTCTGTTGGTGTCGGTCTGTCAGGCTCTCTGTGATGTCTTCTACATTGCTGTGGTACTTCTGCTTTTCAGTTGCTTCTTAAATATTCACAATTGCTTGTAGCTGTCAAGCAAAAAAAAAATAAAAAGCTTTTAGTGCTTGACAAAATCAAAATTGCATTTTAGCAGATGAAATAGTAATGTAATGAAAACAATTGAAGAGCATTTTTAGGGAGCAAGTACTGTACTGAAAAAACACGGCCATTACTGCAGCGTTTGATCAGCGCTTTACACCTGCAGTCTCTCAAAGTCTCTAAACCAGGTAAAACTGATCTCAAACACTTACGTTCAACTTTCCATGAACAGTTCTTTTGCATAAAATGTGCATATTTATATAAGCATAGAGTTATGTGTGTGCTTTATGTTAAGCATTAATGTTTTGTAGTAATTGCTTACTAAATATTACATATTATTAAAGTGCCCCTATTATGCCTTTTCAAATATCTGCAAAGTTGTGATGCAGACAGTTCACGATAAATGAAGTATCAAGAGAAAAAAGAGTCGGCTCACATTCGTCTAAAGGAGTCGTCAGCAATTCGAATCTTTTTCTGTTACGGATCCACATCACTAAGTAACATATTTGCATAATGTCTGCCCACGTTCTACGTTACGAACAGCTTGCCCCGCCCACAAACAGTACAATTTCCATGTGGATTACATCATGAGAAGAAGATGCTGCCATTCAGTTCTGATAATGTGCGTTTCGTTTGCCGACACACGCTGTATCAGTCGACCAATCATATAGCACTGCGCCATCTGACCAATCACAGCAGTGAGGGCTCACGGAGAGGCGGGGTTTAGACTTGATTTTGACATTGACTTTGATTTTGAAAATAACTTTTTGTGTGTGTGTGTTTGTGTGACTGTGCAACTTTATAACCTGAATAAATAAATTACATATGAGATATGATATGGGACAGTAGAAAGAAAGAACAATGTACATGTTCATATGAAGGAATGATCTGTATTTTTTAAAGGTGTTTTACTTGTATTTTGCACTTTGTGCTGTTTTTGAGTTAGTTGAAATGTCCATACAATTCCAAGCTAATAATTTGCCCCAAAAATGACCAGTTTTTATACTTATTTTATTTGAGTTTTTAACAGTGTAAACTTCTGGTTCAAAATGCTTTATTATTAAAAGTACGCGACTGAAAAAAGAAACACTGCAATGACTTAAAGCAATAGTTGACCCAAAAATGAAAGTTCTGTCATCATTTACTCAGCCTTGAGTATTACACTTCTTTATTCTGCTGAACAGCATTGTGACCAAAAATATCCTAGGAGTCAATGGTGACCAAAACAGTTTGATTAGTGAATAGTGACAGAATTTTCATCTTTAGGACAACTATTCCTGTAACACTAACTGTTCTCTATCAGACTTTGCTTTCCGCTCAGCACACCAGAGCTTTTCACTAGTTACTTCTCCTACCAAAGACTTGTTTTAACCCTCACCAACTGAACAGTAAATAGAGAGAACTCCATAAGGAAACAATTGTAAGTTCTGCAGAAGGTTTAAGCTGCTCTTCTAGGATTTCACCTTATTCTACATATTCCAGCAGTATTTGTATTCATTCACATGGATCTACTTCACCTAAAAGCTTTTGGCAGCGTCTTATAATTCTTCATAAACCCAATGAAATACCATCTGGACCAGCTGTCTAACACTACTAATACCAACCATGACTTTCACAGAAGAATTAACAAGCTGTCCTTTTAGCAGAAGAAACACACTTCACTGGGCAGTAACAAGACCTTAGAAGAGGAACATGTCCTACGACAAGTGGATGAGTACATGACTCATCAGTGCTATTTATTTGTATTATTTAGTCCAACTTTATATTAGGTGGCCTTAACCACTATGTTCTTACATTAAAATAATGCACTTATTGTATACATTCATGTTTTTACATTATACTTCTATTTAGAAAAATCCCTATATGTCGTTAAATCAGTAATTACAGTAATTACATTAGATTTATAATTACACTGTTGACCCATGTCTAACACCTCAAACCTACCCATACCACTAAACCTGTCCCTAACCTTACCTATATCCACCTCAATAGCAGCAGAAGTGTTTGTAATACAGTATGAACACAATCAATACACTGCATTATTTAGTTAATTAGTAGTTAAGTTCACCTAATATAAAGAGTGACCAATTCTTTTGTTGCTATTATTTGATGATTTGTCTTGATGGTCATCACAGAAGTGAATGATTGTAAAGATTTTTGCACTTATCCTAAAAGTTTGATAAGAGTCCAATACGATATAAAAGCACACACATGTACGGTGGCTCTGAATTGTCAAAACACCTTTTCAAATTCTCCCTATGGATGCAAAAAATGCTAAATATCAAACCTGAATAAAAAGTTTTGAGGCAGTGTGTAAACTTAATTGATCAAACTTGAGGTTGTAATTGTTTTTACCGTGTGAAGTCTTGGGACTTGGAATGACCTTAAGTGTGAAGTGAATCCAGACAGCGGTATTATACCACATCTGACTTTTAGAGAATGGTTTTGACAAATGAGGTCTGGAGATTTGAAAGTAATTAAGGGGCAAGGACATTTACAGTGCTTAACGGTATCTGGAGGAACTGTGTGTTCTGCGTCTGCTCCTTCAGCATCCATCTGTCAATACAACATCCAGCACATCACTCAGGCACAGCCGGGAATACTCTACACTATTTCAGGCCCAGTTTTCACTGGTTTCTGTGTATCTCGGACAAAAGCCTGAAATAAGAAGCAGTTCAGTTCTCATTCATGTGAGAAACAATCATGAGTTATAGTTGACAAGGATTCTTCTTCATGGTGAAATATTGTGTGATTTGTGACCCCCAGTCAGCAATCCACAGCAGATTCATGAGACCCAAAAGAGTTGTGTAGTGTTACAGGAACAGCGGTCTGATGACTTCGGTGTAGTTCAGAGGTCTCCAGCCCCGCTCCTGAAGAGGAACCTTCCAGCACACACACACACCTGTCTGTAATTATCAAGTAACCCTGATCATCTGGTTAGCTGCTTCAGGTGTGCTTGATCAGAAATATCAGTCGTACATAACCAGTAATAACCAGCAATTCATTCGATGGTTAAAATTATAGAAAAAAATATTTAGAACAGGTTATTATTTGAAAATATAATTAGGGCAAACTCTTTAGCAGGAAAGCAAAAATGGATTGCCAAACCCCAATAAAGCATAAAGTCTCAGAAAACGTTATTTTATTTGTCTTCGTAACCCTTTGTGTATTAAAATGCATGCATTTGTTATATTTACATTTATTGACCATTACAACTAAAATGATGCATACTCCAGGGTTGTATCTGAAGGCTGGAATCTTACAGAGGTAGCAATGCCTTTATTTCTCTATATTGTGTTGTACATGCTCAGATGTTCCTCAGAGGTTTTGTCAGGTTCGTCACTTTTTTATGACGAGTCTCACTGACACAGCTGTTTTTAAACAGTTAGTATAGAACAAGCTCTACAGTGAGCCCAAGGCTATTATTTGACAAGTTAGTGTGGCGCTTGTTCTAGTTGAGTTTGTTTTGGTTCTCTTCGTCTGAAGTTGCACATACAATATTGAGTAACTAACCATGTTACCATCTTTTTACTTGGAAGTTTACTCAGAGCACAGTAACCTATAAATCAATCAAGTGTTCTTTCTCTACTCCTCGCGGGCTCTTATTAACTGTGTTGTAATACACAATCATCCCCTCGGCCTTACTTCATCTTTCATTACGAGAGAAATCGCATTCATCTGCAGAAAGCACAGTTTTGTCAAAACCAGCACAGAGGATTGAAACTCAAGTTCCTTTCCACTAAGAAACACTAACTCCATGTGAAGAGAATCTTGCTCTGTGTATGATTCATTGGGTTTTCATGACCATGTCTCGTCTCTGGAGTGCACTAGTCTTCTTTCTCTCTGTCATCACCTCCTCCCTTCCTTTACTTTGCCAGCTGAGTCTGTAGAGCGTCACACGTTGGTTTCAGACGCGACCACTCAGCGTTTGATCACTTGTGACAGACATCAGTTGATAAATCCCACGGTGACCCTAGTACTTCCTTCAGAAGAGTGCTATTTATTTGGGTTTAGACGAGAGAGGGAAGTTTTTAAGTCCTGTTATAAAGCGTGTGCAGTCATGTGAAATCTGACTCAATTTTTCTCCTAGTACAACACAAATGATCCTAACCTCTTGCGCACACCAAATGTCTCGACAGATATGTAGGAGAATATGTTTTTGTGGACTTATAATAGGCCATTTTTCTGTGGAAGAATTCAGTTCTCTGAATGCCAAGTCCAATTTTATTTATTTATTTATTTTTTTCTCCTTGGACTGGATTTTTGAAAGTCCATGCGGTGTGTTATATAAAAAGCAGTTTTATTGTGTCTCCCAAGGAAATTATTTCTAACATTTTGAGAAGACAGACGTATTTTTGGAGCGGAGTGAATAGACTTGAGCTAGCAGGACTGTATTAGTGCGAAACTGAACACAACGTGAGCCGCCAACCCCTGATGTTCTCCACATCAGCACATTCTCCACTACATTCACACGGTCATATGCAGCAGTAGATATTCTTTATGTTCTAAAAAAAACTCAGAGAGAATGTAGGTCAAAAGTTCTATTTGTAAACATGGCCTAATGTACCTTGCATTTAGTTCATTCTCATCTCGAGAGCGCCTAAACAGAAGAATTCATGAATGTGCTGCGAGAAAATATGTTGTTATGCATAAAACATGCATTCAGACGGAAACTATTCTTTCTCTTTAAAATTTAAAAAGTGTTTAAACTTAAAGCAAAGTTTAATTTATTAACACAAGTACATCCATCAATTACGATATAATGAACCACTACATACTACTGTCTTCCTAATAATAGTCATAATATGGACTTTTTGGAAATGCATTGATCCTGTGAAGCTTTACCTGGACAGTCTTGACCATCAGAGCACAGAGCTAGACATCACCTGCTCTGTGTTATCATGTTTGGTTCAGAAGGTACGACACAAAATATGTAATTTGCTTATGGTGGAAAAGGTCACCACAGCAACCACGAGGTGTTTTTGCAATGCCTCCATTTCTGAATGTGTTGAGGGCCACACACTGTACAAGTGTACCATATCACCTGAACTAGATCAATTCACTGAATGGAGAAAGGAAAAAACCCTTCTGGATTTGATTTGATTGGTTTTAACATAAAGTACATACAGTAATAGGTTGGTTAAAGAATGAATGGTATTTATAATAGGAACTTCTGTGGGAATACAATCTACATTTTAAATATTTTAAATATTACTTTAGAATGTGCTTCAGAACATCTTCAATGAAATAAGCATTTTCCTCCCATTCAAATGTTTAGTGTTACATCTTTAAAAATCTTAAGCCCTAAAAATAATTTAAAATGTTAAAAAGGGATTAAATCAACATCGGGTTACATATGTTTGGTAAATATCATGCAGAGTTCATATTATGACTATTTTGACACACTATATTTATCATGTTCCTCCACCATTACATAAACATGAAGAAGTGTTGTTTTTGTCATTTCAATTTCCGAAGCATTAATACATATTTTTTTATTTATTATACTTTATATTATTATATAGATGTCCATAAATGTTTTTCTTAATTATTCAACTTAAGTCATTGACCTGTATAAATTCTGAAAACGTTTGCATGTCTCTTCACGCAGACAGATGCTTTTATAAGTATGTTTCATTTTCCAGAAGTTTTAAAGCCCACAAGGGGGCAAATTGTAGGAGCGACCCAGATAGAGTTGTTGTGATAGGCCTGAAATAGCAGAAGCTCATGAGAGAAATATCTGGAGGTGCTGTTTCAAAGCCCCAGCATTTGTTTCTAATTCTCTCGGAAAATTCAGAGACCTAATGATGCTCTTGGTAGAGGAATTTTTCCAAAACTTGCAATAATATTTTCTTTTAAACAGGAAAGAGCATGTCGAATACCTCAACGTATTATTAAAGTGTGAAGTGCCTCAGAAGTGTAGCTCATGGCTGTCAGTGTCCTGGTGTTGAGTAACTGGTGACTGGAGCTCTGTACTCAGCACTTCTGTTCTTCACATCAGAAGGTTTTGATTATCTGCAGGTTTTGGCTTTCAGCGGCTGAAATGACTGTCTGAAGTGAAGCGTAGTCTGCCTGCCAGAATGTGAAAGCAAGAGATGTGCACTTCTACCTGTTCTGCAAATTAAAATGGAACAAAATAAGCAACAAAACGTGATATTAAATTTCTCCTGTTTGACTTTCCATCCTCCACCCCCTGCTGGCTTTATACACACACCAGGGGGCCACAATAACACTCCAGTACAACTTGACAGCTTGAACATTTCCATTATAACTCCACTTATCTCCCACCAAAAATTAAAAAATAAAAAATTGAGCTGTATGACATGACAGTCTTTTGATCTGCAGAAGGTGTACCGCAAGAGGACTGATTATATTTAGACATGCATGGGTGATTAAGACGTTCATTTTCAACAAATAAATGAATAAATACAAATAATTATCTTGCTTTAAATATATATATATATATGGTGTCTAAAACAACCTTTTATTTTAAATAATGCAGCCGGTGTTCTATTTTCTATGGAATCAATGAGGTATTTGTTACTGATTGATGGCCAAAGGTCTTTAATGGGTGCACTTTTACTCACATTATTTCAAGGATACATTGATAATGTATTTACTTTTTTACGTTCCTGTGGTTCTACAGGTCTAACTTCCCAAGACAGCACTGCACAGAAACAGTAGTTCATGTGTGTATTGTTTGTACAGAACATCTCTCTCAGGCCGAGTTGAGCTCATCTGTATGGATAAACTGTTGTTCAGTCATCATCAACAGCAGCTATTGTAATCATGAATTCAGCTCTTGTCTGCACGGTGAGCGTGACTGATTAATAATCACACACGCTGTTTTCACATGCACATTCAGCCATGAACTGAGGATGATAAGAACTGAAAATTGAAGTTTTCCATTTCTCTCTCACCTTTTGACACAAGTTATGCTCCAGACAAGTGTGTGCTTGGGATTGTTCCCCCTTCTTCTTTTTCTGGTCTAATACAATAGTCAGGTTAGAGGTCAGACCTATTGTTTTATAGCTTGCTATGTGTGCCAAATCCTTCATCTGTTTCCTGTGATTGAAGGTATTGTCAGTGAATCTTCTGACTAAACGCTGCTGTGTCCTCCTCCTTCACAAACATCCTATTAATGGAATCAGCAGAAGATTATTATCTCTAGGCCAGAAGCAAATAATTCATATTGTATGTTTCTAAAGGCCTATTCACATGAAAAGTGAGTGTTCAGCGTATAAGTGTTCTCCCTGATCATGAACATTACATCAACATTTACAAGTATTCAACAAAAACTAAAGTGCCGTTAAGTGTGTATTCAGACATTTGAGTACGTGTTATTTACAATGTAATAATCTTACATTTATATTCAATTCAATTAGAACGTTGATTACAGAACAGTTTCAATACACATGCTCATGATCCACAGAAGAGAGTCATTTACACAGGTCTGTGGGAGAAAAAGAAACAAACAGAAAGATTTATATACATGTGTGAATGTATATATAAGATTGAGCCAACGAGGACAGAATTGTTATTTTGAAGTGGGCTATGATGATGCTGTCTATGAAACCTAAATCAAATCGATGGAAACGTAATAAGTCTTAAACATAATATAAGTCTCTGGTGTCCAGGTGGAAACTTCTATTTGAATGTCACAAGGGGAGTGAGATCAGACCCACTTTCACAAAAAAGTCTTACTAAAAACAAAGTTACTGGTTCATCTTTTTTACGCTTCCTAGATTTTAGCACCTTTAACATGCAAATGTTGTAGTTTTGTGATGCACGCAGACCAAAAATAAAGTTATTTGCCATTCATTAAACTTCCCCAAGAAGTGTTAACTATTGTGACCAAATGAATGACTGTAAATCACTCAGAATAACTCTGTTAACTAGATGACCAGAGGAAGAAGGGGGAAACAGATTAAAAAGAATGTCAGATTTGATTGTATGGAGATGTAAAGGTGGCTGTCAATATTTTCATTAATTTACTTTCAGTTACACTTCATTACTGGTGGAAGTGAGTAAATAATGACAGAACGTTCATTTGTGGCTCAAGTATAAGTGATCACTCATGCATTCATTAATTATTTGTAAATCAAATCAGACCAGACCAGAAGCAATGCAAACATGATTACTGTACCTTTATTGAATCAAATCTGAGTCTCGCACACTGCACAAATCAGACTGCTGTAATATATGACTTCGTAGAACAGATGTGGGGAAGTTGAAGACTGTATCGCCAAGTAGAAGATTGGCCAATGTCGAATTGGTGTTGGAGCGAGATACACCCAGGGGTGTGTTTCCCAAAAGCATACTTGATCAATTACAAATTACTTGATCGTTAGTTTAATATAACTCCATTGGTAATGACAGAATTTGCAATCATAGCGGTTTTTGGAGGAAACGCCTCTGATTGGCTTGTCAAGTCAAAGAGCTAGAGTAAGAGACATTTCGCAATGTCTTACCTTAATTTTATTTTGTTACATATTTTTCATGTTACACATGATGTCGATTGTTGTCACGGACTGGTTCTGAGCGGCGTGCCTTTGTGCCTCTCAGCGGGTCAAGGAGCGGCGGAGACAAAGAGGTACGAATGCAAAAACATTTATTTAACTCAAAATACAAAGAACAAAAAAGCTGACGGGGCAGCAACGCAACATGACATCCAGCGACATTAACACATACTAGAACTCAAAATACAACGGGCTTAAATACAGAAAGACTGATTACAAAGAGTGAGGGCAGCTGAAAAACAC
>JAUMHI010000065.1:5095343-5106231 GCA_032359435.1 Enteromius unitaeniatus
TTCGTTTGGACTACTTTGATTAAATCAGTCTATGTGCCACCTTAATCTCAAAGGGACACATATACATTGCAAAATATATTCTTATATTCCTAATTACGGGTGTTCTGTGTGATACTGCATTTTGTAATAAAACAAGGTTTTGTAAAAAAATAAAAATAAATAAATAAAATAAATAATAAATAGTAAAAAAGTTAAATATATAGTTTTTAGATTCACCTGGGGCCACTCCATGCTCCTTGTTTAAAATAAAGAAAACTCTGTGTTAGTTAGTGGGGAAGTGCTACATGAGCATGACTTTGAAACTCAGTATAAACACACTCAGCTGCTATCAGCCGGGATGCAGCTACACGTCTGGAGTCTTTAGATAAAGCTTGAAAATTGTTTCTCAAGAGCTCAGTGTTTTTAAAGAGCATGTAGCCTTTCTTTGAGGTCTCATCACAATCACTTGATACACAGAGGTATATACCGTAGGACAGCGTCCCCAGTTTAAGAATGAGTGATACTTCAATCAGAGCATCTTCCCTACACAGCACTTACACGCCAATGAATGCAAGCAGCCATTAGTGTTGTGAATGTTCATGTTCATGATTAATGACACCGTTTACTGTCTTTAAAATCAGAAATGTTTACTCTTGCTTACCTTGAAGCAGGCCACTTGTCTGCACACTTGTGTTGTTTCTTGTGTGTGTGTGTCTGTATCCATGTTTTGGATTCATATGCTGTCAGTGTTAAGTTACTCATCGCTGATATTGTAAACTGACAGATCATCTAAAATGAGTCTATAGATTATGCAGTAGATTTTTCTTAATGTTATTGTTTATTCTACTAATATTAAAGGAGGGTGAGACAGTGGGGTGTTGCATCTTTCTGTTTATCTGATGTTCACTTCAAAATATTTTACCATTTCCCAATATTTATGCATATCATTTATTGTTCATGTCACAGGCCCAGACATTAAAATCAAAAATAAGGAAATGCATCAGAAAATATATGATATTACATCACGAAATACATATTCAAATATTACATGTATTATGATAATAATCTGAACAAGTTTTCTGTATTTTTATAATTTAGTTAATTTATCAGTTTTTTGAGAATATGAGAAATTAAAGTGTGAAATGTTGCTTGGGAAACTAGCTGAAAGTAAGTTAGTTTGCATTATTCTGGTTGACTTTTTCATTTCAAATACAAAAGAAAATGTGTTTTAGTTTACTATAATAACTCTGGTTCAAAGGGTTTAAAAAAAGAAAAACGAATGACAGAAATACAGAATGTGAGCATTTTAAGGTTTTAATATTGGTTCTTCTAATGGCTCAAAACTGCTCAAACCCCTGAAGTGTCTCAGCCTCTCAGAAATGTGCTCCGGGGAGTAAAACTCTGGATTTCCTCTGGTATACGGTCACCCGTGAACAATTTTGTGTAGGTCGGTAAAAGCACACATCTTTTTATCTTTTTACTTCACCCTGTAAAAGGATGCTGAGAATGGGATTCTGCAAGTAAACACAATCCTTGGAGGAGAAGGAATGGAAGCAATTACCGGTGTGGGAGTTCTTGGATGGCATCCGCCAAAGCCCCTGGCCATTAAAAAAGCATCATCCCTCATGTGGGAAGCAGGTCATGATAAACTGCCCCCTTGTGGAAAGATGTTACGATCTTCTTCGCATATTAAAATTGTCAATCTGCTTCGCTTTGACACTCATTGACCTTATCGACCCAACACCAGCGCTGTGTAATCAGTGTTTCAGTGATCTTCAGACAAAATCAATAGAGAAATATATTTCTGTAAGCACCAGCAGAGCTGTCCCCAGCAGCACTATTGCAAAGTACTAGCCAAAATTTCCTTGAGAACAGACGGTGACCCTCTTTTAGAAACGTAGAGTTCACTTTGTTGACTGATGCACATCGAGCACATCTCTACTGAATCTTGGCCCTTTTTTCACTTTAAAAGCTTCCAGAGCTTTCATAATCTTTGGTTTTCTGCTTATGTCAAATTCCACCAAATATAATATACTGAGATTTGGAGAAATAGTTCTCCAAAAAATGAAAATTCTGTCATCATTTACTCACAAGCATCTCCAAATCTGTATGAATTTCTTTGTTCTGCTGAAAACAAAGGAAGAGATTGTAAAGAAAGTTTGTAACCAGGCTGTGCATCACAGTCATCACAGATACTTCAAAGAATCCATGATGTCCTTCATATAGTCAAGATTTCCACTTACTGCAAAAGCAAAACACCCCAAAACAAGACTGGTCCACCTCCTGGTTTGACCACAGGACCATGCTCATGAGCTTTGGTTTTTTAGGACCTGACACACCGCTGATCCATGGGTCTAGAAAGTTACAGCTGGGTCAGATCACTCCATAAAATCTCTTTTAGAACTCCACAGGTCTAAACAAATTAATTATAGTCCAGTATCGAAGGCCTTTTATGTTCTTCTTGGGCAAGAGAGGCACTCAGCAAGGTGCTCTGGCATGAAGGCCATGCTTTTGTTCAGTGCTAATTCTATACTCTCATTGAAATGTTGTTTTCATCAGACCATCTTGCAAGCCTGTGGCAGTAAATTGGATGTTTTTTTCTCAGTTGCTTAAACATTTTATGATATTGTGCTTTTTCTTCAATGGCCTCAATGTTTGTTTTGGTACATTGGGCGGGCAGGCGGTGCTGTTGAAGGCATCATCCGCAGAGGCAATATTTCGCCACACAATTACGGTACAGAGTTGAACATCCCACTGGCTTCAATATAAGCTGTTTTAAACTAACAAGGAAGTTTTGGGTTCTGATTTTATAGTTCAGGCCGTACACACCAGGCCGTTTGAAGTGACACCACCCTTCCCCTACACACAGATTCATCTCCTTCCTTCTGGTCGCAGGTTTTTAGTGTCAAGCTGTAGAACGAAACGATACCAAAACAGTTTAATTCCAGCAGAAATTAGACTGTTAAATAAGCCATAGAAAGAAGCAGAGGCGTTTCTGTACCTTTTGAACTATATTTGCTGTTTATTTTTTAGAAGAGGTGGTTTATTTGTCGTTATTTGGTTTCTCATATTTGGGAGAGGGCTGGACACCTGAATACTGTGTACTGTGTGTTTTATGTTTCATGTCTTAAGATTTGTATGCCTGTTGTACTACGTGTGTTTGTGTTGCATTGTGTTATGTCTCTTGATAGCAAAATAAATCTACCTTTGGTACAAATAACGTAAGCCAAACCTGATGATTTTATAGTATAATCACATACATGTAAAAAGATCCAATTTTGAATTTTGATTTCTCCGTTCATGGCCCTTTTAACAGCTTAGTTCAGTACTATACAAATAAGTCCCCTGAAGTGCCACTATTATGGGTTATGAAGGGTTCATATTTTGTTTTTGGGATTCCCAAACAGCAGATTGACATGCATGGAAGATTTTAACCTCATTTTTTTCAGCGACTCCCAAACAATGTCATTAATCCAAAATAATAAAAATAAATAAATAAAACATTTTCACAACAAGAGAGATGTTTTGTGGCATTGATTGTTATGTGTAGAACATCACACCATCAAGTCTACACGACAACACATTCATTCAACAGTTTCTCCAGCAGTCATCACGCCTTTACCAAACTGTAAGAAGTTATGGACCGTGTAATGAAAGCAATCATAAAACTGCTCACACTAGATCGAGCGATGTGTAAACCAAATGTAGATTAGTACCATCTCTGGTCAAGAGGAAACACAAACAGATGGAGGGAGCATCCTTCAGGCTTACAGCAGCAGACCTCTGGTGTTGTGAGCAGCATTTCTTCTGCACCAATGGATGAGTACCGCCGGTTCTTCCTCAATGACTTAATAGTAGTGACTAAAATGTTAATGTACTCATTTATCCTGCATTAGTTCCTGCATAGTTATCTACTAATTATGAAACAGGTGCAGCTACTGGCAGATATGTCTTATTATTGTAATCATATGTGGGTAACTTCAAGATATCCAAAGGAAGCAAACAACTTTTCATATTAGAGGTAGTATTGATAAACATAAGTTAAATATAACGTATTATGAATATGGTGATAATAATATAATAATACAATGTAGTGATAATAACATATAGTTATGTTTGTATTAGTCCATTAATGTGCCTAATAATACTGAAAAATGCTTTTCTAGCTTAGATTATTGTCTTATTTATCTACATCTATTTTTTATTTTTTTTTTTAAATCAAGAAGGATTTTTTAGACACTTAGAAATTACTGTCGTGTTTTCAGGAGGGAAAAAAAAGTCAAAATAATTTTTTTGCTTAGAACAAGCTAAATGAATCCATCAATGGGGTAAGCAAAATCATCTTATTTCAAACACAAAATCTCAGATTATCTCAGATTATTTAGCTTGTTTCAAGTAAACACTTTTTTTTTCTTAAAACAAATAATTGTAACATTTTAGAATGTTTTTAAAGAAAGTTATTAACCATGCTTTTTCCCTGAATAAATTATTAATTTGCTGCTTATTAATAGTTAGTAAGGAGCAACTAATAGGTGTAACCGTAAAATAAAGTGTTGCCAAAGTGAATTTTTCTTGTCTGGAAAATTCTTCGTGATTTAATATCTTTCTTTCTTTCTTTCTTTCTTTCTTTCAATTGAATGCATGAGTGTCAGTGTGCAGTGTTGGAAAGGTTACTATGAAAATGTTACAGATTAAGTTACCTTATTCAAAATGTATAAAAGTATAGTGTAAATATTTGAGTTACTTTAATAAAAGGATAGTTCACCCAAAACTTCAGTGATTAAATACTCCCTCTCATGTCATTCCAAATCCATATGACCTTTGCTCATCTTCAGACCACAAATAAAGATATTAAGATCAGAAACCTAGCAAGGGGTCCTCCTAAAGCACCATTGTGGAGAGTATCACATACATAAACAACATATCATTCTGTGTCAGCAGTACTGTTCATCTGAACGTAACTCTAACATTTTAAATTAAATTGCATGTCATCGCATGTAAAGTTACTCCAACACTGACAGTAGAGCTCTGCTTTCTTAAAGTGACGGCAGCAAAATAAACCTGCTGCTGTCTGTGTAATTAATATTAAATCAAACAAACCAAAGAAAGAAAATCTCTTGCTGCTTTAGACTGAATCACTTTCATAACTTTAATAGGAATAAATCTGTATCTGCCCAGAGAAGACTATAAAGTGTGCTGTATCTGGTCCCGGTGCAGTGCCTCTTTATCGTATTCATTGTGCTTACGCTGTGTATCCAGCCAGCATGAAGCTCTCAAAATGACAATAACCCAAACTGTCATGTGGCCGTTTTACACCAAAACCCTCATGCTGACATATGCATACAGCTATTTATTGCCAACCATTAACCACAAAGGCTGTTGGCAGCCTACACAGCAAAACCCAACAAATGTGAAAGGCGGTCATCATTAAATCAAGATTTTGAATGCAAGGTGCATTTTCTAAGTTGTATCCTTGTAGACAAGGGCTTTCCTCCAGCTGGTACGGTATGAGAAGCATCATTTGTCATAACAGCGCCTCTGTATTCAGTCTCTCCGTATGCTGCTCGGGTCCCTCCAGTGTACGACAGACAGCAGTGTAAATATAATTACCCACAGGCCCTCAGATACAAGCTGTTATCAATTACATGCCAAATACCCTGGGCACATTTTGGTGTGAGGATGACCACAGGATTTTGCAGGCATTCGTTTGTTTTAGAGGCACAAATCAAACCTAATGTTGATGCTCAGGGTTCAGAAACTTTCGATAAGTGACCAGAATCCAGTTTAAATGATGCAGAATATATGGTGATATAATCATACAGTTGTGAAAAAGAAGTAGTATACTTTTATTTATTTTTTTAACAATATGAAAATATACTATGAAAATAATATAGTAAAAGTACTAAATATAATGTAACTATGTAATTATCTGCATGTCTATTGCAATAAAACACTTGAAATGATGACACATTGTACAAATCGGTGCAGATCAACAGCAGGGTATTTATTTATTTATTTATTTATTTTTAATTGTCAAAATGTGCTTTTAATCATGATCTGTCATACAAGGACCAAGGATTTGTAGTTATTTCTAGTATTTGAGGATTCCACGTGGCTCACAGTGACTCATGCTGTTGTAACTCACTTATGTGTTGAATTATTTATTTTGCATAAGTTAATTCTAGTCAGCATCTATATTCAACATCAGTCTTACTGATGGCTCGTGGTCCAGAGGACACACATGTGCTGTAGCAGCTGAAGTCTCTGTGGTGACGTGCCGGTCCCAGCGGGAGAAGAATCCACTCAACATCCCTCATGTGCTTCGCCTGGATATCGATTAGAATTCGATCAATGTATTGTCTTATTTTATATTTCATCTAAAATTCATTTAAATGCTAAATTCTGATTTGAAAATTACAAATGTGAAATTACAAATATATGAGAAGTTTAGCAATGATATTTGATATTTTAGTTAAAAGCTTAACACCACATTCAAAAGGAAAACTTATTTTGGATGTGAAGAATCATTTTACAGCACTAGAATATAAGAATATGAATAAAATAAAACATTTGGAGTGTCTTTTGATACATTGAATGCCTTGTTTTATGCGCTGAAATGTGCAATATATTAGCTTAGGCTCAGTGTATAATCCATTTCTGCTTTGTTATGCAAGTATTTTCAAGCTGTAATAAAGTTACAGAGGCACAAACAGAGAGAACAGCAGTAATGATTTTGTCTTCACTTGTACATTGAAGATCCACGGGTTTCTCAGAGTGCTTGGCCCATGGCTGTCCAATAGTTAATTTGGTTGGCCTCTACATATTGATCGGTATTTTGCAGTGAGGTTGGAGGAGGTGAGATGCTAAATGCAGTAAGTGCAGTAATCTCCTGAGAGTGGTTTGGCAGAGATAGGTCTCAGATGAGCGCTCAGGGTCTCCTCTGCGCTCAATACAGTCAATAAACAGAGCGATGAAGATATGAGATGTGCTTTCATAAACAAAGATGCGTAACTCAGAGGAAGTTATGAAAGAAACGTTCTCTGTTCAGTGTTTATTACACATAAGGCACTTTCATAAGCATTAGCTTAATGTTGACTAGAGTAAAACACTATTAAAATCCAACTGTATCCCTCACGTAAAAACAAGTGTCCATACCTTTGTACCTAAAGTGTCCATTTTGGTGCCTTAAAGGTACATATTAGCACTTGAAGCGTAAATATTGAACATTATAGGTATGAAAATGCACCCCAGTGACAGCTTTTGTGCCTTTATTAGTTTACATGAGTTTACAACACATTTATTTTAATTGTCTATAACTTGCAGCTTAGTGTATAAAAACTATTTGGATTACACTGAAGTGCATATTTTAAAGTTTTAGACTCATGTCACCTTTAAAATCCTTAAAATTTGCATTGTGTGATAAAATATAAAAAACAAACGCAATCTTCAGAGAGCTAACTCCACTTTTCTTAACTACATTTATAACTTGTCTTGACTTAGTGGAAGTGAGAAGTCAGTTCACACAGGTGTCAGTAACACAGGTGCAGTTCATCACATTAACTAAGAACATGTCCCACTAATGTTTGACAACCTGAAAGTGTCCGAGTAATTCGGTCTTAATTATGAGCCATTGAGAGAGCGAATGAGAATTTGTAGTAGTGTTGCTACAATCAGTATAACACACATATGGAGTCATTCCCCAAGCAGCTGCACAGGAAAAAGGTGTTTTCCTTCTTATTGCTACGGCTCTAGGCAGACTGTAATTACAAAAAGCTTGGCAAAATTGTCTTATTGATTTGCATGGGGATTCTCTCCCAATGAGGCAGCAATCACTCTGAAGAGAGACACCTCCAGATGAGAAAACAGGAAAATATTTACACCTGTAAATCCATCTGTCTGAGCCATTTTTCAAAGCAGTTACTGTATTTCAGCTGCTCTCTTTTAAATTCTTCAGATTTACTGTTTTCTGCAAACATTAAACTTGCCTTCGTGTCTCAAAGCACATACACTCATCTGTGGTCTGTATTACAGTGACAACTGATGTAGCTCAAAAATAAAAACTCCCCAACAACAGGTTGACACGCATGCAAGGTCAACATTTTTATTTAATTAAATTGTCAGTTTGTTTACACAAAACAATAGCTTAAATGAGCTGGTTCCGGCTTCTGGTTCGAGTGTATGCTCCCAGTTTAATTATTTTTAATATTTTGTTATTTAAAAAACAAATTACATGGTAGGGTTTTAAATTTTAGGAGTAATCCCCTTTGAGCGTTCTACCTATGTGTTTGCTCCCGAACGTAGTGCCTGCCTGGTTTGACTTACCGAGATCAACTGCTTTTAATTCTCATACATACTGCTGTTACTAAACATAGCTATGTAATTCCTGTTACATGATGACTAAGTGAAGTGAAAAAAATGTCCTGTTACACAGTTGTACAAGTCCAAGTCTCATATGAGTGTCTGAAGGTATGCTTAACCAGCTAGCAGAAGTTAGGTAAAGAGGTTAGGGCTAAATTCCTTTCTAAGCTTATTAATGAAAACACAAACCAGCCGAGGATGCGGTTTAAGACTATTGCTTTGTTGCAAAACCACCTACCTGCCCTTTCTTCTTGATCCATACCAGCAAACCTGTGAGAAGTTTCTCTTTTTTTTAGTAGGTACTGGATTTTAAGGTGTCTATTAAGCCATCAGCTTGATCCCCTATTGAGCTTTTCACCAACAGATTTGTTAACTTCTTTTCACCCTATTTCCTCCGTACAGCTTGCTGAGTTCATTTTTAAAATTGAATAATCCAGCTGTGAGTCTGATGTCACCCCAGCTCGTCTTTTTAAGAAAGTGTTTGCAACATTGAGTCCAACCATAACAGTCATCATTAATAATTATTTAGTAAATGGAGTTGTACCAGTAAGTTTCAAACATGCAGTGGTTCACCCTCTTCATCTTGATCCATCTATCCTCAGTCAATTTAGACCTATTTCCAAACTGACTTTTATCTCAAAACTATTAGAGAGAGTTGTCAGCTGGATTCCTACATTAGTATGTCCAACATTTTGGATACTTTCCATTCTAGCTTTAGATCTTTGCACAGCACAGAAAGTGCGCTGTTGAAAGTTACCAATGATCTCTTGCAAGTCCTAACATCTTTATTGGCTGCTCTGTCATGTGGTGTGCACCAAGGGTCTATTCTAGGCCCTCTTCTCTTTTCACTTTACATGCTTCCCCTGGATGCCCTTTATCAGAAATATAAGATCTCCTACCATTGTCATACTGACAATACTCAGTTTTATATTCCAGCAAAAACTGACAGCAGTGCAGGTTTGGATGGGCTTCATAGCTGTTTTGAGGAAATAAAGGCTTGGATGGCTTCTAATGGTTTACAGCTAAACGAAAGCAAATTCTGAAATTCTGATTTTAAGCCATTCTAGGACACCTGCTTTTAATTTAGGCTCTGTCTCTGCCAGTGTCCAACCCTATGTAAGAAATCTTGGGGTTGTAGTCAATTTGTTACTGAACTTTGAGAAACCAATTAATACAATAGTAAAGGGCAGCTTCTTCCATCTGACTTTGCTACATTTAGCAAATTTCATTATATTATCTTTTATCTGATGTGTATTTTCTTTTAGGTTTTTATATCTGTATTTTGTTTTACAGCACTTTGACACTCGGTTGCTTTTAATTGTGCTATAGAAATAAATTTTGACTTGGCTTATAATACGCATTTATATTATATTCTATTATACATTTTCATTCCCACATGATGGTAATGCTCTAATAGCAGCACCTAGTGGCCAAGTATGAATTTGAATTTTCATTCAGACCAACCAAAACAGCTTGGGGTTCAGAGAGATCAAAACATGAAGTCTAATGTAGTTTCTGATATTTATATGGCCAAAAAGAAAGATAAAATGCTGAGCTATGTTGATCATTTAGAGGCCTAAGAAATCAGTACACTTTGTAGAGTTAAAATGAGCAAAGCCAGACCGTGTTCACAACTTATCGAAAGTGAAGAAAATACAGTAACAGGAAAAAAGACCAGAATGTGATTGTTTAATCTCTTGCCAAAGCCCCATATAATTAATTTTAATTTATTCACTTTAATCATATTCCGCTGGCCTAAATAGCCTATTAAACATCATGATAAAAAGACCTGAATTCTGATGCATTGTTTTTCACCCTCAGGCTTGACCAGAAGGATCAATAATCTGCAATGAAACATTCATTAAGAGCTTCCTTTGCTTCAGCATCACACTAAACAGTTTAGTTATCTTTTGGGCATCTGGCACAACCTGTTGGGCATAAATTCATTTGAACATGACTGATTTTAAGTTTATATAACGTCACACTAATGCTAATCATATTTTATTGATCTACCGGGCAATCTCATTATCTCATTACTCTAATGGGCCTCTAGCCATCAGCAGCTGGCCTTGCAAAGATGAAACTGACACTTTCTTTTATAGCTTTGGACAAATGAATAAGGCCTGGCAAACTCTAGACATAACATTATGGTGACTGTAAATTTCAGACTTTCTTGAGTCGGTTTGCTAATTATAGTTAAATTCTTTAAATAAATGTTTTGACAATAACATACTTTCGAGTGGATCGCTGGACGAATTGCCCGCAGCTGTTAGCAATCAGCTAATCAATTCCCCGGTTACGATCACCGAATCAAACAGTTCCAAAGCACTAAAAAACATAAAGCTTCCCCATTCTTCCCCAGACTAGTAAATGATGGCGCCGCGGATGGCTGCCTCGGTGTGGAGCTCTCCATTTGTCTTACTGTTTTTGTTAGTTTGTCCTGTTTTTTGTTTCTCAAATGTAATCACTTATACCAGGACACATCACACAATTTTCAACCAGTTTTTGATTTTTCGAACGTTTTGCTGAACATCGCAACCGGCGGAGCAGC
>JAUMHI010000065.1:5106331-5144793 GCA_032359435.1 Enteromius unitaeniatus
CATTATAAGACATGTTTTGTTATAATCCTGGTCAGCAGTTTTGATAATGAAGTAGAGATCAGTGCATTATGAACTGCGCAGCAGATGCGTGCCATGTTTGACCTCTGTCTTTGTTTATCTCTTGCAAATAAGCATGCAATTTATTTTTTTTTGGCCAGTGTTATTGTGGGTTTTGGTTATTTTGTTCTGTTCTAGGACATTTTGAAATAATAGAAACTAAGAAGTTATATGGAACTGTGAGCTGAATCAGATGATTTACACAACCTGGGTCTCCTTCACCAACACAGATGTTCACTTAAAGCATGGAAAAAGGTCATTAAAACAATCACTTAAAAATGTACTTTTTTTATCTCAAAGTGTACTTGCACTAAAGTTGTCTTTCATTAATATTATATTTAAATATTTATATTCTGCAAGTTCAGTTCTAAACTACATCAGGAGAAAGTGTGCATAGCGTTTAAGTTTGTTAACGTATTCAATGTTTTGACCAATATCAAGCTGTTTGGAAGTTACCCATAAACAACATATGTGCTTAATGCATTCTATGATAAAGGTGGTTCTTCTTTCAAAAGACATAAAATATGGAACACAAGTCATACCAACTACTTACATCTGGTTATCAGTCAGTTTCACTGAATGAAAATGAGCAACCTGAGTTTTCTATTGAAGTCAAAAGAGCCATTTTTAACATTTTCATTTACGAGTGAACTATCACATTAAATATCAATGATCCTGTTTTTCTGTGTAATTCTTTGTCTCTTTCTATAGTCAGTGCTCAATTTTTCACCAGTGTCAGAAAGAATGACGGAGCTGATTTATTCTGAAAGCAGCTGCCTTTTATGTTAGAGCCTCTCAAAGTCACAGAGAAGAAAAAGACCGCTGTTACAACATCCACAGTGAAATAAAACCCATACATCTCTGTCACTCTCTGTGTTAGTTTCAGCAATCATTCAAAAATAATAATAATAAAATAAAGTAAACATATACATAGAAGAAACTACTCACGTTTGCTTTTCTTATTTCTGACTGAAGCTGTATTCAGGTAGCACATACATGGTTTGCTGAATTTAGAAAACCTTCAGCTTTTTAGCACCAATTAGTATATGAGTAGATGTATAAACTCATGATGTGTCCTATGAAAGCAAAAATATTTCAGAAATAAATAAATAACCTCTAACTTTGAAGATAAACCTCTCTAAAGCTATTTTTTCTCATGTTGTTGGTTTGTTTGTTTATTTCTACATATTTCTAATATTTTTGTAAAAAAATGGACTATGTAAAAGATCTGCTAAAAATTATTAGCACAGACAATATATCAGCAATATAATACATACAAAAATGAAAGATGAATTACATAAGTCAGTGTTACAACAGTCAGTCATAGTTTGCAGATATCAAAAAAAAAAATGAAAATTTTCAGTTACATTTGATATTGAATTAGTTTTAATTTCCAAATATATCTTACACCAAAATGTGTTTATTAAAGGTAAAGCAGTGGACAGACTCTCAGTCCATAAAACGATGGTTGGAGAAGTCACGGTCTTGTCTTTTGATCAGCCCCAGATTCACATTAGTTGTCGCCTGCAGACATCAAGATGTGCCGCAGGTGTGCTGATACACATATTTATAAGACATCACTCTTCTCATCAGTCTGCCAGCCTCTCCACTTTATTTTCTAATGTTGGAGGCTCTTTGAAGGAGACAGGCTCTGATGTGACTGCATGCGAACAGGACATAATTCATGATTCATAAACTGCCAAACTGCCTAGTGAGTTTATATGTGCTACCCACAACAATCAATTATCGCCCACATTTGGTGGGTTGGTGGGTGTTCATTTACTTTAATATATAATAATTTAATATGAGATTCACAATAAATATTTCTCTTTATAAGTCCACTTTATATGATTTTTTTTCTTCATAAGAAAAGAATTATAGCTTTGAGATCAAAGCTATAATTAGCAGACCCCCTGAATAATGCATTGCATCCCCTGTTGAAGACCCATGTTTTAGAATAATATATTAAGAAAAAGCAGATAGAATGAAAATTTACTGGCATCAGGTGTTTCAAAACTCCTTGAAAAGGCTCAATAGGTGCCGATTCTGCACTTGGCACTGCAGATTTTCCACTCTTACTGTCGTTGCACCATTATTATTCTCCTTAATGCCAAGCCATTTCTCATTTAGTGGCATGAGATGCTCGATCTTGTTAAACCACCATATAAATCCGTAAATCTAGTGGGAACAGATGTGCACTGAACCTCAACAAATCTCCCAAAGTTCTCAGCACTACATCTGAAAATCTTTATCAATAGCTTAGAAGGCTAAGGCAGTAAGATCATTACATATTCACATCCACTGACTCATTGACCACCATTACATATGCACAATAATCCTGCTTCTCATCATACTAATAATGTTCCTTCTCCTTAATGCACTGGATTACATGCAAAGTATGCACAGCCTATTAAACACGATGAATAAAAAGATAATCAGCTCCCTAAAGTGCAGTCTGTTGTTTGTGAACAGTCATAAATGTGTGTAGCTGCAAACTGAAAATGACATAATAAGAATCTTTTTAAAGACTTTTCAAGGAGACATATTATGCCCCTTTTTACAGCATGTAATATAAATGTGTGGTATCCCCAGAATATGTCTGTGAAGTTTCAGCTCAAAGTGCTCAACAGATCATTAATTATATAATTTTGAAAATGCCTATTTTTAGTGTAAACAGAAACAGAGAAGTGAATAAGCTGCTAGTCTTATTACCTTTTACAGAATAAATCTACACCATTACAGCTCGTACCTGCTAAAAACATTTGTTTTGTTTCTGATTGTCATGCACATCTGCAGGACACGGACAGAGAGGAACTGTCACAGGCATGGAGTACTAAACTACGTTCTCATTCAACAAAACAGTCTGTTAATTTTGACAATGAAGGTAAACAGCTGGGAAATAAATCATAATTATATTAGATCTTTGTGGTAGCAGAAATACAAGTTAAAGTAAATAAATCAATAAATGCACTGTTCTTTTTTAGTCGGCCACTCTGAGTCTACTTTGAGTGTTTTAAAACAAGCCAATGAACATGTGCTGGTTTTATCGGGCTGATCACAGCATGAGTATTAATGCTGGTGCAGCACATATTCAGCTTTTCACTTCGGAGCCGAGTGTTTCAGATGTTCTGCTCCTTTTTCTACTTCGAAGAATCAAGTGGCTGGAGTACGGTGTCGTCAGCGGTGGTGGTTCCCTGTGTCGAGTGGATTGCCACATCAGGTTCCACTACCCTCCTGTTGTGTGCAAGCGGTCATTTCCTCCTTCACCACCCTTGACAACGGTGTAGCTAGGGGGTATTTGGGGGTCCCCCCAGTGGAGCAGTCGCTAGCGATGCAGTTGTGTCCTGGTGCCACTACCACTTGGCAGGGAGATCTTTTGCTCCCATCCCGGGCTTTAGGCTCTTGTCATCTCTGATCGGCAGTGCTTATACGTCACTGAGCCAGGTCCCCGTGTTCCCCCTAGCTGTCCCGCTGCAGGCATGTCCGTGGTCTCATTGGTGCTGCTAGTTCAGTCTCTGGAAGCTTGGAAAAAGCCTCCTAGTCTGTCTCGTTGGCTTCTCTGGACCATTCTTCTCAGCTTTGCGATTCAGTTCGCCCGGTGTCCCCCCAAGCTCAACGGCTTCTGCTTCACATCAGTGAACATTGCAGATGCTGCTGTCTTGCATGCGGAAATTGTGGTCCTTCTAGCAAAGGACGCGATAGAGCTGGTCTCTCCAGCCAAAATGAACACAGGGTTTTACAGCCCTTACTTCATAGTGCCCAAGAAAGGCGGTGGGTTATGACCAATCCTGGATCTGCGAGTTTTGAACCGAGCACTTCACAGGCTCCTGTTCAAGATGTTGACACAGAAATGCATTTTCACCTTCATCCGTCCCCAGGATTGGTTTGCAGCAATCGACCTGAAGGTCCTTTTAATGTCTCGATTCTTCTGTGCCACAGGCCATTCCTGAGGTTCGGTCGAACAAACAGAACGACTCCTGCAGGAACGTGCTCAGTTGATGTTGAACTGCTTGAATATGTTCAATGGCAGGACGGCAGCCCCACTGAAATATTTTCAGAGGCTCCTGGGGCATATGGCAGCAGCAGCGGCCGCAGTCACGTCATTGGGGCTGCTTTATATGAGACCGGTTCAGCACTGGCTTCACGGCCGAGGTAGGCGTGGTAATGTGGCACTCGCCGTGTCCAATTGGCACTGGCCTGCCAGCAAACCTTCACCCCGTGGAAGAGGATTGAGATCAATCAATCAATCAATCAACAATGCACCGGGGACCAGATATTGGCACCTAAAACCTGGAAAATTCAGATTTTCCTGATATGTCGTCTTTAAGAAGAAACTAGGAATTCTAATCCTAATAAAAATTCAAGGATTTCAAGAGTAATCGCATTTGTTCTGCCTGGTTGTTTTGTTTCATGAGACAAACACATGTCCTTTTTCCTTCCTTGAAATGTTATCAAATGTTTAGCCATTTGAAATAAGTCATTTAATCTCATACTCATGTCTCCTAAGCAACAGCTTTGAGATTGAGCAGGGTTTCTGTTCCACGTGTTGAAAGCAAGTGCGGCCGGTGCTCAGGCCTGGAAAGTGTGGCATCATGTCTGCTTTTTATATAAAATAATGAGCTCCGTGCTCGCGGTTATACGGGCACTGCTGTGCTGCAGAAATTCCCCGTGAGAAGTTTTGCATTAGCGGTCTGTGCATGGTAATCATTAGGAAGATTTGTAGGCTGCCGGGTTACTCTCCACACATACGCCATCTTATGGCACACTAAACGCATACAAACCGCTTTACCCACATGTGTGAAACCAAGGAATACATTCTGAGCTTTTCATGAATTTAATATTTATAATGAAAATATAATATCACTCCCTCAAATTTTCCAGAGTGGGAAGAATTTAAAATGAAATAATAACAAGAGAAAAGGTTTCCATTATGGTCAAATGGTTATTCCCTGTCAAACCAAATTAATCTTTTTTTTTTTTTTTTTTTTTTTTGAGGCTGACTGACAGAATCACTTTTTGCTGTCAAACTGAACATTTCCAGCAGATGTGTGTGTGTTAAAGTGCACCTATAATGGATTTTTATGAATGATTTTCATAAGAGATTTGACTCTTGATCGTTGACACAAAGTTTTTTTTTACCTTGCACGTATACCAACCTGTTGATGGGAAATCTCCTAAAAGCCAAATATGAACGTTTCATGTGGCACTTGAATGTGTTAAAAACAGGTATAGTTCACCCCAAAATGTACATTTTATTCATTCTTTGGCCGTCCAAGATGTAGATGAGAACAGATTTTCATCACTTCCTCATCAGTAGTGAATGGGTGCCAACAGAATGAGTGTAAAACAGATAATAAGAACATCCACTAATCCACACAGTCCAGCCAATCAGTTAATATCTTGTGAAGTAAAAACTGAATGTTAGTAAAAAATAAAACCCATCATTGAGATATCTTACCTATACTGTAAAACATTTCATCTGGGCCAAAATACATGTCCATAATATACGATAATGCTTCCTCCAGTCAAACTATACGCACCAACACTTATAAATGGAGCTTGATCTTTACATATTTCTCTCCTGATTCAGACAATACGATATTATGGATAGATAAAGGACTTTAGTTTAAAAAACTTTTAGTTTAAAAGTTAAAACTGTCTTAAATGTGGATTTATTTGAGAACTATTCTGATTGCACCCATTCATTGCAGAGGATCCATTGGTGAGCAAGTGATGTGATGCTAATTGTACTGGATGACTTGAGGTTAAATATACTTTTAGCACATCTCTAAAATATTGTGTCAGACACTGCAGTGACAGAAACAGAACACAACCTCTTCAGAAATTATATCGTGATTCATGAAAAAGCTGTGACAGACCTCGACAAAATAACATGCTCATGAAAAGCTGTAATTTTTCATATATTTCTTGGTATTATAACAGTCCCTAGTTGAAAATAACACATCGGCGATCTGACTCACAGATGTCTGCAAAAATCACGTTCTCCGTTTATGTATGTATGTTTTCATAAGGCCTCTGTCTGTCTTCCTGTGCTCAAAGCTCTGTAATGTGTTCCCAACCGTCAGTCAAAGGGATTTTTTAATATTCCCCTGGCATTAATATCATGAGATATGTATTGCAATTCTGATAAAGTCTGCTTGTGTGACACATTTTGTTTCTTGTTTCAAAACTAACTGAATTCTTTTTTCTGTCTCCAACATTGCAGTCATGGCTGTTGTTTTCTATTCAGCTTCAGAGTTATTTTGGTTATTCATATGTCAAATGTGTGAGCCAAATGAGAGGCCGGATGTCTGATATCTAGCCTTTTGAACTCATGTTGATGATAGAAGTTTGGCTCATGCAGTATTTACTTATGCATACCAATAAACACGCATCTCTCATGCGGTGAAGCTCACTTCCAGAGGCTGATTTTCAAATCTCCTTACTTCCTATTTAGAAATGTCAGGGCTTTTAACTATTTCCATTTGAATTTTCTCTGATCTTAAGATACTCGAGTATGAGTCAGCTGAACATCTGAAGAGAGACAAACAGTCATTAAATCATAAATAATCATGTTTAACTATGATCTCATTACAGCTACAAATAAGAATCCATCACAATTCAGAAAGCAACATCATTTTTACACTGATTAATTCAAAGTGGGCTCAGAATTTATGCTGAATTATAGGAAATACACAGTGTGCCTCGCCCTAGGAGGAACCCTTTTCCTGCTTCTTCAATAATCTGTTAAGACAGCTGTGAAATAGCTGCACAACAAATTATGCATCGCTTATGCAAATAGAATGCACATGCAATTGGCTCCGCTGATTGGAGGGTGACAACGAATAATATTCTCACGCTTTTTCACCCGAACCACCTGCAAATCCTCAAACAAACAACAATGACTGTGTCTGACATTCACAAGACTCTCCGTCCGTCTCTTTATTCAGAGAGTTTTGGAGGTATAGTTAATTACTTAAGACAACTTCACAAAATTCTATGTTAAAGGAATACAGCAGGTTCCACACGTTACAATTAATAAAAACACTTGTGGTACAATCTTTACTGCAATTTATTACTTAGAAAAATGTCAATTCATTATTGTTTAATTTAAAAACTAACCGTTTCAAAAATAGAGCCACAAGATATAAACAAGTGTGTATTAGCATGATTACATTGGGATGAAATAGTAACAAACAAACACACAACAATGGAGCACATCAACGGAATGGTAATTACTGAAAAGTGGTTTGACTGATAGCGTGTAACCACGCTATCAACCATACAATAGTCCAAACGTTGCCTTTGAAAGAGAATGCTAAAAAGAAATGAAAATATGTGTAAATATAATGTAAGAGGACTATAGAAAGCAAGTCAATAGAATAGCAAATCTAAATCATTTTCAGGCAATTTAGAAATCCCAACCACATGTTCAAGAAAAAATGAAATGAATAAATAAATGGTCAAACTAATGTATAGTATATCCATTATATATGTACCTCACCGAATAATGATTTATGTTTTGTGGATGGATGAGTCAAAATATTTTTTGTGGTAATCAACATTATGAGTTTAACTTGTACTGAACCCGGAAAATCCCATTAATATTCTTCACTGTAGATGGACTTATGTAGATGCGTTCACAAAAATACACAGCTGTTGCTCTTTTTTCGGGCTTGGCATGAAAGTGTTTTTTGTCATTTAATTTTTCCCCCATTCTTTTTTTGGCAAGGTCAGTTATTGGTTATTGGCTCTGGATCCTCATAAATCCTTTATACTGTACTCGATGAAAAGCAGTCTGGGTTAGAGAGTGTTCTGGCATGGCCAGACATCGGCCTGCTAGCTGCTGGATAAGAGAACTGGATCCAGCTGTGCTTGGCAGAGCTCAACGCTTTGAGTGATGGATTTGGGCCGGACTTTAGTGAGTCCTGGTTTTGCAGCTCTGCCCCTTGTAAATGCCTCAGTGTAATTAACTGCAAATCACACAGTCAATGTAGCCATATCCAGCATCAAAGGTCAGGCAGAGAGAATTGCAAATGGCCAGTCTGGGGAATAAGAGAGAACGAGGGTCAATATTACGAGAGGAGGAGACCGGAGGTGGTGTTATGGGCTGAGGGTGTGGTAAGTGGAACTGTTTACTGGCATTGGTAAACCCCAAAGAGTCGAAACGCCACTCGAACGTCCTCAAGGGAGATGACTGGCTGTGTAATCTACTTGTGTGATTTCTAACAAGCTTTCGCTGGAGGGTGGAGTGACTCAAGAACTGGGGTCAATAAGAAGCAGAGAAACGATGTTGAATGTTCACATATATCTTATGCTGGATACTCTAAATTAGCAAACAAAGTACCACAGGAGTCCAATACTGAACAGAGATGGCCATAAAAATCTAAAGAAAAACACACAAACAAACTTATGAACCCACATTAGTTTTTATCTTGTGCTGGGGAGTTGACCATTTTATTGGACAATTTTAAGCTGTGTATTTTTATATTTTGTGTTTTATGTACTCCAGAAAGTCATTACAAGGCTTACTAGACTAGTTTAATGTACAGTAGCAGCATGTACCGTATTTTCATCAAAACATAAAAGGGTCCAAACAGACAGAGTCTGTTACACAGTAACAAAGATCGTCACATACGTGTTGCAGACTTTATACAACTTAATCATAAATTCAGGTACACAGGCATAAGCTACTTAAAATAAAGTGTATAAGATTGTAATTAAGTATCTGTGTAACAGACTCGGTGTGTAACACATGTGTAACAGTAGCTGTCCGTTACACCTACATCATTATTACTGTAATTACAGGCTGCTGTATGGCATAAAAAGTACATTTTATGCCATGTAAGTAAAAAGTAAAATGTCAGTACATCAGACTTTACATATAAATTGTGGTTGGTGTCCAGAAGGTTACATTTTATACTAAGTGGACAGTTTCTGAGGAGTTATTGTCTAAGTACACTGGTATTACAGTAGTACACCAACTCCAGATCCAACTCTTCATACTTTGCATATCCCTAAACTCTGTTCCAATCAGTCATATACATTTTGTTCTTATTACACAAGTACTTAGTGAAGTGAAAAAAACAATGTCCTGTTACACAGTTGTACTTATACTTAGCATTCTGAGGGATGTTACATGTGTGTAGTTACAGAAATATTACAGCTGTAGATACTACAATATATACCTATGTGTACTTGCACTGTGATCACATACTGCGTACACATCTAGTTACTATTAGGTACGCTTAATTTAGAGTGGAACTTATTTATTTATTTATTTATTTATTTATTTTTATTTATTTATTTTTCTCTAATCTCAATTTTCCAGATATAAATTAGATCTTGAACTTCAGGTATTCAGTGTAGTTCCATTCCCTCGGATCTCAATGCGCAGGCTCTCAAATCTGAACAACAGGAAGGAGGAGGAAAACAGACGAAAGTGCTCAGCTGTGGTACACAGCACCACATTAACTCTCAATCCCTGCTGCTCCCCTAAAACCCAAGCAGCCACAAACCTTATGGAAGAAAACTAAATATGCAGAAAACTAAATTTGTATTTGTGTCCCACCCAGGACTGCCTGTTGTCTCATGAGCCGTTTATCTAGTACAGACGCCACGGCAGGGTCAGCTCCCTGTAAAAGCAATGAAAAGTTCAGCATTTGAATCTGAGATGGTGTGATGGAAATAGACAGATTATTTATTTCAACAAGGCTGCATCAGCCAAAAAATCGAGAAGTCAGTCAGCCGATGAGATACAAACATGTGAAGAGCAAAGGTGAGATTCTCATGCCCGAGACAGACAAGTTTGTTTTTTGTGTAACTAGATATCTTTCCACACCTATGTTTTATTCTCTTTTTATTTATTTTTTTTATGTCAGAAACTAGTGACAGTTGTTCCAGGAATCAGTGTTGTGTTTACAGAGATGCCTGGCCAAGTTGCTGAATGTAATAGCTTTCATGAAACTTGTACAAACCCCACATGCCCTTGACTTCCAGTAGTCACATGGCTCAGGTGGTTGGCTCAGAAAGTTCTGTACTCCAATAAACAATGTTCCTGTAACAGCCGGGCAACTTCCATCAAGATGAATGGGAGAGCTAACGAATAGCTTTCTCCAGCTATAATAGACCTGCTTGCTCTCCAAGCCTGTTTCCAGATGGTTGGGGTTTGGCAAAGGTGAAAGGAAGCCATCGTTCTGCTGGGTGAGAAGGGAGAACAGTGGAGGCAGTGTCTGGGAAGCAGAAAACACCTGTAATGTCTCTCTGAATCCAGCCATAGAAACCAGCTTCACATTTTACTGCCTATCCAGAATGATAAAAAGCCACAAGAACCTCAGTGGATGGGACATTAGCTAATTTTGTTTATGTGATTTTGAAAGGAAGAGAAAATGGAGAACACATCTTAAGTGCTAAATGATGAGTTCAGCCAAGTCAAGTGACTTAATGATTCCTTTGAGTTTCAACATCAAACTTAGTACCCAGGTTTCAGCATGTCCAAAACACTGTGTAATATAGTTCCAGAGAGTAAAAAAATCAAAATAAATAAATAAAAGTAAAACAAAATAAAAATCAACAGATGTATGAGGGAAAAAAACAGATATATTACAGCTACCAATTAAGCATACATTTTTTGGGGGGAAAATAGCATGTTGAAATTAGTTATTGCACTTTTTTTTATCTTCCAAAGACAGTAAATAACAGAATGATTATTTCTGAGTGAACTATCCATTTCTTACCTATGTTTAAAAACGCATTAATCTCATGGCACTATCCATGCAATAAGAATTGCAGTGTAATGCATTCATTCTACCTCTGAGTTCCAATAAACTGTCAGTATTAAAATCTAAATGCCAAATTTCAAATGAGGCTTCTGAAAAAAATTATAATAATAAAAATAAATAAATAAATTAAAATAAAATAAATAACAAATCACCCGTTCCTACCCAGACCAAATTCACCCGCGTACCTCAGTGACTTCCGCTCCAGGTTTTGTGCATTATCTTCCCTTTATAAGGGTTCTGCTCTTCACAAAGTTTTGTTTACTCTGAGCGTTCTCTCTTGGATTATTTCAGATTGATTTGTGTATTACCTGGACTACCTTCAGCTCTTGGACTACCCTCTCTTTTCTCGCTGGATACCCCGACCCTTTTCCTGGACTCTTCTGATCACGATTCTTGCCTGATATCTTGACCCTCTGCCTGGACTCTGGTATTTGTTATTGCTCATTCTCCGCTGTATCTGTCCGCTGTAGTTTTGACCTTGCCTGCCCGACTTGCAAATGGATCCGACCTCTGCGGATTCATTATCACAGGCATAGAAGATAACAGTGTGATGCATTGATTTTAAAAAGTGTGCATTGGATTGGAAATTGAATATTGGAATAAAATAAACTAAAGAAAAACAAAAAAAGAAAACACTGAGAAAGTTGCATTTTTATAGTAATAGTCTTATCTATGTGACATAAGTAAAAGCCTAGTTTTCAGGTTTGAGAAATAACATCTCTAGACTGCTTTTGAAGAAACCCTGACCGTGAGCAGAGCCTAATTGGAAAGAGAAATAGAGATAATTTGCAGAATTAATAAGCAAATGCACTATAGCTAAACTTGTACCTCTAAAGAGAAAATATCTTTCAGAAAACCCTCAAAGAAGCTTTGTGTGGATGGAAACTTTGAACAAGTGCTACAAGAGAAAAAACTACACTGTTCACATGTTTCCTGACCTGAGCTGCCTCAAAGATGTTTGAAGGTGTTCCATTAGCATTCTGTGAAGCACTGAACAAATGTAGTTACTGAACAAATGTGCACTTGTTGAACATCACTTTGCCTCCTTAATCCGGCTCCACATTGGTCTCCATAGAGATTTTCCTTTACAAACAGCATCCTTATTCACTGAATAAACAATATCAATACTGTAGGATACCCAGAGTGCCTGTGTCTCCACAGGTGAGTGTGGAGACAGTGATTTTGTGTATAATTCATTGCAAACCGTCTCTCTGGTCCTACAAAACAAACCTCATTCTCTGAGTGTGTATTGATAAGAACCCTTTCACCGAGCACAACAGGCCCTGGCAAGTGGGATGTTTACATTACCAACAGGGAGAAGAGGGAAACCCACAATCAAATTAAAGAAGCCAAAATCATTCCCATCTGGATAAATCAAACCGCTCCTGACTGATTTACGCATAAAATGATGATAAGGGACAAAATTAAAATACAAGATAAAATCAGACAGTGAAATATGGAAAACGTTTTATCTAAGAAAGGTATAGTTTGAGAAATGGAAAGAATAGTGTGCGATTGCAGTAGACTTTATCGGTTTGTTTGAGGTACAGTGCCTGAATTAGGTCTCAGCATTGTGGGAGATTTTTTAAATTCTCCAATAAGAGCTATAGAATGGTTAAACAAACTCATTTTACGGTATTTTAATTGAATTTCCTGTACAACAACTAGCTTTGGTTGCCTTAACGTGCCTGATCAGACTGAGTCTTTTTCATGCATCAGTGTGAAATGTGCTTTCATAGCTCTTAATGTTATGATAACGTAATAGACGGCGAGTCCAGGTTGGTCTGTGTATGTGCATGAGATACTTTTCTTTACTGCAGCAGGTGATTAGAAGTGTGCTGTGGAATATATTAGCAGTAATGGAAATGCATAGGCTTTCTGTGTTGACGTTCCATTTCATTCATAAAAACCTCAGTGAAACTTTGATCTCACTCTGACTCCTGGGGTGATTATGAAGCCATGAGAGTGCATGCATTAAACACAAGGTCTGACAGTAATCTTCCAGACACACTATACTGAAGCAATATGATCTTTTTCAGCAAATTCCTGTGTTCCTCACATCATTCAACCCAGTTGTGTATTCAGGTTTTCATTAGGGTTGTAAATTTGAAATACATTGTGGTAAGTTCTTTAAGTGTCCAGAAATGTTCTTTGGAACTGAAGCTTATAACTGCATTTAAGTTATTAAAAAACAGAAGTAGACTTTTGCTGAGATACCTTCATCTGATTGATATTTGAGGGCAGCATAGAATACTTCACTGCCTTTGATTTCCAGTAATCCTGTGCATTCTTTTTCATGCAAGTTACATGAAATGCATATGAAAATGATGTGGTTAATGATCAGTTGGTGTGTAGATGTGCAATTTTCCATCTTTTATTTTCCCATACTTGTTTTCAAGTAGTTGTTTTCCCAAATTTGTTCTCTGTGGAGAAAGTGGAGTTACATTTACTTCCTGCCTGTTTGCTGTTTTTGTTCACACCAATTTGTTCACACCTGTTTACTTACCTGTATTCCTTACCTATGTTCAAAGAGCTGATTTGGAGATCGCCAACCTAACAGGAGAATCTCACCTTGTTTCTGTACCTATGTTCAAAGAGCCGAGTTGTATGGCAGCGATCCGGAGATTGCCAACCTGATGTAAGATCCTCACCCTGTATACTTACCTGGACGGTTATCCTGAGTTTAAGGAGGCGAATTTGAATCAGCGATTCAGAGATTGCTCCTCAAAGACTGAGTTACCTTTTATAACTGTTTTGTGTTGAGCCTTTGCCTCGATCTTCTGTTGACAAGACTTTACCATATGTTTAAATAAAACCTGTTGTGTTAACTATCTTGACTCAAGACTCCCATGTCTGAGCGTTACACCAACCCTGAAAGGTTTGAAATCCTTTGTTATAGATTATACCTGGTGGAAGCAACGTAAAAGTGTGCATTCTTGTCTCTGGGCATGCAAGTGTGTGCTGTCACCGTCATGCATCTGGGTGCCATTTAACAAGTGCCATTCTCCTCCGACGGCGTAGCAATCTCCCTCCACCTCCTTCTTGGACACCAGCGTGCATGCATGGGGGAAGAGACCGGTCTCTCAAGGAGAGGCGCGCTCGGCCATTAACAGCGTCGATGATGAGGCTTCATTTAGTTCACATGTGCCTCATCACACGCTGCTAACTCAGCTCATTCCTGCACCCCTCCTCTCCATAAAACCATTGCAATAGCAATACTGATTTCTTTAGAAAATGGTCCCCCCTCCCAAAAAAATGTTTAACCAGTGACTATAATCTTTACATTACAAACATTACAGTATACTGTATTCAAGAGACTTAGAAAAAATAACTTAATTTAAGTGAACTTAAAACAATCTTTACATAAATGTCATATTTACCTGTGCACTTCAGTAGAAATATACAGAAATTGAAGTTATCAGACACATTCAAAATGAAATAAAGATGAATCCATATAGTTATCCCCTTTTTTCTGTCCTTTTATTAATAGAGATCACAGCAGCTGGTGATTCTAGCTTATTTTTGCTGTTATTTCTTTAAGAGCTGCCACTGCTGAATGTGACGCAGTTCTGACACATATCGTATTTACTATCAACTCTTCTTACCTGTTCTGGCAAAATCAGGACGTCCAGATGGCAGAACCTGATTTTGCTGAGTTAGGCGTGTCCCTGGGTCAACATCTTTGTTGACTCTGGAACAACATTGTGATTAGCCAATCAGATTTGAAGAACCAGTTTATAGTTTTGTAAAGTTTAGTGCTTGTACATCAATGTCAGTCATCTATCGTTTCCTCTGATTTTAGGCAGTACTCATGGGAAGTGTTAGGTTTAGGTGTAGAGATGTGTTCAGAACTAAAATTTTGGAATAAAATGTTGTTCCAGGGTCAACAAAATATGTTAAGCCAGGAACACGCCTAACTCAGAAAAATCAGGACATGCGTGTTAGATGAGTGAGACAGCGCTGGGCCTACAGCGTGCTCTGGTGTCTTTGTGCATGTATTTAAGGAGCGCACACTTCTAGCACAGTACCGTTTTCCTGGCGTTAAAGTAAGGTGGAACACACGTCTGAAATGTCTCTCATTTGATGTGGAAGTAAAGATGCTCTGCGACTGAATAAAAGCACTTCTTGTCAAGAGAAAAGGTGACAGAAGCAGCAGTTGTTATTGGGGTGACCAATCCTAGCCACGCCCCTGCGTTAATTGCGTTAAATATTTTTAATGCATTAATCTGAAAAAATGTATCACATGCATTAATTAATTAATTTTGACACCACTAATATATATATACACATATACACTAAGGTTTGTTGGGGTCTGAATTTTAAAAAATAGAGGCCTCCTGGAAAAAATTTTTGAGATTGCATCGACTGCATCTTCCCTGAGACTGTCTGTTAATAAGTTAAACAATATTCAGAAAATCTAACAGTTCACTGGGATCAAATTTGGTCAGTTTACCCTGAAACAATAAGACACTGTTGCTAAAGCAGAGTTTTATAGTCTTCTCCCAGAGCCACATTCACACCTGCTGGGTCTGGACTGCTCTCAGGAGCATCTTTTCACCAGATGGACCACTGTTTTTGTTGCTCTTTCAGCTCTTGAACCCATCAGCAGCAGAATACTATCAGGTTCTGATCTCAGAGATAAGCTATATATCAAAGTAATGAGCATTCCTGTCCCGTAAATCCGCAGTTATTCACTATAGTCAGGTATTGCATAGGGCTTTGTGGCAGCAATAGTCATATTTCCTCCTGACAGCTTTAGGAAACAGTTTCACATAACATCATTTTTTGAGGCCGAGGAGCTCCGTGACGTAACTGCTGACTCAGTCCTGGAAAGGTCAGCATTTTGATGTTTCAAAATCTTGATGTTTCATCAGATTATCCAGTCCGCAGTTTTGACTCCTTATTGTTTCTAGTGCATAAAAAATCAGTGTCATGAATTATTAGACAAGACAATTAATTTCCTGCTTTAGAACAAAAGGTTTTTAATCTTAAGGTATATTATAATTAGCATATTTAGTATAAAATACAGTGTTTCTCTGATAGTGGGCAGGGCTAACGACAATCTCATTGGTTTTGATATGAGCAACTAAATTCGAACCGAAAGCAGACAATGTGATTAATATTCATAAACGCAGCAGCTCTTTAATCCTTGGTTCATTAAACTCCTTCAGCTTCAAGATCTGTGCCTTGTGTGCTACTTGCCCTGAAGCCGGTGTGACAGAAGGACTCGACCTAAACCGAAAAGGATTCACTCTGTGCCGACACTGAATATGATCAGCTCTGAGGAAATCCTCCACCGCCTCTTAAACGGGCTCACACCTCTTCCCAATCGGCATGAGCAACAGTCAGGAGGCCGCCCTTCACTGCCGGGCTTGCACCTCGCCATTTGGCGAAATCCGCTCCGTATGGGGTTAAATCAGGGCCAGCACCCCAACAAACTATTAGACTATTAACTCATAGATCCCCGTCCTCCCCCTCAGCAGCACCAGCATGGCCAGAGTACTCCACCTCGACCCTCCGGCTACACTGTGGGCCCTAGTTGCCTCCTCTCCTTCAGTTACCGTCTGTCCACCAGTTCCACCGGGCTCTATCTTCCCTCCAGCTCAGCCTTGGTCGGTCGGAGTCCATTCATCGCCTGGGCACTCTACTCCTCCAGCTGCACCTCGTCCTTCAGCCCCTGCAAAGGGAGGGGGGAATAATGTCAGTGTTTATGTTTAGTTTCCTTGTGTGTAGATCCTCTTGTGTCCACCCTTGCCCATATTTAGTTATTCCTGTCCTAGATTAGTTGATTGTGTTAGTTAGTTGATAATGTCCAGCTGTGTGCCCTATGTGTGTTTAGTTCAGCGTTGTCAGTGTGTGTATTTATAATGCCTCTGTTCTAGTCCTTATTGCCGAGTCCTCTATGTCTACCCTGATGTCAACTCCTGTGTTCTTTGTACAAATTTGAATTAAAACTGTTACACTGCATTATCTACGTTTTGTGATTCATGTTCTGTAGTCAGTGTGACAAATATATCGAATTTGATAGGTGTCTCTCACATTCTCCCACAAAAACATTAAAATACTGGAGATTAGTGTACAGTGTTTTATAATAATTTATTCTATCTACTCTCTGTTTTATTAATTTAAGATATTTATATTGGGGACTTCCAAGTTATTTGACATATTTGAATAGTTACTTTCAGTGGTAATTAGTTACTTTTATAATCATAACTTGGTTACTATTTGCGGCAGGTAACTAGTAACTCTAACTAATTAAATAATATGACAAACATTGTTAATCATGTATTCTTTGAAAACAAGTGGCTGGTTTTAATCAGCAAAATCAACCTTTTTCCAACTTTTTTCAAGTGGAAAAAACAGTTTGACCCTCTATTTTTTCCCATTAATTAAAACTAGATTTTTTAGTCCATTACCTTTCCAAAACAAATAAGCCAATGATTAAATTAACAGACCCGAACAAATCAAAGCACTCAAATGAGGGGAAAGATGTTGTAGAATGCCCTTAAGTTGCTGTTTCCCATACAGCTGTTTGAACAGAAACATGCTGACCTCTGATCCAGCACTTAGGTAGGAGGTTAAAAGCTTGATGTAGCAGAACAGAGTAGTTTGGGGATGAACTGTTTTGATAATGGAAGCGTTTCAGTGTCGCTTCATGAACCCTGAGCAGAGAGCATTGTGCTCCATTTATCATCTCATACTGTGAGCAGCAGCAGTGGGCAAAGTGATCAAAACAGCACAGCTACTCTTAAATCAAACTGGAAAGGTTTCATGCGGTGCACAAAATAATAAAAAAGTTTTTTATATCAACAAAAAAATATTACTTACCACCTTGTCAATAAGAAACAAACTGGTTGCGTTGTTGCCAGTCTTCCTGCTGAAACTCAAGAATCTCTCTTCTTGACATAATGAGACATAATAGGTTAATGTACTAGATTACTAGTAAATAGTAAAGTTGTGCATTACTTCTTAATTTAGAATATTATATATATCCTGATATACATATTATATATATATATATATAACTTTTTTTCAAATAAATAACTCCAGTTACTTTGTTTTCCCATGTATTGACTGCCATGTTGAGAGAAATCTGGAATAAGTGCAGAGATGTTGTGCGTGTTTCCTCATCTCACCTGCACAAAAAGCATTCTTAAATGTACAGAAATACAGTATTTCTTCAAATGAATACAAACTGACAAATTCAAATGAATATTATACAAACTTGCAATAATCAGATGCATTAAATATTATGTATGTATTTAATCCCATTTTATCAACCAATGTCTTTGCTAATGACCTTTAATGATGCAAATCAACTGATTTAAACAAAAATGATACATTTGTGTTTAATTTTAGTTATTGGTGAATAGTGTTGCCCGTTCTTCTCATGCGTTATATCATTCATGTAATTAGTTTGAGCTCTGCCCTGTGCAGTGCAGACTGTGTTTACATTTCCTTCAGATTAAGGGGTATTCATGCAAGCAAGCCCAGCCCAGATTTAAAAGTAACACAAAAGTAGCGTTACTCTCCAATAAAAAATAACTAAGTAACATTGTTACAAAGTAGTGCAATATTGTAATGCATTACTTTTAAAAGTAACTTTTTCCAACACTGCTCACATGTTAGCTAGCTACTGTCCCGGCCAATGTGAAATAGCACGATGTTGTACAGTAAAGAATAATAATAAGAGTGTGATAAGCAAAAGAGTGTATGCAAAGGTTGTTAGAAGATATGCTTTGTTTCTGTAATCCTTCTAGAGCAGAAACACCACACTTCACCTTTATGTTGAGCGTACTGCGTTATGGGAAATAGACATACAGAAATTTCAAAAGAATGATGGCAGTATGTTATTCTGAGCATCACCTCAGACAGAATGACTGCTGGTAGACAGATTTACACACACACACACACACAAAGATCTGGTCATTATCCTAAGTGTATAAAAGTGTCCCCTCCACCACAGACAGATAAGATTGCAGCTTCATGGAGTCATTTCCACGCTTGTCATTCCGCTACTAACTATATCATGATGGAGAACCACAGAGTGTTAAAGCTGAGCCAATAATCACAAACACACAACCACATGAAGAACGCTCTTCTGCCACGTCCAAACGGATCCTCTGCCAACACTAATACAAAGAGTGTGTGTTTAAATCGGTACTTTCAGCAGTCTTGGCTCTTTACTGGTTTCTCAGAGAAAGTTCTTTCCATCTTTAATCAACTGTAAAGCCAGAAAAGTACTTTTTAAATTTGTTTTTCACAGAGCTTTCGAGAAATCAGGCTAATCTGATGCTGGGGAATGACTGTAACAAGCGAGATTACAACAGACTGTCTCATTTTAAGATTCTTTATTATGTATATAAAAATCTGAGTCTTAGGGTTGGTTTTATCTCCTTTAGGCTACATTAAACTGGAAGTGACAATTATAGTTTATTGGCTGAGCTGGGAAGAAACCCAGACAAAGATGAAAAGCCATTAAAATGAAGCCGTACACCCAGCTATACACAACTATATTACAGTAAAAGTAATCAAAACAGCACAGATGATCTTAAATCAAAGAATTTTTTATAATAACTTATCCCAGCAGGTACACAACGTCACAAGACATTAATGTTTGGTTAAATTTCATTTGCAATGTCTGGTGATCAAAAATTCGATATATAAATATAATGTCTAATATCAATGTTCTGTTGATGTGCAGTAATGTCTGCTGCCGTTGAGATAAAAATAAAACATCAAGTCAATGTTAAGTCAATGTCAAATTGACATCAAATATTGAGGCAGTGTCTGTCTAACCTGACATTACATAACACTGAATCTTTTTTTGTTACCTCATCAATTGTTTTTAGTCTTTAAAGACTTTTAAAAAACCTTTCACTCCTGATTCTCCACTGTATCTTTCATTATTATATAATGAATTATGTTAATGATACAATTTCTTCAGGAGTTCTCCGATGGCTTCTCCAGGAGCCTGTCATCACAGAGCACTTTTACTCCAATCTGTCTGGTTTATGACTTTATTTTAAATTATACTGTTGTTTAAAAGTCAAGAAAAGTATTTTGTTTTATAAGGATTCATAAAAAATTAAAAATAAAGTTTTTTTTAACAAAAAAAAAAAAAAAAAAAAAAAAAAAAAGAGTAGCAAGTCAGCATATTATTATAAATCCAGCATAAATCCAAATTGTGTTCTTCATAGAATGCAACATAATAATCAATAATAATCATTTTATTAAACAATAGTTTCCATAAACGTTTTTTTTCTGAAAGCTGATAAATAGTTGATTTATTGATATAATTTTTGTCCATTGAGAGGTTTGAACAAACCTTAAATATACTGTAATGTGGTCATTGTATCCTTTAGATCACGTAATCAGCACAATTAATTAATGCTAATCATTTTTCATGTTTAAACAAAACTTTTTTAAAGCTTCTGCGGTATTTTTTTTTCCTTTTAGTACAGTACAGTGTACAGTATAAGCTATAATATTAACAAAGGCACATATTATAAATAATTGTCCGTAGCGATTGGAAACTTCATGGCTTCTTTTCTCTCTGTGGCTAAATGAATACAGAGAGGAATCTGCAGGTGTGCTTCGCTAGCTGCCTTCTGAGAGAAAGAAGAGAGGTTATGATCGTAGGATTTGTAGAGACAGAGACTCCTGTGCTGTGATTGGCTGTCTGCTGAAGGCCGTCAGTGAGAGAAGCTCTCAGCATGGTTTGTGTGAACCGTGGCGTCAGAAGCACACACAGTATGGTGTAGAGGAGTACAGATATTGCTTGTGGCGGCGCTGAAAGTTTGTCAAGGCTGAACCTACCGTGTGCATCCATCACTGTTGTAAACTCTCATTTTTTCCTGTCCTTCGCTTGTCATATTTCATTCGTACTGAACATCTCTCTCACACACACTCAAACTCAAACTACTTTTGGTCCTTGATTTCTTGATTCTTGATCTTGACTTCTTGACATTATCAGAATTTTATTGAAGGTTAATATTCAACAAAAATGCAATTAATGAGACACCACTGAGCATGTCTAAGAGGCCCAAGGAAAGATATCATTAGATTACTGACAGGTACAGGTGAGGAGGAGTCATGGAGTCTAATCAACAGAGCAGTTTCAACAATTAACACACGGTTTTTAATAAAAAAAAACGTTTTTTAGTAATAAAACATATGTATGTTAGTATTATATTTGTTATGTATTCATGTTAATGACATAGGAATAGGAATAAACATGACAACGGCCAGTCAGTGCAGGACACTAGTGAATATATTGAAGTGACAAACCCACTAATTCAAAAGAATTGTGACAAAGTTATTACTGGTGTATAAATATTTTTCTCAAAATAATTAATAATAATAATAATAATGTTGAGGAATGTCATACAATCAAGATATTTTTTCATCCATGTTTTAGTTAATTTGTAAACTGGCAATATTTTCATTTATTTACATTTGAAAAGATTGATTTATTTATTTTATAATAATTCTAATAATTCTTTTTATATTGATTTCCTTTAACCAATTAATTAAATTAGACAACATTTTTGAAAATAAATTTGTATTTAGTGAAAAATTAAATGTATTTCAAAAGAAGCTTATTCTGTAAAGTTTAATTTTGTGGAGTAATTCTTTTTTTTTTTTTTAGATTTGTTGCTTTTTATTTCATTTTTAATTTTTTTTCCCTTCATTTAATTGTTTGTAGGGTTGTTGTTTTTTGTTAATGGTGCATGAATCTGTGTGAATGTTAAATATATGCAATTTGTATTTGTTTGTTTCTTTCACTTTCTTTCTAGTCATTTCCATGATGGAATCTACAACATCCACACCTACTATTCTCTATAAATATTGCTACACAGTGTTTATATTCTATGCCAAATGTATTATTCACTTATGTATTACATTTAAAATACTGTTTCATGTCAGGGCAAAAAAAAAAAAAAAACTACAATCTGATAAGAGAGAAGAACTAGCTCTGTAGGACACATATATAAACTACTTTGCCTTGATCTTAGTAGAGTTAGATGAGTCAGATGTTCCCTCGTGAAAAATGATGTCCTGCATACAGAGAAATGCTAAAATAGAAGCAAACAATCTCATTCCCCACTTACTGAAATTTTGCTTCCCACAGTAGCAGATTGGCCCTATGAGAGCGAATATTCAGGTTTATGGAGACTGAAGACATTTAGGAGTCAGTTTGATAAATGAGAAGTGCATATGATTAGGTTCAGTGCGTGCTCAAATGAACAGCAGGGGATCCAGAGGAGTTGAAAGTAGCAGGTCGGCCACATAAGGACAGCACTTAGCATTACTAAATCTGAACTGAGCACTTATTCCCATCACTACAAAGCTGGTTTTATTGGTTCTTGCAAACAGCCCTATTACCATTACTCATATTAGAGAGGTCTGAACAAACCACTAACTCTTTCCTAAAGTTGGCACAAAAAAAACTGTAATAGTCATTTACTCACTCTCAGGTTGCTCTAAACGTGCATGTATTTAGGGATGGGTGTTATTTTTTGTTTGGGGTTTTGTTTTATATATATATATATATATATATATATAATTTTATTTTTTTGATATTTTAGTGTTTTTGTTTTTTGGGGGTGTTAGTGTCCTTGTTTGTATTTTTCATATGATTTTAATGTTTTGTTTTGTTTTGTTTTTGGGGTGGGTGTTATTTTTTATTTATTCTTTTTTTTTCTCCACCTCTCCCTCATCCACTGATTGTTTGCCTACATTCTTCAAAATATCCTCTTTTGTGTTTAATGTAAGAAAGAGACCAGGTTACACTTTATTTAGTGTAATAAAGTGTCCGTATAGACATTCTAACTAACTTTGTAACCACATGTCAACTAATTCTCATTAATTCTCAAATACATGTGTACTAACTCTCAGATTAAACTGTTAGGGTAGGTTTAGGGTTAGTAGAGTAAGTAGACACATACTTGCAAAGTTTCTCATGCTCAGTATGTAGTGTGTAGTGGAGAGGTATGTAGGAGAGATCAAGCAGACGGTCTACTAATACTCTAACGACCGCTTGTTGACTCCTCCGCCCCAATTTCCCATTTATTGCCTTTTAATTCAGTTACTCTCCTTTTTTATTTATAAAGCACATTTAAAATCAACCTTACCTGGCCCAAAACCCAAAAAACATTTCAATACAGCAGGTGTATTAGTGAGCCATTCATAAAGACAAGAAGGAAGACAAGCAGTGTGTAGTCTTTTATCTCATGCGAAGGCACATGATTTTTATATATATTTTCCAAATGTAATAACCATTGCTTTAAGAATGAAACATTTAAACACATTTTTAATTTGAACGGTTTTACCAGTTTCCATGTGCTCACACACTGAGAGTTTAACGCCTGACAGCCTGTAAAACTGCTTTCTGCTATTTCTATTGTTAAACGCGCCAGATAAATCAAATTGAACTGCGTTTATTCAAAGTGCCACATTTGAGCCCTGCACAGCAGTCACTACATAACAATGACACCCATCTGAGCAACTGCTAACTTTAATAAGACGGACTGTCAAACATGTTTTTATACTCTTAACACAAAACGTTTATAGAAAGAGGGTGATTGGAATGCCAGTGTTTCCAACAGCACTTCAGCCAGTTTAAGGTTTCAAAGGTTTTGGAAGGAATTAGAAACAAATGTGAGGCCTTTTAAAAGGCACCTGAGGTACCGCTCATAAGGTGTCTTTCCTGGCTTGGCTTTAAATAAAAAAAACACTCTTTAACCAACTGCATCTACATCTTTACCAGTGTCATAATCACCTAAAACCAGTGTCATGACAAGGTGTTAGATAACACATTCACATGAAAACCTACCGACTATCAAGCACATTTAATATTATAGGCAGAGCATGCAGAAATGCTAATAATTATGGAAAATAAAATTAAAAAACAAGCTTTTTAGAAAAGGAACAACCCACCTCATTTTAAATATTTTAAATACTATTTTTAAGTCTATATTGACTCTATTGGCAGGCTGTGATTTGACTTTTTTCTTCTTTTTTTATTGCAGCATTTATTGTATTGTCAGCCGTTCATGTTTTAAAAGACAAATCAAAAAGGATGTTTTGTGTTAGATTAACTATGATGATTGAATAGACTGACTAACACCATGATCTGTGAATCAAAAGACTGACATCTTTTAGCTACAAATTGGTTAAAATCACAGTCTTTTGTGATTTGGTGATCATGTAAGGCTGTGTGTCACAGCTTCGGTTTTAAGTCAACTGGAATGTGCAGCTTTAATATAGATGTCAAATTAATAACACATGCTAGTTTTCTTCATTAATGTGAAAACAACAATAATGAAATATCAAATGTTCTTAACAGAGAGGGAACAAAAATTAATGGGAAGACATTTTTGTAATATTTTGCTCCTTGAAACATGCCCTCTAAAGACTCTAAAGACTCTAAAGAAAAATGTTCAACAATTTAACGTCAACAATCCTACCCATTCTGTACTAATAATATGCCAATAAAAATAAAAACTATAATTATTTATTTATTTATTAATTATTTATAGTTTGTGTGCAATAGTGAAATCTGTTTGATCAAGCAATTGATGACAGAAATCTGAAAGAAATCTGTTCAAACATTTTTTTGGGAATGTCATTAGTGGGGCAAAAATCACTCACTTCAGGAAACACTCCATACATGAATAAATAGTAGAAAAATGCAGCATTTGTCACCTTTTTTTAATTTTTCTCTTTGTCTGAAGCCAGTCAAATGAAGATTGTGCTTCTGAAAGGAGCCACTCCACAACATCCGAGAGGAGAGAGGACAGCTGAGTTTTTACAAGGTGATTTTAAAAGTCTTCGCCGCTTGATTTTCAGCCTGCTGACATTTAAGAGCTGGAACAAGAGCTTCGAGATCAGGAAGATGCAACGCTGCAAACACTAAAATGGGAAATAGAAACCAGGAAGATATCATGAGCCTCTTGAGTAATCTTGTGCATTAAAACGGATGTTGTAACGCTGCCCTGGCATATTAAGATGTGACTTGTAGCTTTTAGTGAAAACGGTATACATGAAGGATGAGGTAAAATAATCCTGAAACAGCTCAGCTATCAATATCAACTCCAGCATGTATTGTCACTAGACCACCCTAATTGAACAGTTTTCACATTGTTAGATTGTCACAGACTGGAAATAGTGTTTGTTCAGATGTCTGAGATGCATTAAGTCAAGCAGAACTGTCTCATTCCGAGCGAGTAAATCACTGCGTGCTGTGGACAGAAGCTGCAGGTGGTGTCAGCCTCTCATAATTTACTTGTTTGGCTTCCAAGAATGACAAAAGCGGACAGTGCTTCCTGGAAAAGCGTGGTACTACAACAGAGGACAGGTTGACATTAGCTGTACTCTAATGACATTTCTGAATAGTTCATTATATTTTCTCAAAATCCTCAAATTTAGACGTAAAATACCAATTTTTAAGTTAAGTTCTGTCAAGAAAAACCCAGTCTAGTCTTTTTTTTGTTTGTTTATTGTGAAAAAAAGCTCTGTGACCAGCAGGTATGATAATTAGCAGTAGCTGTTGTACTTATATAAAACAAATTGTACTTATAATGTAATTTGGTTATGTAACAGTTTGTAATGATGTAGACATAACAGACAGCTACTCTTCCACATTAGTCTGTTACACACAGTATGTGTTGCAGACGTCATACAAAGTAATTATAAATCGTTTTTTTTTATTATTATTCATGAAATTTATGTCTACATGAGAATATATTGCTTGTGTTTAAAGCGTCCCTATTACAGTAATGAAAGGTTGATATTTTGGTTTTGGGAGTCTCATGCAAGGTCAAAAACCACTTTCATTATGTTATAATATGCATTTATTTCTACATATTTGCTCAACGACTCCAAAGTGATTTGCTTAACCAAAATGTTTTCCAGATGTTTTTTTTAATGTTCATGTCATCATGCCTGTAAAGCCTCCTGTGAGCCTTTGTGTACAGTGTTACCAGGGAAACAGCTATAAAGCGACACCTAGTGGCCAAGAATTAATTTACATTTTCATTCAGACCAATGGGAAAAGTGGGCGAGCAATATGCTAATGTCTAATGTTCCCTTGGGCTTGGGATTCATTTAAAAAAATGACTCATTTGTATGATTCAGAGTCGACTTTATACACCGAGCACTTTCAGATGTAAACCTTAGCAGGATGTTTTCATTCACTTAGAGCTGTGTTACTTTTTTATGTGTTGGCTCATCTCTGGCACAATATAATATTTCATTTGTAAGATGATTTCTCCAATACTTTAAGCAAGCCCTTACAGTCATCCAATAAAGGATGGTGAAGAATTTAGGTAAGATTTCTTGTGGAAAATAAAAAATTAAATAAATAAGCATCTCCAAATACCATACCAAATAAAATGTAAATTAGTATACACGAGAAGGAGTATAGGCTGTTATAGCAGATGTCTGTGCATTGTACATAGGCCTATAGTAATTACTTAATCAAACTAATTGCCACAGCTGAAATCATGGGGCTTTTAGTGAAAAAAACAATAAAGAGTTACTCTGTATGCTTCATTCTGAAGAACATCAAGGACTTTATGCCATGCGGGCGTGATGTCTTTCTGACCTTGCAATGCATTAATGCTTGCTGATATAAACAGATACACAAGCACATTAACAATTAATCAAAATAAAAAAGCCCGGGGCAAGTTAAAAACAAACGAACAGGTGCTTACAACAAGGTCAACACCTCAGTGTCGTGGGTGTAAATGGACTCTGACTTGGTAGAATGTACAAACAACAGCTAACAGTTTCAGTCATTTAGGCCAAATGTCATGGTATTTTTTCATGAACACAGAAAAGTTGGTTGGAAGTCAATACGTTGAAATGAATTTGTGTCAAACAAGGTTTTGAGAGATGATACAGCAAACTGAGATCATATCTTGAAATCTCCAAATTGTCATCTGTGAAATAATTGCATCTTTCTTTCATTAATTTGGCATTTTTGTCTTGGATTGAAGCCTTTAGAAGCATTGTTCTACCACTTACTATACATTATTGCTCGAAAGTCTGCAGTAAATATTTTCCTGTTATTAGATTGCAACCTTTTATATATGTTATCAATCAGATCTTCAGTACCAATACCAGAGACTTAAATACATTTTTGACTCCATGTTCATCATTACTGGCTTTAGTTGTGTATCAGTTACATTCCCTCGAGAACAGTCTTTTTCAGAAAGCAAGTGTAAAGTCAAGGAGGTTACACCAAAAGAAAGACAGAGGTCTGGTACTGTATGTGGCCTCAGTTCCTCACCGAGAGGAAACCATTAGATGGGTATGACAATGGCTTTCTTAACTTATATCAGATGGCCCCATTTCACAACTGATTATACAGGATTGGGACTCAACATCCAAAGTACTTGAGGTGGTGTAAACATCTTAAGTTTCTTTCAGATTTTATTTGGAAATCCATGATCAGCACTATCCTCCTCCTGGGACGTTTGGCCATAAGCTTGATCTCAACAAACTCATGGCTGGGTGTACTAAATACAGCACCATTAAAAAGAAGAAAAAAAGTGGAGTAGAAGACTGACACGTGAAGAAACTGTTGAATAAAGTTATTTTGTTTTCTTTGCCCACAAAAAAGTAGATTTAGCTTCATAAAAGGGATCTCATAGCTTTATAAAGCAATGGCCTGTTCACAGCAGGATAACGATAAAAACGTGTGATAGCGTTTATTGATAGCGATTTATTAATATTAAACACGATTTATAGAACTATAGCTTCATCTTTGGGTCTCCTTCACTAAACGTGCGTACACACACAATTTTGCGTGAAATGTGCGTACGGCGTTTTCATGAAAAAATCATGATTCATACATCTAAAATGTATTCTAAATGTGTGAAAAAATTCATACCACACATATGCAATAATCATGTATGCCCAGGGCCTTTTAAGCATGTATAAAGAACTCAACATATAATTAGATATGAGCGCATATAATTAGAGAGCGCACAGATATGATTGCTGAGACAAACATAAATAGGACATTTTCTGGCTTCCACCTCCATGCTGCCTCTCGACTGACCTGTCTTTCCCCCAAATATTATATATATATATATATATATGTGATATTTGTGTGTTGTCGGAGGGGTCCAATTTCACTGCGTGTAACAGTGTATGTGACAAATAAAGGTTTAAATATCCTACTATTTAATATAATTAATATTAATATTTAGTATAATATAAGATATAATATAATATCCTACTATTTTTTTTTAATATTGAGAAAATATTAAATTGTATTTCTGTAATTTTGCAATTGATATTTCTTTAATCTTAAATAAAACTGAGAAATGGATTAGTCTTATTTGTGACTGAATTATTCTGTGAATCAGATATTCAGATTCATTGAAAATACTTTTATTATGTGTTTGAAAATTGTAATTTTAGTGGCTGTTTTGTGTGAATGCATGGAAATAAGTCCAGTCCAGAGAAGCCAATCTGTGAGCCTCCTTCTGACATGATTTCTACTGACTGTCTTCTGACATCTGATAAAAAACTAATGTCATGTTTGCTGTGAACAGCTTTCATCACCTCGCTGAGAGTTAAATGAACTGCGGTCATTCATGCTGCTATATATCCGATCACTCACAGACATCTGACAGCTGTCAAACATCATTCCTGCTTTTCTCTTTTCAGGAAGCAGCACTTCAGTGTGTTTGGTTTTGATGAGCTTGAACAGAGTGAGGAGACCGAGGCAATCGCTCAAGGCTCCTAGCGCCAAGGAAAATCTCTCAAATAAACAGTTGTTCTAACTAACAATTTTGATATTTGCCAATTTCCATCTTACGAAAATAACTTACAAAGAATTATACTGTAGTTAGGACATCATTTTTTAAATTATGTTTATATTTAAATCATAATTATATCATAATTTGCAATAATAAAAGAATAATTTAAGAATAATAATTTATCTCATAGTTGTGACTTAGTATGTCATCATTTTAACTTTTTATCTTATTTTGAAATAAATATTTGCCTGTACCAAAACACAGCTTATATTCTTATCTGGCAGAAATGGGCCTCCATATTATCAGATCATTTTCAGGCATTTGGATCTCTAGTTTGATGAAAGATTCATGCATTCATCAATTCATTCATTATTTTTTTGCCTCATTTACAAAGCCAAAGCTAGACATCGTGTGGTTGCTTATGACACATGTTTAGTGATACAGAATATACTGTTGCTGCCATAGAGCACAGGCTGTGCTTTCCTCATATATATGGATATTTTATATATTTTTCTAGGGTTTTGGGTTTGGCTCTAGTTTCTCAGAACAGCTGGGCTCGACTGTTCAATTACAAGCTACTTTTAACTTTCAAGTTTATGTGCCGTGCCTTTCTGTGGTTCTTGACCAGGTCAACATTTGGTGGAAATCATATATACTTAAGGATCATATATATTTAAACATGACTAAAATGTAGAAGTTATTACGAAGGCCGAGTTGGCAGCACCTCTGTTATCTTAGATGACGTCAGATTCCACCACGACCTCCAGTGTCCTCTCATAGAATCAAATACACGGTGAAAAGCAATGCAAAGTGATTGTAGTTTATTGAAATCAACATAACTTTGGTTTATTAGGGGTCATAGCGGAAATAAAAATGCTAATGCACAAGCCAGGTAGCATGTGTTTTCTTTGTTCATTGCTTAAGTCCACAGCTCATTAATGCACCTGCATCGCTTCAGCTCTAGCTGCTGTCAGAAGCAGACTCATTTACACAAAATATGTAATAAAATCAGCTGAAAGTCCTCCAGAGAAAACCAAGCTTTACTGTAATTGCGGTTTTATGAAGCTGAAAAAAACAATCTGCTGTAATCATTGTAAGTTATGATCTTCTGCTATCAAATAACCTGCTCTTGGACTGCACAGTTCACATGAACTGGTCTTTTAACCAGTTCATGTGAAATGCTATGCAAGCACACAGTAATGCGTGCACTTCTCAGACTTTTCAATGGGAGAAAAAAAAAAAAAACAACTGTTGGCAGAATTTTGGACGGCAAACCACAAAATACATGGAGAGGGGTAAAATTAGCAAATTAATACCATGTGTATGACAAGATGATTTATTTTTTTCGTCTCTGGTTGGGTTTGTGAACCTTCTACTTAATTAAAGTTTATTTTACTGTTTGTTGGTCAGATTTTGTGAATGCTCATCTAATAACCTCTAATAAAACTACATTTTTATGGTTCAGCTACTGTGGGGTCATCAGTTATTATTACTATGTATATCATAGGTTTCTGTTATTTGAATGTGTTAATGTGTTATTTTACAGAAAAGGCATAACTTACATTAGGAACAGTTCACATAAAATGTCATTTTAAATATAGAGAGATATTTTGTAATAGAATATATATATATATTATTATTTGTAAATAGAATTTCCATCTTGCATGCTTTCTTCATATTTGTCATCCTTTTTAACTAAATGCATGCTACGGATGCGAAAATGCAGAACCTGATCCGGGTTTCTTTTTTTATGACAAACAAACGTTTCAGAGGCAGTGTGTGGACACAGAGAAACATGGAAAATAAAAAGGAATTGGAAAAGGAACATAATATACAAGCCATGTTTTCTTTTATAATACTATTTTTTTCCCGTTAGATCACTCTTTTCACAACCAAACCTAATAGAAGCAATGCATGTTATATTTTTATGCAAACAGAGCTATTTTTAAATACTCAGTGAAGCGTGTGTAAATTGCACCTTTAGAGCATCTCATTATGCACATTATATAAGACGAGGCCTTTGTGTTGGCTATTATGCCCTTTCAACAATACTGTCTGAATATGTTTGCAATAACCCTGTGATAATACCACAAACCAGATCTCATCCTTAAACAGAAGGCACATAAATTACCACCAATGAGGCGTTCTGAAGTCAAACCCTCCTGCTGTAAAATTACATTTACAGTTTTATACAGCAAATGTTATTTCCTGCACTGCAAAGTGACCAATAAATTAGGATTGGGATTTACAGCTCTGCCCGAAACCCACCAGGGCCAGAATAACAGCCATATTAACCAGTGTAACCACAGACTACTGCACATATGTATCGGTTCCCCTACACCATTAAACATAGCATGCCCATACATCATAGCTGTAATTGTCATTTTTAGATAAATATTGAATCACAGTAATTCATTTGAAAGCTGGGTACTGCTGCAGAGTGTCACTGATTCACAAGTGTGTATTTTATTGGTTAATGCCATAGTGAATGAGTCCCCCTGGGAAATCATCTTTAGTCATAATGAACTATAGAAAAACATGTGCTTTTAACAAACTCTCTCTGGCACATGTCTCCAGGGCAGATATTCAAAGCAGTGTAATGCCACGCATGAGGTAATGACTGCTCGACTCGAGCGAGGGATTCTGGGTAAACTCTCAGTCAGTGTTTGGGATTGACCACCTTCTGGATTTGGCAGCTCTTGAAGTGTTGCGTTCGTACAGCAGCTCAATATAAACACAATAATCCCGCTGCTCCTCTGTCCTCACTGTGTCTGTGGAGAACGAGTGTAGACACAGTGACTGAGAACCTAATGTGCTTTTATACTTAGACTTTCATTGCTACGAGCAAATTCAAACGTCTGCGCACAATTTATATTTATATATATATTTATATATACACACACACACAATAATCAGAATGAACCATAACAATACTACGATTAACAATACATCAGTAATCTATACTTGTTTGATCAAATATATTTTAAGAAATTCTCAAAATTAGAGGCATAAAAATGTATTTCATAAATACCCTATATTTTATTTATTTACTTACCCATATTGTTTCTCTTTCTGTAAACCAAAGATGGTGACTTCAGTAGTAGTTTATAATTATTATTGTTCCAGCCATTTTAAGATGTTCGTATTACATTATAATTATATATTTAGGTAATGTGTAATATTAATTAACTAAATACTTGAGTATTAGCTTAATAATGCATACCTAATTGTTATTATAATTAGGGTTAGGGTTATAATTAGTAAGTACATGTAGCATGTGAAATAAGGACACCTTAAAATAAAGTGTTACCTAATTTTCATTAAATATATAATATTTAATTTGTTTATATATATATATATATATATATATATATATTCTCAATATGTGCATTTCTATATATAAATATGGATGTTTTCAACATTTTGACGTTCTCAGGAAATGGCTTAGATATTTTACAAAGCCGTCTGATTCATGAAAGCAGTGTGTGTGCAGTATAGGAATAGTACAGGAATAGAGTTCAAGCACTTCATAATAAATGTGTGAATACTGAGAGTTAATTTGACTTATCCTGTGGCTGTGAATTAGCATTTAACATGAGTCTGTGTACAACACGTACATCAGAGAGGCATAATTACCCACAGCACACACAGTCTGAGATACATTTGAAATGCAATTATGATGGAAAAGAGTTATTATGAGTGAAATACGTCAGCCATTTCAATTAACTGTGAATATGACAATAATTACAGAGTAATAAAGCCCTCTTCGTCCCATTTTCCTGAACTTACAATCACAAGGATCTATCGCAGGTGTAGTTGGGCTAAAAGAAGATACTTTTTATCATTTACTGGCATTGTTAATTACTTTGTTTTTTAAATTATCCCTAGGGATACCGCATTCCAACTATAATGTTCAAAGCGTTTATTTATTTATTTAATTAAGCATTAATTTAATATGTATGTTTATAAAGAAATTACTACATTAGTGATATTGGCCAATTTTTTTAACAAAGTTGTAATTAACAAAAATATATTATTAATATAATAATATAAATATATACTACCAAACTATGAAAATAATATATATTCATTTTAAATCATTTATGGAAAAAAAAAATAATAATAATAATAATGTAATAATAATAATAATAATAATAATATTATATATATATATATATATATATATATGTAACGGTATCGAAATTTCACAGTACGGTAATTCCTCGGTATGAACGGCACGGTACGGTATTTATTGAATCATTTACATAAAAAACCAAACTAATGAAGAGACTCCAAAAAAAGGTGCCAGAAGTGTTTATTAAACAGTTTACATGAACATTGAACATATCAATGGCACACACATTAGCCATCTATCTGTAAACTTTGAAACAGGAACTTCAATTTTAATAACAAAAAATTATTAAATCCTTCCATGTTATTCAATGCACCCTAATTCTCAATATAACTGTTTTCACTGATATGTTTAATGGTTTCTGTTGTCAGAAAAACAGAATGAATATGAAATAGTGACTGAAATGCACCCCATAATAAGGCCTACTGAACTAGCTCTACTTTACAAGATGTTCATCTAGATTAAAATCCTTATTTATAATCGTTTATAATTATATCATTATATTCATAATAATGAAACCAAGCACACATAAGATATAGACAATGGCTATGCTGTGATTTTGGCTCTGTTTGCATGTAAAATAGAGTTAGAATCAACAGAATATCTATTTTAACTGAAAGAACAGAACAGAGAGAGAGGTGCGTGAGCTGAGAGAAGAACAAGAGCTCGCGCGGCAGCACCGGAGACTCGCTGAGGTTTGTCCAAGAAGTCTCTAGATTTGTCACTACTGCAAAGAATGATGTGCACGCTTGGGCTGATGGGAATTGTAGTTCCCGCTGCCTCCCGTTCGCTCCATTCACCTGAGAAGACTCCGGTGATATTGCGGTATGACGGTATACTGAATATATATAAAAACTATAATAACATTTTAATTACTTGAATATATTTATTGATATTGATCATGACATTTTTTTGCTGTATTGAGCATAAATTGACATTCATTAAAATGATTCAATATATACCTCAAATGTCTGCTTTGTCATTTCTAACTTTTAGCTTTTAGATATAAGTAATGTAATGGATAATCTATGGAAGCTAAATAAAAAAAGTATTGCAACTTTTTGACTCACAATTCTGACTTTATTTCTCGCAGTTCTTACTGTTTTTATATATTTGCTATTAGGTTGTGTTATGAATCATAATTGTGATATGTAATGCAATTCTGGGAAATGAAGTCGATAGAAATACAGAAGTACGAAAAAAAACAATCAGAATTGTGAAACACAAAAACAATTCTGTTGCAGGAAAAAGTTAGAATACTTTTTTATTAGAAAAGCTGCAATTTTCTAATAAAATTTTCAGTGTTTTATTATTATTATTATTATTATTACATGGCAGTAAGATGCTTCCATAATAATCTACAAAGCTGTGTATGAAAGACTTAAGAAAACTTTGTTGATTTACTTTGTGATATTTTCCTTTTTTTCCATGTTTCCTGTAATAGCTGATAATTCCATCATCATGGATTTTTGTTTTACATATACACAAGTTATTTGAAATGACACGAGGGTGAGTGAATAAAAGAATTGTTCATGTTTGGTTGAACTCTCTTCTTAATGGCACTGATCGTGCACTGAGCTCACATTTCCCCTTCACTGAGTCTGGCACTGGCAGACTAATATGTTTTATTTGGACTATCGGCATGCCAGCATTATCGAGTGATTAAGAAGCGCTTGCAGTTGTGCTAAATGGCAGTGCCAGCGTGGCTGAATGTTCACCATATGTGGCCAGACAAGGATAATCCGCAGGACAACTGGAAAACATGGCCTAAAACGTGTCCCTTCCACTCAGACGTGACTGAAAGCCGTCTCTTGAAAGATTTAAGACAGACTCACGGTACAGAAGGAGATCTGACTGAATGACAAAGAACAGACAACAGACATTTTTCATCGTCATGAGGAAGGGATGTTTCCCATCTGCGCCCTCGCAAACAACTGAAAACTGAAGCGTCCTCCAAATGGAGCCGTTAACTCAGAAGGAGCAGGGTTTGAAACACTGACCAGCAAAAAGCCTATAAATGTATCCAAGCTGAAAAACAATATATCTATAGGCTTCAGTGAATGTTTTCCATAAATCTACAGTCCTCTCACATGGAGGAATCCTTCATTGTACAACGGTCAGATCCTTTGGTGGCAAAACAGTAACAGATGGATAAAATAGTTTAGCTAAAATTGTCATCACAAAACATTTAAAGGTGAGCATGTAATATTGACAGCAAACCAATGAAATCTGTACAGAAGTCCAAATGTAAAATATTGGAAAGCATTGTTTCTCCCACCTCTTCCTCTTCTGATTGGACACGGGTTGCCAGATTGAGGACACGCAACATTGTTGATGAACTGATTTTTCCTTGTTTTAATATTCATCTGTTCATAGGACTTTTTAGATGCAATCTCTAAACCAACTGGTTTGCTGGCTTCCAGGGCTGTAATTTGCAGGGTTTTCTGCCACCTGGCAACCCATGGTATCAATGAGATAGTACTGAGTAAATTGGCAGTGATTGTGTGATTTCCAAAGTGAAACAAAACAGTTATTCTCACACATAAGGCACATTTCTGTGCTGAACTAGAGAAGCAAGTATGTGAATTTAAATATCTTCAAACAGTTTGTATTTACAACAATCCAAAAATTACATACACAGCACATTGGAAAACCTAATGTTACACACCAAGTTTAGCACTTCAGACAAGAGTGGTGGTTACTCTGAGAAAAATCGGAATACAAAGTCAGTGGTCACAAAAATGTTCTGTTTGTTCTCCACAGGAGACATCTGAGATGACATGTGGGCATGTGATTACCAATTCTGGGTTAACTGTGTCTATAAACACCAAAACCATTGAGATAAATACAACAGCACAGTGCAGCTGAGTATAAACACCTTAAAAACAATCATAAATCACCCAGATGCCACATTCTGTGCAAGTACAGAGAGCCAAGGGTACTCTACAGTAAATAAGGAGCAGAAAGCTTCAGTAATGTGAGTGTCACTTTCAACGTTCTGCCCATAAACAACATTTAACTATTCCAGTAAACTGAGGTCATTTCCAGAAATGAGAAGAATTGAGGGGACACTCGTAGCAGGAAAAGAACAACAGGGCTTTGAGTCATTTACAAGGATTTAGATTTAGAATAAAATAAAGTATTTGACCAAGAAATGAAACTTCTGTCATCATTTACTGGAGTAGATCCAAACCTGTATGAATGTCTTTGTTCTGTTGAACAAATGGTGACCCAAAACAGCCTGGTTACAAACTTTCATCAAAATATCCTCCTTTGACGTTCATACAGGTTTGGAACTACTCAAAGGGCAGTAAATTATGACAGAATTGTAATTTTTGGGTGAACTGTTCCTTTAAGACTTAAAAGGCAATACAAACTGGTTTTGGTTTTTTGGTTTCCAAAGCCCTTAGCCTCTTCAGACAAACAGATAGTCCTGTCTCAAACACACCAGTGATACCATATCTGCCAAAAAGAGCAATATATATATATTTTTCTTGTTCTTAAGCTTTGTTTTATGTCTGGCTAATAGGGTAGCTTTACTTTTATTTTTATTTTTTCTTGCAGTCAGTCCTGTCTTGGTAATTAGCGTGACACACTTTGCAGAAGGAGAATGCAAGAGGTCTTGACTATTTTTATATCCACCCTTGGGATCAAGATGCTCTGCACTCATTAACAAGCTCATTTCCTTCTGCAGATATAAACAAAAGTGCATTAGAGGTGTATCATTACCTTAACAAGACTTGTAGGTTATTTCTCGGTGTAGGGCCACAGACACTGCTGACTCACACTGTAAACCGAATCACTCACTGTAAAATCTAAGAGGCTGACAATGCTTGTAAAAAGCATGCACACTGCGGGACAGTCATTGAACTCATGTATGCTGATGCGGCAGGGATTTTAGAGGGGAACAAATCATTTCTGTTTCCTGTACAAAACCTAGAAGGCTGCAAGGATTATGGGTTTTTGTAAGCCAGCCCGGAAGCTCAGAACCCAGTTTTGCATCATCCTGGTTCCCTGGACAAATAGGATTTCCCCTTTCATTTTTGTATACATGAGCATTTTATAAAGCCTCTAGATGATGCATGCAAAACCTTGAGTTAATTGGAAAAACATTCTAAAACGGGTTTCTTTTGGTAGGTTCATTCAAGTGCATCAGCAGTGATGCTATACTGTGTCATGCCTGATGCAGCATCGTGTTACTGAGGGAACCAGGTTCATATACATAAAGGCATTTATTTCTAGAATCTCAAAATGGTGGAATAATCATATATATAATTTCTGTTCCACTAGACAATCAGGGGAAATTTGAATTTATAGATGCAGAGACATGAGCCAAAACATAGAAGTATTTACTATTGCGCCACCTACAGTCAGATCAGGTGTGGGGTTTGGGACCATCCTGCCAAATGTGGTGTTTCTAGGACTTATGGCAGAAGACAAAGAAGAAAAAAGGTTAGTACAAAAACAATGGAGTCCTCAGAAACCCAAGTGAAAAATGCATTTCATCTTGAACATACTTGATTTCCTCTCTTTTCTCCACAGACTCTCCCGAGGTCTTCGGTTTCTCTGTATCTTGGCTCTGGAAAGTGTGAGATAAAGAACTGTAGTTTATACCGCTGTGGGAGTTTTTGGAGCCACACGTTCTGAGGATTAAAAACGGCCCTCAGCGTCTCCCTGAAGCAACACTGCATTGGATTGATGGATGCTCATTATTTTCTCATTTTGGTGCTCCACTGAAGTAGTACAAGGCTTAAACTCTCTCATTTGTGTAGTGGTAGATCCCTCCGTTGTAGTTAAACGCTTGATTTCACTCCCACAGTGAGCAAGGACGGTATAAAGGCGGCCAGTCTGGCCCATGCCCATAGGCTCTGTCTCTATTCTCTTTTCTGCAAAGGTTTATAGGCCTAAAAGAACTCACAGAGAACTCATTTATTTATAGTGCTGTATGTGTCCTTTTAACAGTCTAATTATAATAGGCCTGAAATGGTTGCAGTTAGAGTTGTGTGGTTTTTTTTGTATGTTATAGAGCTGTTTTTTCTATTGATTACCCAAGAGAAAAAAAATAGGAAAATAATAATACGTCTCTCAAAATAAATTAAGTAGGCATATTGCAGTAGCCTTGATTTTATTAAGTCGAATTTTAATTTGCAATAAATAAATCAAATATGTATAAAATACTCTAATGTGCCAAGCCATCTGAGCTGACCAAACCAGAAACAGTTAAAGTGCAGGCCTGCCAATATTTAAAATGAAAGCTTATGTTTTTGACCATAAAGGAGCAGGTAATACTGCAGCAATCTAAGGCTGTAGATGCATACATTTTGCATCGTGTAGGCATTTCGTTCAGACAGAGCCGGTGAAACCAAAGACAAGGGGGAAAGACTGGATAGGGAAGGCTTTGTCTTTGTGAGGATGTAGTCTAAGAATGTATGAAGAAGTATCCCCAAAACCCAGTGTCTGGTCCTGTCATAATCATGGTACTCCAAAACATTTGGTTATGCAATCGGTGGGTGTGTTCTGAAACTCCACCTTCTGTGACAAGATTTTTTTCGCTCGGTTTCTCATTCAGTCGAGGTCAGGCAATGGAAGTCACTATTTATAATATATATATATTGTGGCCAGCCGCCCGAGCACTCGCCAGCGTCGCCCTGGCAACAAACACAACCCAGCTGCACCTCGTCAATTTCGGCTGATCAGCCGCGGCGGCAGCTCATC
>JAUMHI010000065.1:5198106-5210648 GCA_032359435.1 Enteromius unitaeniatus
GTCTGTTTGATTATAAATGTAAATATTTTCTTCTTTTTACATAAAATTCTGTTCCAAGTTCCTGGTCATGGCAAGTTAAACCATCAAACACCACTTAAAAAAGAAATCCTATAGGTCTTTTTGTTTTAATAAAAAATGTCATTGATGGCTGGTTAATTTTGATGGTCATTTTGAACTCTCTAAAACATAATTTTCCATACGGTTCAGTTTGTTCAGGACCTCAGTAGTGGGTCTGACATCACTAACTCTGTAACTAAGGAAACATTTAGTATAATGACTCTCATTACAACAAAACTCTTCAGTTACTACACTTAAACCCTTCATTTCATGGTTAATACAATGGCATCCAAAAAGTAATAACATTTCTGATGGTTCAGTACACCTCTAATGAAACACAAAGAGATTTCATTGACTGTGCACTGAGTCTTATTGTCTGCATTGCATACCTGATGCTTTGAGTCACTTCTTCAAAACAAAAACGTCTGCGATGCATTACAGTACCATCTTGTTTGCATTAAATTACTGATTTAAAAACCTGATTTCAACTTAATATTGCACATCAAAAAGGATTTAAGAAAATTAAAGCCAGGTCATTTTCAGGGCCCATCTGTCAGTCTGGCCACTGGTAAAGAGCTCAGGATGCGAGGGGATTCATTTCGAGAACCATTTCCCTTCTGGTGTCACATCACACCAACACAGTCGTATTTAAACTGCCTTTAGAAAGACCTTTTGGATATTTCCCAAGGTATTTTCAGTGTCAGAGAATAACTGACCCATTAATACATAATTCCAGATCTGGAAAACCTAGACGAACGGAGAACTGAGGTTTATGAGGAATGTATACTGTACGTGGGAGGACAGGCACTCATCTTGTTTTAGTAAACGCTCCTCGTGGATCAGCATTGACCCTCTGCTTTGGTCACAGATGTTCTTTCTCTGCCCTGGAGACTTTAATATAATCACAGCACTATTTTAATCTGCTGCTTTGCAGATGTTTGATTAGGAACCTAGTATGTGTCGTTCTTCATTTTTCCACCAGGAGGGCTTTTATCTGTGATCTTAATAACCAAGATTCCTTTATTTTCTCTCCTTTATTCTCCAGCGTCCTCCCAGACAGTGTCCTACGTCTTTCTGGAGGATGCTCAAAATAAGCTGGCTCTTCCTCTCCAATCTATGAGAAAAGAGAAGAGACTGCAATTATTTTTGTTCTCTTCCAAGATAAAGAGAAAAAAAGAATTATCTTCAATGGTTTTTCAAACAAAACTCCATTCTATCAAGATTCCAGATGAATGAATTCTTTTCAGTGTCAGGGAATGAGACAGAGAAGTCAGAAATGTCATATTGTAAGCAGACAAAGAGGCTTGTTAAAACCTTGTATTGACATTAGGACATGTGACATCATTTAGAAAAGAGTAATATTAGTATATGTAAGTAGGCTTTGAATGAACAATATCAACATACTGAAGGCATGTAAAACATTTTTGGAAGAATAGAAACACAACGGACACACTTTAGTCCACTCTAGACTTTCTACTAACTTTAAGTAATTTCACAACATGTCAACCATGTTTCATTGGATTATTAGTAGATGTTTAGGTTAGTGTTAGTAGAATACGTTGCTATGTATTGCAAAGTTGTTAGACTATTTATACAGAAATATTAGGCAGACAGTATTAACACTCTAATGACTAGCTGACATTTGTTAAGCTGCTTCTTCTAGTTATTAGAGCGTCCCAGCACTGTCAAAATAATGGTTTTTAACACATTCCTTATTCAAAGATACATGCTGAACTTTTATATATATTTTAAAAATCTGTTTTTAGTTCTGTTTTATGTTTTATTAAAATATACACACAACTTCAAAGTTGTTCATAAAATATTTGTTTTGCATGAACTTTATAGTAACAAAAGTCCCCTTTAATTCTGACAGGGTTGATTCATTAAACTTTTCTTTAAGTGAAAAAAACGTCTCTGTAATGCAGTCATAAAGTCATTCAGAGCTGCTTGGCAGAGGCATTATGTTGTTATGATTACAACCATTAAACCTGAGCTAAAAGTTACTATCCTTCCAACAATGTGAGGACAAATCACCTCTGAAGTGATTCAGGTTTGAGTGCCTTGAATGCCAATGGAAACTTTCCATGAGACAAAAAGCAGCCTGAGGACTGATGTTCGTTTTTCTACCGGCTGCCATTTTGTTTCATTTGATGGCACATTCTTTTTAAAAGAGCTGAAAGGGCATTTTTCTCATGAATATTTACGAGTTGATTTGCATAAGCTCCGGAACATGCCCACGACTAAGAATGCTGTGATTAAATATAGTTTATAAATCAGATGATTTATTGTGCATTTTCTTTATTTGATTTGATGGGTTAGACAACAAATTGTCTACAAATCAAATAACGAGATGTTTTTCCAAGTTTAAATGGAGGGTTTATGCATGTGTAGCATTAAAATCATTTATTCTCCAGTGCAAGGAAATAGACAGTCATATTCCTTCAGAGGTAGAGCCGGCGCCGACTGATTCTTCAAGAGTAGCTGTTGCTGAGATGGTCTGCTCAGCTCATTATTTTAATATATTGCTAATGTATATTTTTGGTCCACCATAGAGTGTCCTGTGCACACTTTGTACATCTATCTTTACAACCACAAATTACTGTCCTGTAACATTTTATGATGCAATAAACATGGGTTATTGGGAGATGAAAGAAGCAGTGTTCCATAAAACAGCTTTACTGTAAGGATGTGCAGATGCTGTTGAAACCTCTAATAAAATCCGCTCTGGACACACTGAACACTCTCCACCTGTTTGTGATTAAGAGGGACTCTGGAGGGCACCATCTGCTCTCTGGCTTTCTGACCAGAGCGAGGAAGAAGGGAAAGGAAGGATAACAACTGGAGAAGACCTCGAGGGAGCTGTGAAATCCAGTAAGTCTAGTCTGTCTCCCAGTCACTTCAGAGCATTTACACATCCCTGCGCTACCTTGAATCCTTGTCAAGCACAGTATACTGTCAAGCTAGCATTGAGTCTTTGAGGGAAACTCCAGGTTAATGCACTTCTGTCTGACATCTGGAACTTGAGACTGCGGTATCATCTCATAATTCTGACTCAAAGAAAAAAAGTGGAAGTGTTGGGCAGCTTTACATGTCTTGGTGTCCCATTTGAACATAGCGCAACATAAGACTAAACAAACAGCACACTCGTGTGTATATCATTTGTCAGAACGTCTCAAGAAAGATGGTAATGCAAGGACACTTCTAAGTTTACATACAACAGCCTGCACAGCAGCAACATACTAGTAAAGGATTTTCACTGCAACATACAATATGCTTCGACTGATCATTAATATCTATCCTATAAGATACAATACTTTAGCAACAAGACAAAGGGATGTAGTTGTTGTGAAAACGGCACTGACTGCAGTGATTGTCCCCTTTACGTTTAAAATCTATGACCTGCCCAACTCGGAAATATTCCGATATTTTTGAATACAATATGTACTTATTGGTACATATTTTTTGTCTTGCTAAAAAGTGCACCCAGGTACATTTATGTCATGAGACTAAGTAGAATATTTATTCCAAAAACAGAATAAAAAAACATAAAATTCTGCCGTTTTTTGAACAGATGATGGAAAGCAAAACTTAAAGTTTCATTCTATTAACTTTCATGTGTTGTGTTTTTAAGCTTGACACGGAGCTTACACTTCACCCATTGGATGTAGTTACGAAGAATAATACTAAAGTCAGGGTTGATCGATCTGCCTCGAGTTCACAGGTCAGATATCTGACTTCAAGCAGCGTTATAGACATTATTTCCAAGTAGGTAAAATCTGAATTCAAGTCATCTGGAACACAGCATAACATGGTAGTAGTTCTTCTAAATAAAGCCTCTGTTCTGTCTTGTACCACCTTTATTCTGTGATAAATGTGAATCTTAAGGTGTTTTCTGTATAATTTAGTTTTGCACCTTAACAAACAACAAGCAGACAAGAAAGGTTCATTCTTTAAAGGACTACAATGACATTTACTTGCAATAAAAGATTGTAATAAATTCTGCAATAACAATATATTTCATAAGACAGTTAACTGAACTGGATAGCTGAAGGAACATTAGAAGCAATTACAAAAAATATATTTCAAATGATGCTTTTACAAGAGAAAATAAAGGTGGATTTAAATACTTTCTTCTTCTCATCTCAGTTTAATATGCAAAGACAAATATTGTAAGCAATCCATTGGTAGATGACTGTGCTGCTGTCAAAACATTGCTCTGAGCATCTCAACACAGCAATTGGGCTCAGTGTTTGTTTTGTTTTCTCTTTTGTATATATAGGTGATTGTACAAAAAAAAACTATTACTGTACATATTATATGGTGTTCCACAAGGATCAATCCTTGGCCTCGTTTTTAAGAAATATATATATATATATATATACAATGCAGTGAAATTTAAAGCGAGAATATATTACACCAGTCTGGTGGCAATTATTTTTAGTCTATAAAACATTTCAAGTCTTGCACCGTTTTAAATTTCTGACTGTTTGTCTAAATATAATCCTAACAGAACATCACAATCCTCTATAGCACTGGTATTTTGGCAAAATACATCTTAAGCAATCTGGTAGTACCTCTTTTAATCATTTATGCTCCAGAAATCTGGAACAGTCTACCGAGTGAGAGTCCACTAGTATTCATATTTTAAAAGCCGGGTTAAGACATGTCTTTTTAAGGTAGCTTAGTGTGTCATTTTGCATTTATATTTCATACCTTATTTCTTTTTTTCATTTAAAAAATTAGTTTTTTGCTTGTGATACACTTTGATGTATTTTATGTATGAAAATAAACTGATGTAGCATTAGCTTTTTATCATTTTTATATTGTCATTTTTAGTACTTCAGTTAAAAACACGTTTTAGTTTTGTTAGTTGCCAATGTAACATTTTATTTAGAAAATATATTTGTTTAAAAACAAACAATACAAATAGTTAATTATAAAACATTTCTATATTTAAATTAGGCCCAATTTAATTTGATTTTCTCTTTATTCAAAAAGTAAGTAAGACATAAAAAAATAACAATAAATAAATGGAAGTGTTCAAAGTCACCGATTTGAAGTCTTTATTTTTGCAGTTTCACACACGTTCTTTCAAAGAAAGGGTCAAATCTTGACTTCACTGCAAGTCAATGATCTGATTTATTAAGAAATTAATGAAAAAAAATATCTGACCACTTTTAGTTTCTTATTCATTGATTATGTGAAGGCTGCCAAAAAATAACTGATTTTGTTTGGCAATCTTGACTTGATGAAAGAGTTTTGCTGTGGTCTGAGGTGAATGAGGGAAGAATAGAGGCTTAACTGCTGCAGTTCTGTAATAAGAGGTATATTCACTGCACATCAAGAACAAAGATCCAGAGACTGTACAAAACAGGTCAAGGTCACCATGAAGATAAAAGACAGAAAGCCACAATAACTCAAAAGAAGAGTTAGCTTGAATTAATGAGAAGAAAAAATTTTAGGGTTGCTTACCTGATGGTATTTTGAAAGATTTTAACACCTAAAAATGGTTCACATTTTTAATATGAACACGTTTTTTCCAATTTCTGCAAGATCTGCCTCAGGAAGAAGATTTCTCTTGTTTGGTGAAGGCCTTTGAAAATCCATAACAGAAATGTTTTGTACAGCCTCAGCACTTACACTGTAAAAAATGGGCATGATTTTAATAGTAAAAAACTGAAAATGCTGTGGTAAAAACGGGTTAATGGTAAATTTCTGTCAAATTTACAGGGAAAAAACATAAACTGACATTCCCAGAATTCCTTGCATTGCATTACAACTGTTGTTTAAATTTGTTGTAATTACGGTATTTAACTGTAGGCTAATTAAAACCGTAAAACCATATTTTTAATTACCATGTTTTTTTAGAAAATGCTGCCAACCACAGCTTATTTTTTACAGTAAATGTTATGGAATCTTTTTTTACAGAGTATACATTTAGAAAGAGAAGAATGACATCTGTGGATGTTTGTCTTCAGCTGCTCCTCAAGTAGCTAGTCATTTTTTAAGAGTTTGTGAGGGAGTGAAGCCTGACACTGTGGGGGTTTGCACTGACGCCGCTAATAGTCACAGATTACAGAACGGGCCAGTGGGGCCGCTGCCCTGCCAAGGGCCCACACCGAGATTGTGCAAGATTGTCCGGAGATCTTGCTCAGGGGCTGACGCAAACGGGGGAACGCTGTCTTAAGGCTATGCTAAAGGGCCGACGCAAACATTGAGCGAGTGTTATCTCTTCTCAGGGGTCCACACGACCCATAATCCGTCCCTGGTCACATACAAATAGAAGTGCCTATGAGTAGAATGAAAAAGGGGCGCACTATACTTGTCAGCTGAGAGACGTGAAGGTTGTCTGGAGAAGATGCTGCAGCTGCAGCTGAACCTCCACAAAGTGTCAATGGAGAGAAAAGATACTGTACTGCAGTGACAAGACACAGTAAGCATCGTCTGCCTCGTCACGCACTGCCAGCAGGACTCTTCTTGTCCATGTGTTGAAGATGATGTTTTGGGCAAAGACATTATTTGAAGGAAATCTCCCCTCAGAAGTCTCTTCTGTAACCAGCTGATAGGGAACATTCTCACGAGTTTCACATATGTTTTAAAAAGTTATAAATTATAATTCACCCACAAATGTTGTCCACAAAGGAAGATATTTTGAAGGATGATGGTAACTAAACAGTTGATGGTCAGGAAGGCTACTTTGGAAATTCAGTAGATTACAGATTATTTTAAAAGGTGAAAAGAAGAGATCATTCTAAAATAATACCCATTTCAAATCATAACAAAAAATTTTTTTAATAGCTACTGTTTATTAAATCAAATCTTTGCATAGCTATAACAGAAAACACTGGCATCTAACAGTGCCTTGGGGAAAAAATGAAGCAGATACACAAACCCAAATAGGAAATAAAACAAATATTAAATAAATGTGGAACATTGGAGTCTTATATTTTAAAAAGATAGAAAGTGAAAGAAATCAGTCAAACCTGTATGAATGTAGAATATATTGAGATGTTACGCTCTTTGTAATCATTATCATTTTCATAAGTAACTTTTTCTCAGTATGTATAACAGATTACAGTTTTATTTTTTTAGCCATTGACGTCTATATTAAGGGAAACAAATAACTTGTGTTGTGTTACGCGTTAATTAAGACAGGCGTGGAACAACATGAGGGTTAGTAAATGATGACAACATTTTTGTCTGAATCTATAAAAACAAACTTTCCAGGAACATTATACTTTGGGTAAAAATGAAGTTGGTAAAACGTTCTGGTAGCACTTTCTATTGAGCTTGTATTTCTAATATATTATAAGAGTATTCTTAAGACATAATGAATGCGTAATAACTAGATAAAACAGTTTGTCGAGAAAAACTTTAAGTTGGCTTGAGCTGAAAGTTTGAAAAATGTAAAACAGTTTAAGTTTAAAAAGTTTTAAAAGTTTAAGTTTTAAGTGTTTTCAGTCTGAACGAGTTAGAAATAGTCTGATTATAAAGTCAGATTATAGATAGATAGGTGACTAGCAACAAGCTTCCTACCCTGCCTAAGTCTAATACTCTTAGCTTTATATAATAAACATAGCTTTTTCTTCAGCTGAAAGTATTAGCTATCTCACATTAGCCTCACAGGAAACACTCACAGGATGATGATCTTAAAGAAACAAGATATGATATAGTTCATTGTAAATTAAATAGATTTAATACGGTGTTCATTGTGTGTCATACATAATCACACTCTTAAAAGATATAACCACAAATACATAAATACTGTAATGTATTGTAATTATTTGTATGATTCTTCATGAGATGTTATAACACATTATGTTTATGAATATATATCATAAATACAGGCTTCATAGAAAGTGTTGTGACCTTTAACCCACAGTCTAATCATGAGCAGAAAACGGGACACTTCCAGGAAGATTTCACAACAGTTATCTCACAATGTTGAATCTGTTACCTGAGAACATGTGTGACCCTGAATCATGGGTAAGTGATGTGTGACCAGTCTCGGATCAAAATGTGATTGTTATCATTTGGCATTTACACATCCAAAGCCAAGCTGTGATCTAAAAGCCTTTATTTGATGCCCTCTGAAGCCCCTGCTGAGAGAATCAAAAATGAAACTGATTAAAAAGCTTCACATGTCTGAAAGTTTGATGGGGTAAAATAAGGAAAAGGCTTTTTTAAAAGATCCCCGCAGTGCAGAAAAAGGCATCACCAAACAATTTGAGCAGCGCTGAGGACTGAGTGGAAACGAGAGTGTAAACCAGGTCATGAGAGAGTGTAATGATGGGAACAGCACAGGTACGGCTGAGCAGACCTTTAAAGAGTCATCAGTATGCCAGGCTTGTTCTGTAGACGTTCTGGAACTGTTTTTATTCTTCAGGAACAGAATAAAGCAGCAGGGAGTCTCGTTGACGTCTTTTGCAAACTCACCTTAATAGGCCCTCTGGCTCTAATTTTACTCTCACAGGAGGTATAAAAGCATTTTTGTGCTTCATTCTTATTTTTGGCAGTCGAAGACCAAGGAAGACAGCAGCCCGTGGATCAGAGTCTCAGCTGAGATCACAGTCTTTTATGATTGTACCCAAAATTCTTCTAATCTCATATCATCCTTTTTCCATTGATGCAGAACCAGCGTTTGTGAGTCACGTTTATTTTAGCTGGAACTTTTCTAGGATGTAATCGTAGGCCTGCGTGGTGATACCGAAACATTGAAATCTTCAGCATAAAGACGGAGGAGCCTCTAGCAGTGATGCTCTTCATTTACTGCACTTGAAAGTCTTTAATCGCTGTAAAGACGGGTGGGTTATGTTTTTCTATCCTAGTGTTTCCATTTCCAAGAGCGTTCCAGTCCCCACAGGCCTTTGCTGGCTTGAATATTCATGAGCTTACGGCATGTTGCTTGTTTTGTGCGAATGTTAAAGCATCTAGAACAAGACTGCTTGCGTCATTCCATCAGGTATAAAACAATCGTGAGCTTAATCATTGTGAGCTTGATTTTCCACAAATGAACTAATGTGGATTTTGTATCCAAGTAGTTTCCATGTTTGCCAGTTTTAAACTCTGTCATGGGTTGCTGTGTGAGGAGTATTTATGCTTTTACAGCGACACCTTGTGGGGAAATGATGAATGTTTTGGCTCCAGATATGATGGGGTAAGGCTACTCCATTAAGGCTCCTTTAATAATTGTGTTTAGGCAGCAAAAACAGATTCAAGATTACACATGTTCCCTTGATAACAAATGTATTATTATGTATGCACCAATAGTTATAGAACCTAAAATACTGAAATATTTCATTGAATAGGGTCTGTAGATATATTTGGGGGTAAAGCAGTAAAATGCAACACAGTAGTTAACCCCTTGAGATGCAGCATCTCGTTCTCAACAATCTCTACATAATCACAACATAACACAAAAGGAGAGAAAGAAACAACCACCACAAATTATCACTGGATAAAACAGTGTCGAGACAAACTTTAAGTTGGCTTGAGAAAGCAGTGGCTAAAAGTTTAAAATAGGTTAAAATAGTTTCAGTTAAAAAAGTTTAAACAGTTACTAGTTGCTAGCATGATTAGCAGGGTACTAGCATGTTGTTAACATGATTAGCAAAATAGCATCATCAGCAGCTGAAAGCACATCATTATTAAATTAAGCACTTCAAGTAATGTGTGCACTTTTAAAAATAACCAGTATCTCACATGTGGACAATAAGAACAGCTACAGAGCAACGTAAAACCTTCCCTAGTAAATATTATTATTATATTTAAAATAGATTTATTTCATACTAAGTATAGTTGAAAGCTATTAACATATTAACTGATATAAAGCTGATATAAACATTTAATCAAACTGTATTTGGAGTATTACTTGTGCACAATGCATGTCTTATTTAATAAGCCGGTAATTTTTTGGGTACTATTGCCCTTTAAATGCCAAATATTTAAAGTGTACCTACAGCATACTCACTCAATAAAACACAAGAGTGCTTATTCTGGCTTTTTTAAAACTCTTTTTTAACAATTAAAAAAAAACATAAATAACAAAAGTAACAGAAACTTAAATTAATTTGGCATACCACCACATTAAGGTAATATCATTATTAATATTGTGTGGATTAGTTCAATCATCAATGAAATTGCAGGTATAAAGGCTTCAGTATACACAAAAAAAGCGATGTCAAACATGAATCAGGTCTAATTGTTTATTACTGCCACAACAGTCCCAGACGAATACAAGGCACTGATTGACTACAGTGCACTGAGAAAAGTGTTTACACCGTGTGCAGAGGAGCTCCAGTGTGTTATTAGGGCTAGATGAGCTGTTTTATTACTTTATTACTACTGCTCTGGTCTGAGAGTTTCTGGAGCTCTTGGCATCACTGTTTCCTCACCTCAGGCCCAAAGCCTGTTTGATGAGTTAGTATTTTAAGGCTGAGAGACCCAAAGTTTTATTATTTCTTCAGTTCTTAAGTAGATTAGGACTAAACTTGGCAAGCAAAAGAGCCAATTATACTCCAAGAGGAACAGGGACGTGCTTCATTTCAGTTGCTTTGTTTATGGTTGGAGTTTAAAGGAAGTCAGATTTTCTTGGTGAATAATTGGGTATCACCACTCTATTAGCATTGAGAGGAAGCGGGCTGAAGGAGAGACGTCCTGTCATTACCTAGTGCCACAATAATCGATTAAAGTTTGGATACTGTTTAGAACTTCTTTCTGTTTTAACATACTTTACAATAGTGTTTATTCATGAATCAGTGTCATTCCTCCAGAATTCTTTTAATAGATATAAAATAAATGATTACAGAATAAATATTTAAGAACTTTTCTGGGTTAACAAATGCAAGGAATTTGGTTTTCTTCCACCAGTGGTGTCACATTGGGCTGTTCGGGACGTCAGATTAACCTAAGATATAACACACATTAAAAAGGTCGTCATAAAGAACTTCCCTTGACCCCTACTGTCCAGATGCCACCTGTTCTGTTCTCACCTTCTGCTATTCCTGAGCAGCATGAAGCACAGGCACAGATCCTTCAGCCCAGGAATCAGTGGCACAGGGCTGAGGTTCTCCATCCTCGTGCCAAAAGAGCTCATGTTCTGGATCATCTCCTTCATCTCTCCTCAGGAGAACACATTCTAGCGTCTCCACCAGGTTCTTCTGTGCCCACCACACCGAGAAGGGTATCAACTGGTTGGAGGATAGAAGGTTTGTGTCTCAAATCTTTCCCATTGTAAGTAAGCTACTCTACATCTACTGTAAACCTACAGCATAGCCCTTAATGCGTTCAGACGCCACACTGAACTTTCCACAGGTGAAAATACAGCTCAGAGCCTGTGCTGGAACAAACCCTGCCCGCTTTGTCTGAAACGTCTGATAACAGAAGTGCTCACTCATAAGAACGGCACTACTTTATACTAGTGTACCCAGTCAGCTTTGAACTTAGAGAGCTCCAATGGAGATAAATCCAGTTTAACTGCCTATGAAGCAGCCAAAGTTAGATTCAAGAATGTGGAATGAGTTTAAACAAAACAATTCCTATATAAATAGATAATATGACCATATTATCGGCTCACCTGTCTTTGTAGATAGCCCTGATAGCATCGGTCCATCACTCCTTCCATCAGTTCTGCTATAATGTCCATCACCAGCTCCTCACCCTCCTCCTGGGAGAGCATGCTGGTCCAGGCAGACTCTGTGAGGCGTCCCGGGACGATGTCCACGCTCTCCACCGGCTGTAGCAGCACCGGAGCAGCATTAGCCGGCACAGAGTCAGTGCGGCTTTTATCTCCCCGGGATTTCGCAGCTGAGCGACGCATGCTCTTCACCTCTCTTGGAAAAAAAGAAACATTGGTTTAAATGACCGTGTGGACAACAAGCCAGAGACAACAAGCAAAGTCTCCCTGGCTGCTGACTTCTGGAGCAAGCCCCAGGGGCGTAGATGACCCTCCACTCTTTTCTGACAAGTGTGTTAAAAGTGTGCCTTATTATTAGCCTATGTGATGAAAACAAACAGTTTGTAGTATATAAACAAATAATTATTAACGCTTATTGTCCAGCATCTGATTTCCAAGCCAAATGAAAATTAGGTTTCCCAAAGTTTGTTTCCCAAAAAGAGTTTTCTGCTCAGCAAGCCTGCATTTATTTGATCTCACGTAGGTCTACAGCAAAACCATTTACAATAACTATATAAAAGAGATTTTAAAATACGACTTATTGTGGTTTCATTGATGAATGCAAAGTTCAGAACAGCATTAATCTGAAATACAAATGTTTTGTAACATTATATATATATATAAATGTAAATATAATAAATAATAATTCTACTGACTCTATGTTTCTGAATGGTAGGCTATAGTTTATCCTTTAAAAAGTTAATATCTTAAAAACTATTTCGAAAGCGACGCTTGTGACGTCACAGAAGTGAAGTCTGCGAACGCTCTTTAATCGTGTTTTCTTCATTAATCGTGTTTTCTTCATTAATCG
>JAUMHI010000065.1:5263318-5294951 GCA_032359435.1 Enteromius unitaeniatus
ACACACACACACACACACACACACACACACACACACACACACACACACACACACACACACACACTCACACTCTCTCTCACACACACACACACACACACACACACTCACACTCTCTCTCACACACACACTCTCTTACTCTCTCACACACACTCACTCTCACACACACACAGAGACTCACACTCTCTCTCACACACACACACACACACTCTCACACACACACTCTCTCACTTCGAAAGGCTGGTCTAGAGAGAAGAGCAGCACGCATCTGCAGGGGGTCGTGTTGTTCCAGCTGAAGCTCTGGGAGCAGTTGAAGCACGGGCTGGACATGTCGGTTCCGGTATAATCAAGCTGTGAAGAGCAGAAACACGGGGTTACACGACATACCCGCCCGGACCCGAGCACCAGCAGAACAGAGCAGAGACTCGAACCTCGAACTCCTTGATGTTGTTGGACGTCACGTAGAGGCCGATTCCTATGGGGATGAAGATGAGGCCGATGATGAAGAAGGCGGGCAGCACGGTGCCGGCGGTCAGGATGGGCTGCCAGGCCGGTAGCCGCTGCTGTTTGAAGGCCGTGTTGTCGGGCTTTCTGGTCCGGATGGCGGCTCCGCCGAGCCCCGCGGGTCCGAAGTGGCCGTCTTCCTCCTTCGCGCTGTAGCTGGACGCCATCATAGCAGTATCTCCCGGCCTCAGCGCTCTCCTGATAACTCTCTCTCTCCACTACACACTCGATCAGGACAGAAGTGTCGTGTGTGTCCCGCAGCAGGCCGTCTTTCTGAGTTCTGTGACAGTGTTGTTTGGGTCGAGGCGGCGCTACAGGAAGCGTCAGCTCCAGGAAGTGTCTGATTCGCGAATCACGAGCGAGTCGGTTCTGTTGATTCAGTCCGACTGATTCGCTGTGATGGGGTTGTTTCAAAGGCCGTCTTGTTTTTCTAAGGATTATTATTATTATTACTTCTACTATCCGGTTTTTGGGGGCCTTAAAATACCCGAAAACCCATGAAAATCTGCGGACACCACAGAGAGCGGCACACAGTCGAAAAACGAGATGTTTAACTCACACAGATCACGTATTCATATGAAAGTCGGTACACATGTAGATCTCACTGAGCTGAACAACACCAGGAGCATGCTCTGGGCTCTGCCCCTACAGGAAGTCGATTATTCAAGAATGTGTAAAAAGTGCATGCTGTGGAATTGAATATACTCCACCAAACTCGGTGAAAGTGATCTCAAGACATTGGGGATGCTCAATTAATAAAGGGATTATTGGGGAATATTATTAGGGATTATGTCGATGAAGTTGTACTTTATGGCTCTAAATGAGGATGACGAGCAGAACACCTTTAGTGATTAGTTTACGGTATTAAAATCACTGGATAACTCACTTGACTCAGATGAGTTAGTGAATCATGTTTCACTGAAACATTCAAATGAATCAGACAATAATGATAATAGAGTTAGTAAAAGAATTAGTAATAAATCAGATATTTTAATTATTATAATCCAACCATTACATGCATCTTATGTGACACATTTGTTTGATTTAAAAAAACATGGTCATTTTAGTGAGGAATAAAATGAAATATATTAATAAAAATAGTATTTGCGTTCTGTGTATGCTGTGTGGTTAAATATAGACACATCTAGAAGAGTTAAAAAGCCTGCACGCTTTGAACCACAAGATGGAGCAAGACACCAAAGCAGGACTGAAGCAGGGTTCCTCAAACAGGTGGAGGGACTACACCTGAGCTGTGTGTGTGTCTCCGGCTCTTTCTCCTGCAGCTGTAGGCCTTCAGACTCATTCACCTTAAAAAAAAACCTGTATATTTTCTCAAGGTCTAACTCGCTCTTTCATAGTTTGTCAAAACTACCATTTCTTTTCATGCAGTAACTTCCTTTTTGGATTGATGCAGCGTGTCTCTGACTTTGTGATTTCTTTCTTTCTTGATCTTTGTCCTTCACTCTTTTTAAAAGGATCTTTGCTCAGCTTCAAGTTCTGAGTTTTTGCAACTTTCCTCTGCTTCCTTCATCCCTAAGGTCTCATTTATTTATTTATTTTGACTTCTGAGCTTTACTTTTGTTCCTGTTTGATTGCTCATTCCAGAAAAGCTGGCTAACTTTATGAACACTGTACGGCACAAACTTGGGTGGGTTCTCCCTCCAGTCTTTTGGGTCATTCAGCCATCTTCTTCAGCTTTGCTGTTGACAGCCTCAAGACACTGCTTTACTGAAATCCTGAAAGCGTGTACTTTATGGTATGAAACTGAATCTTATTCACCTGATTAAATGCAAATGATTCCAGCTTCATCATCTTCTTTCTGAAGTTGTCTTCTACGTGTTCTTCTCTTTAACAAACAACATGTTTAGTCTTGCAGAATTAATGAAGATCTAACGCGATGATGATCTTTCATGAGTCCTTGAACACCAGGAATTTAAGATGGTTTATTCACATTTTTATACCGATCGCCTCCACACAGATAAAGGTTCAAAGGGATTTGCAGAGTGCTGATGAATCTCCTTTAGGTCGCATGTGGACAACCCTGTTTGGTTCTCTGGTGGTGTCTCCTTCAGTGCTGCTGCTTCTGCTGTTTGAGCCTGAGCTGAAAACTCTGTTGTTTCAATATTTTGAGAAATTGGATACACTGTGTTAACGTATAAGAGTCCTGTGGTGATGCCTGGTGACTCTGACTTAGAAAGTACAGACTCTTAAGACTTTTACATTTCATTTTTATATATATATATTACAAGGACCAGTCATATTTGAGCACAGCACTGTATAGACTTAAATAATTTTCTTCTTCTCGAGATGTTCAAACTCTACTCAAAGTTTATTTTGTCTGTGATATAACTCCTAGGTTAAAAGAAAGTACACTTCCATAATGTACTTAAACTTCTCTATTTGAATGCACCAATTCTAACATTTAGAAGATAAGATCATCTAAATGTTAAAAGCACATTTTTGTTCATAATCATGGTGTCGCAAAATAGTACAGTTGAGTACGCTTAGCTGATCTTAAGATCTTAAGACTGAACGAGTGAATGATTCATTTGGACTGATGTTGAACTAGAAGCCAGTAAAGTTCAAGAACAGAAACGATGTACTACTTAATTAGATTTGAATCAACTTTAAGTTAAATTTTGAGAGTCTCTCACTTACTTAAATTCTAGTTCAAATGTCATTACTCTACACTATAATAATTCCACCATTTCTTCCATCAGTACTTTGAAATAATTAAGACTTAAGATAAAACTCTTACTGTTCTTGCTAATGTAAATACTGTTTCAGTGTTCCTTCAGTGGTCGTGATGTCTCACAAGGCCAGAGATGACTCTTATTGTTTGGGTGCATTCACGGACGGGCAAAGTTGCTCAACTGGTTCAGAGGCGGGAACTGAAGTCTCCAAACCAGTCTGAGATCTTACATGCCTCTGCAGAGCTGCAATGAAGCGAGCTAAGCAATCGAGAAAGGAAACACCGCCGTCTCCTCTTTTCCTCACAACTTTTCTGCTTTCTCAGCAGGAGATATTGAAATGCTAAACCACCATGATTAATCAACCGCTTGTAGCTGGAGACACCATAAGCTGCTTGGCCAAGAGAGACACAAACAGACAGCAAGGGGCCTGGATGCTGTCAGGGCCTGAAAGAAATATGCTAATAAAACAAGAACTGTGTGTGAGAAAGTATTCAGTCAATGATGAACAGAAAAGCAAATCATCGAAATACTGCTGCTACATGAAACTCCTTCTCTCTGCGTTTAGGAATGATGCCAGTAACACCAGTATTATGTCCACAATATTGCTTATGATGTGCACACTGTAAAAAACAACTGTGATTTCCATGGTAAAAAAAATTCAATTCTACGGTTAAAACCGGTAAATGGTTAACAGTAAATTCCTGTACAATTTACAGGGAAAAACTGTAAACATTCCCAGTTTTCTTATCAGTGATGTTTATTAGGGTTGTATGTTGTTAAATGAATAAATTTAACTTAAAACCATAAAACGTATTTTTTTATGGTCTCATTCAGGCTGCCGTTTTTTACAGTGAATTTTACAATATTTTTTTTACAGTGCATGAATCATAATGCACATGTCTTCAACATTTGTAGTTTACTGTTTTTAGCTTTCAGGCTTAAGGTCACAGCTGGTAAACAAACATCTTTAAGTGGTGAGAAGATAAGAAAGCTCCAGAATCTGGAGGATAATGGACCCATCTGTTGTGAGTATTGAGTATTTGGTTGGACACCAGATCTATCTTTCATCTCTTCCGAGGCCATTAAAAAGTGCTTTTGTGCATTTCAAGTACACTTCAGAGAGGTCATCGAATGATTACAGTTTCTGACCATAATTCAAAACACAGGGAACAAAATGAGCGCTAGATGAAGATAATGTACATGCGATAAAGTCTGAATCTGTAATTTCTGAATCTCACTCTGTAATTTAGACTACAGATAACAAAAAATTAATATTACTTGTAATGAACTAAAACAACTTCACACAGTGATAAAGAAAGTGTTTTGAAGTCGACTTGCACACTGCAGTAAAAAACATAAGAACATCAGAGCAAAAACAACACAAACTGAATCTGAAGTGATGAACAGGCTGGCGGTGTCTCCTCTGATGGTACAGCACACATGGTCTTTTTCTTTCATTTTGTAATGTCTTGTACACTTGTTTGGGAGTGTGTACTTGTATATGTGTGCTAATGTATGCTCCTTTTTGTGTGACTATGCTCATTTATAAAAGACAGCAAGTATTTTGCATATCTTTCCAGTGTTAAAATAGATCTGATGCCTTAGTCAAAAATAAGGACAAAGTTCTTGTTTTTACAGTACATTCATGCTATTTAATTGTATCAATTAATTCATGCTGAAACGAGGAATTAAAACAAAAACTCTTGTGAAAAAACTATATTAAAACATTTTTAATATAAAACATAAAAACATTTTAACTGAGCTGCATGATTCAGCTTAGAATATATACAGAGAGAGTGATGTCCTGAGCCCTGGGGAAATTAAGAGGTTAAAACAAGTTAAACACACTGCACTGCAAACTTACACTTTTATAATTCATAAATAAAAACATTTTGTAATACGCTTTTGATGCACCATTTCCATGGAAATGCAACGCCTGATTTTAAAATGGGTTTCAAAGGATGAATTTTGAGATTTTAAGTTTTTAAGTGATATATATTTTCTAAAGCGTGGGATAAAGGCAACTAAGACGACTTTCTGTGATGAAGGAGGTGCTTTAGGTGCACTCTTGCAGTCTCATATGAGCATGTTATATTTTAGTGTTGTCTGTAAAGAGCACATTCAGGGCTGTTCTGAGATATTAAATGATGTTTCATCATAATCTCTCTCTTCATACTCTTCAAAAATTGCTGAAATTAATTTAGTGGTAATCTTATGGAAATAGGAGCATATTTTGTAATTATTATGTAAATAAATTTTTTTAATTGTGTGTCATAAATCATCATCTCAGGAAAATTCTGGGGTGTCTTTCTGTTATGAAACAGGATGTTGATTTCCTACATGTCCTCATACGAGGAACTAAAGCATGTTTATTATGCAGTTGAGGAGACATAATATTTCAATATTCTATTAAATATTATATATTATTATAAAAATCTGGTCAATTATTACTCCCATTATTACACTTCTTTTTAAATTACATGTTGCCCCAAAAATACATTAATATGCAAATTAGATTTCATTTATAGATATAGTGCACACTATGAGAATTTTATATTATATCAAGAATAATCATTTTACACACATTTTACTGAAGAAAAATGGTATATCAAATCATTCTGTTATAACATAGCTGAGAATCATCTTTATATATCTCATACATATAAAGTTTGTTTTACATATTCAAATGAGGACATAGCATAATTTACAAATAAAATACATAATTTTACATTATTTGGAATGCTCTAAACTCTGTAAAGACATGAAGAAATGTTTTGGGGTTTTAAGAGGTTATGGGGTTCACCCATCAGAAAGTAGTGATTTGATTTGACCTTACGAGTGGAAGACACTCAGGTCAAACCTGACAGCAGGCAATGAAGAATATATTTAGCACACAATCTGACGGCGACTAATCTGAGGTGCACCGGTGTCAGTGCGCTCCCCTGAGATCCATCTGGCCGCGCGGCTCCGTCAGCTCGCTCCGGTGGGTGTCTGCACCCACTCTTTTCTGCTCCACACGGCCGAGCAGATGGCCTCACAGCATTAAAGGTTCCTATGTCTTAGGATTGACTGGGAAAATGATGAGTCAGCCAGGATGTGGCCTGCCTTCAAAAATATCCCAGCCTGCCAGTGTCCTTGCCACCCTGATCAGCCGTCCACGTGATGACGGACTTCCATGATGTGCCATCTTTCATTAACCTCCCTGTGAGTGATGGATTAACCCTGAGGGCAGACTCAGACTCATAGATTATTGAGAAGCAGCCTCACCTGCGTAGAGCACTTTTCTGGACGGCCTTTCGGCTTCAGATGTAATGTTTTAGGTGATTTTGTGCAGGGTAGCCGAACTTAAAATTGGAAAAATAAAAAGGTAACACTTTACAATAAGGTTCATTAGTTAATGTTTTGGTGAACTAAAAAGAAACAACACTTCTCCAGCATTTATTAATCTTAGTTAAAATAATCGATCAGCAAATCAACATATGATAAGGATTTCCGAAGGATCATATTACACTAAAGTCTAGAATAATGACTGCTAAAGATTCATAATTTATCCTTTAAATTGACATAACATTTCAAGTTACTACTGTAATTACAGTCTGTCACGTCCCTGTCTGTGTTCTATGTCACTAGTTTAGTTTTGGTTTCCTTTTGTTATTTCCTGTCTGTCCTTATATGGTCTAGTTCCTGTTGATTAGTTAACCCTTGCCACTTGTGTCCCTCACCTCTCCTGAATCATCCCCAGTGTTTATAAGCCCATTGTGTTCTGTCCTGTGTGTCGTTCGTATATAAAATATAATATATACATACTTATATTTAAAGGATTTTGTATTTTTATTGCTTCCTATTGGTTGAAACATATATGACAAAGAGAGCTGACAAACTACACAACTACAATCTTGATACACTTTATTTTAAGTAGCGTATGTCTGTGTAATATTCTGTAATTTGAATGTAATTAGAAAGGTATTATATGTATTTAAGCGGTGTACTAATGGGTAAATCATACTGAGGGTGCTTACGAGGTAATTACTCTGTATTATGGAAATAAAGTGTTACCGAACAGTAATGTTGTCATGACAAAGACACTGACAGGATATGATGTATTGGTTTATGTCAAGTCATAACAAAGGCATCTCAAACAATATCGTCTTTGCATTAAAAATGAGATAACGAGCGAATGATCATAAGTCGTCATAAACATGCATAAAGCCTCCTTCATATTTATGACGTATGTCATGTCATGATTATGAAGTCTTATGCACACTCCTTCATGTTACCAAACTAATTATAATAATGTTTCAAAATATTACTGTTTTTACTATTTCCTATCAAATGAATGCTATAAAACACTTCTTTCATAAAATAAAAAAAAAAACTAATAATTGAGACGTTTTGACAGGTTTGAAGTCAGGTTGTAAAACTAAATAAACTGAATAGAAAACAAAAATGAATGGAAACATGAGGGTGATTAAATATGACAGAATTGCATATTTAACTATTTCTTATAGTTGATACCTGGCTGTGGATCTCAAAGAGGGCAGATGATGGCGAGAGCGTCGTTCTCTATGAAATCAGGATTCTGGTCTCATGTAAACTGTTCATTTAGGATGTAAGCGGTTAAAAAATCACAAGTTAATAAACGAGTGCATGTGTGATTTCTGCTACACTGTTTTAAACTGTTTGTTTTTACCTAGAATAGTCAAAAGTAAAGTTTATTTGTCTCAAAAACCCATTTGATCAATATACAGTAGCACACAGTAGTGCAATCAGTTCCCAATCACACCGACACGTTTAACTCGCTTACATAAAAATGAACGCAAGTTTATCCGCTCTTTTATCATCTATTTTTAATGTTATGAAGCTTTATCTTGCCTGAGGGAAGCCCACTGAAAAAGTAATTAGAAACAAAACATGAAATTACTCAGTATCAATAAAAAATATTATGTTTGAAAGCAGTTGCTTTTGTCTGTAATTACAGTAAGTCTACTTGAGCTAATAAAGACATCCGGACCATTGTTTTAGTAGAGCTGAGTAAGATATGATTAAACTGTCTCACATGGTCAACAGAACAGTTATGATGATTTTTATATTATTATGGTTATGATTTTTTTAATATTTTGTAATAGCCCTGATACTAAGTTTGTAGTCAGTAAGATTTTAAATGTTTTTTGAAAACATCTCTTATGCTCATTAAGATCCAGTATCAAAATCACTAATGTTGTGAGTTATTATTACAATTTATAATAGTTTTTGAATTTATTTAAACATTTAGTTTATTTCTGTGATGTTCAGCTGTATTTTCAGCATCATTACTCCAGTCTTCAGTGTCACATCATAATAATATACTAATTCACTGCAAGAAAAATTCTTATTATCATCATTATTGTTGCACGGCGGTCCTCTGTGGCGCTTCCCCGGAGTTTTAGTTCCTACCCGGACCCTTATTTACCGAACTTCCGCGCCGGATTTGCGTGGGCTTTTGCCCTATTTAAAGCGAACGCGGGGAGACGTTCAGTGCAAAGTTTTCTTCCTGGTAACATCTGTGAGCGTTTTTCCCTGTGTTTTTCGGATTACCCTGCTGCCAATTGGATTGTTTATTTCGACGCTGATTCTAGCCCGAGACCCCGACCATTGCCTGGACTTTCTCTTTTGATTCTTGCCTGTGACCCCGACCATTGCCTGGACTATCGTGTGGACTCTAGCCTGTGATCTCGACCCATCGCCTGTCTCTGGTACTGTACTGTTTTGTCTACTTGCTGTTGTCTGCCCCTGATTGATATCTGCCTGTACGACTTCTCTTGTATTAAACTGCCTGCAAATGGATCCAAAGCCATCTGAGTCATCTGATGCCTTTTTTCAGGATTATCTGATATATACAAAGTTCAAAAGACCAAAAACTACAAAAAGTACCATAAAACCAGTCAGAAGTGACAATGTTTTATACATTGTCTGAAAGCTGACCATTTAATGCTTTCCACTGATGTCTGGTTTGTTAGGAGAGGACAATATTTGTCTGAAATACAACTATTGGAAAATCTGCAATCTAAATATTGAGAAAATCATCTTTAAAGTTGTTCAAATTAAGTTCTTAGCAATACAATCAGTCTCATATATTTATGGTAAGAAATTTACTTAATATATTTTATGGAACATGATCTTTACTTAATATCCTAATGATTTTTGTCATAAAAGAATAATCAATAATTTTTACCCATACAATATATTTTAGGCTGTTGCTACAGATATACACTACCGTTCCAAAGGGTGGGGTCAATAAGATATTTAATGGTTTTTAAAGATGTTTCTTCTGCTCATCAAGGCTGCATTTATTAGATTACAAATCCAGAAAAAACTGTAATATTGTGAAATATTATTTAAATTTAAAATAAGGGTTTTCTGTGTGAATACATTTTAAAATGTAATTTATTCCTGTGATACATACAAAGCATGATTACTCCAGTCTTCAGTGTCACATTATGAAAAGTATTGATTTATTTTTTTAAAAATGCAAAACGCTTGACCAGTGTCTCTTTGCTCAGGCAGGCTAGAGAGAAGCGAGAAGGTTCTCACAGACTCCAGCTTGTGCTTCGGTCCCAGCATTTATTACATGGGTTCGTTGGGAGGATAACGTTAATACCGCTTTCAAAGCAGGAGGAAAAAATAAGATTGCTGTGTCATAAAATCAATCTCTCTTTTATGAAGAATTCATTGCTGTAGTGTCGTTCTCCCAAAAGCTATAGAAGTTCTTGATTAGCGTCGAATCAATACCATGTTGGAGACTGTGTGTGAAGAACCGAGGAGAGATGGTGAATGAACCCTCTCCATCCGTGCAGATCTGTGTCAGCTCTGTGGAGTCTGGGTTAATTGGTATGAGAGAAATCAATAACACAGGCCTAATTTGCCTCCAGATCTCAGCAGCTCAGTGACATGGAAGGGAGCACTGGATGCGTAAGATCACAAGCTTTTGATGAACGCGCTGAAACGCCTACCATCAGCAAACCACAGCAATTACGTACCCTCTAGTGCTAATGATGTGTATTTTCCTTGTCTTCTGCTTCTTCTTAGTTCAAAGCTTAATCACAGTCACTCAAAACCAGCCTGACACCAGAGGTCACCGAACTGGATTGTTTTCTGTTGGTTGATCATGAATCAAAAATAACTTGTCTCATAAACACTGCTGTGTGATCGCTGCTGGACGGCGTTGTTACTGCTGGTTTTAGATACCTTGGGAAAGGAAGACAGCTCGACCCAATTAATAACTTAATGAGGGAATCTCAGGAGCAAAGTCTCCATCTGTAAGTGATGGGAACCATAGTTTCGTCTTAAAGAGACAGTTGACCCAAAATTAACATTCTATCATCAGTTACTCACCCTCATGCCATTCCAAACTTTCTTTATGAACTAAAGCATATAGTCACTCCAATATTTGTGTTCAACTGTTCTGGAACAGTGTTGGAAACACAACTTAACACTGATTTCTAGCTGTGTCCTCTTTTGAAAGCACAAACAAAGTAGTTTGACTTTCACAACGACACACAGCGTCTCCAGAACATGGCGCCCGCAGCAACACTACTGTACTACTGCACTACTTTTTTTCTGTAAACATTTGAGACGTGTAATAAAAACAAGCCCCCACTCTGTGACAATGTGATGTAATATATCTATAATCTAGATATTAGTGAGGGAAAACAAGTCTATTGCTACTTACAGAACTTTCTTGGTTTATGTAACAAAAACACATAACGAGTTAAAGGGTGAGAAAATGATTGAAGCGGGTACAGAATTTTCATTTTTCAGCGAACTGTTAACTGAACAGAATTTAAATGGAAGCTGTCTGTTTGTATTATTATTGTACTATTACTCATGCAGACTGTGTTAACAATCCATCAGATAACTGAAGCAGAAGACAACGGCTCACATGACTGACGGCTCTAATGGGTAGATGAATATCAAACTCTTGTCTCACTCGTGACCTTCTCCATTGCAACCCAGTTGCCATGACAGCCGAGTGTGATGCTTTTGACAGGGCAGATGGGTGCAAAGGTATGTGTTCATCACACACTCGTATACACACACACTTTCATCTACAGCTGCATGCAGTGTTAACTTTGCCTGTCACCGTACATGAATGATTTTGTTGGTGAATTAAGAATCTCTGTTTCTAATTTTAACTTCTCAAACAACTCCCACATGAACACTAATATCCTCTATCAGCCGATACTAATATAATTTGAAAGAAGCTTTGAGATCTATATTCTTAAGCCGGAATTGCAGGTATGTTGAAGTGTGCATAACTATATTACTGAAGTAGTTTCAGCTGTTTTGATAATATACCAATCTGCTAATGGGAGACAGCTTGCATTACTTTTCCTGTTCATTTTAATGTTTTTTGCTTATTTATTTACTTAAATAAAAATCTCATAATTCCAACTTTCTTAAAATAGTTTTTTTTTCTTCTGATTACTATGACTTAATATTTGGCACTTATATTTCTTTACCAGAAACAATGTTGCAAATAATTGTGAGATAATCATTCCAATTGCAAAAACAAACAAACAAAAATGTGCATGTAATCGAATTGGATTAATTGCACAGCCCTAGAACAGATTGGAAATCGTAGATGTGAGAATGTTGCAATTAAAAAAACCCTGATAGAAGTAAAGTTATAATTACAAGAAGAAACTCAATTGTATGAATAAAATACATTTATATTTGCAAAAAATATTCACAGTGTCACATCTTCACAAACACCCGATCCTGGATCAATTACCAGCACACCACAACCAGTCACTCCTGAACTTGACCTAACTAGAACTTGACCTAGTACCTGTTCCCAATCACTCACTCACCTTAAAACTCAGCTCAGACCAACATGCGTTGGCTGAGCTCAAGGTCCTTACCTGAAGTTTCTCTGTGAGATCGCTCTCTGTTCTGCCATCCTCTCTGCCTGCCTGAGTTGCCTCATTTGATGAACTTTGCTACCTCACCCAAAAAGACTGAGTATTGCTCTTTAACCCTTTGTTGAAAAGTTCACTATGGGACTATGCTGGTATTGGTTAATACCTACCTCAGTTACTCACCTGCAACAAGCTACTTACCTGTGTTGTCTTCCTTCAGTTTGTTCATTGAACCGGAGCTTTTGAGTTGTCTTAAATGACTTGCCTGAGTTACTTAAGTCGAGTTCAGGCTGCACGATTTTCAAAGCAGTCACGTCACAGATGTTTTCACACTCCGTGACTATCCGGGGTAGCATTCAGTTGCTGTTCACACTGCATGATAGATCGGTGACAGGGGGTTTCACACTGCATGACTTTACAATACGAAGAATCGCTGACAACTTTGTCTCACTGCTACACACACCAGTGACACGGAAACAACGCGAGATCACCTGTGCCAGACCGGAGTTCTCACGTGAGACTGGGATTATTATTAAAAATAATAGCAGGCAAAATAAGCTTGTCATACAAATTGCATGTGCGCTCATTTGCAACGAAAAGAAGATTATGGACGAGGATAATTACCTTCTATTCCTTCTTAACTCCTCCCCCAACTTCCCGCTGCTCTGGATGTGGCTCTCTCATTGGCTGTAGGTAATCACCAATGTTATTCAGTCAGAAGACATTTCTGATTCTAAATCGCCGACAGGTCCAGATATTTAGCATGCCAAATATCTCACGGGTGTCTGCGATTTCACTCAGATCGCATCATTGATAGTTCACACTGTGTGATTGTCACTCGCGTGAACGAGCACCGATTTGCCTGTGATTTTAGGCGTTTGTCAGCGATTTCTCAAAATCAGGGCTAAAATCATGCAGTCTGAACTCCGCTTTACCTGCATCGCTCCAGTGTTTTTACTACCAGCCTGTTGCTAAATAAAAATACTCACCTGTGGAACCTACCTTTCTGTGTCTGCCTGGTGACTGAGCGTGACACACAGTTACGAGAAGTTGCTGCTTCTCACAATTGTGAGGAATATAGTTACGATGAGAAATAAAGTAACAATTTTGACCAGAAATTATTTCAGTTATTGGAAAATAAATGGGCAATTGTGAAATTGGCAATTTAGAGAAATAATGTCATTATCGTGAGTTCTGTAATTGTGTGAAAATGCCAACACAGTCTCCCGATCAATTCGTACGTATTCATGCCAAATTCGTACGACCTCACTCGTCACAGGGTTTTAGACATCCTACAAAATCGTACGAGTAGGTTTAGGCGCGGGGTTAGGTTTAGGTCATTCGTACAAATTCAACGAATTGGCAACTCATAAAATACGTACGATTTAGAAGAAATTGTATGAATGTGTGAGGTCTTACGAATTTGTACGATTTAGCCACCTTGTAAAATATGTACGAATTGCTGTGATATCAGGTTGAAAATGCTCATTTTGGAAAAAGATTACATTTTTATTTTTTTATTTTTTTTATTGTGTGAAATCGTCATAATGAAATGCGAATAGAAATTATAAGACTGTCCTCCAACAAAAAACGCTGGTTGTTTGTGCAAGTACCTTATTACAGCTATATCTATGTTTTAAAGGTAACGACAACGTCATATTGTGTCATGAAATGATGTGTGACTGTCATTACCAATCAAAATGCGTATTTTGTTTAAACCCAGTGTGTGGACTTTACACACTGTCTCACTGTGAATAAAACATATTTTAGTAGGTGTAATTCACACCCCTAAACCCACCCGTTACAAAAAGAATGCAAAATCACATTGTATAGGGTTTCACATGCACATGCATTCTCTGGGTTCATTCCCATGATCAAATGTACAAAACATTCATACACAAATATCCTGTTGACAATAGGGTCACAAGTGTAGCATTTGCTCTGATGGGTCGTATTTCATCGCTATGTACAAATGAACTATGGGCGTATTAGTTAGAGGACATGTTGGAAATTAGATAATACAATCACAATTGTATTCCCTACAAATCCCTAATTCCCTGAAGCACATGCCCTCTCTACAAAACCCCACCCTTTAAAGATACATCCACCAATCTGAAGTGAGCAAGCCTCAATGCTTGAAATGATTGATAGACAGAGATCCTTTGTGATTGGCTGTCTTTCTGATAGCAGTGATTTCTCAGCATGCTTCTGTCAGTCACTATAAGGACATTTTAAGTGCAGTCACATAAATCCCTCACAGCATCGTTCATGTGTGTTTACCGAAGTATAAAAGGCCTTATATTGATGAAAAGGAGGATTGTGACCATCTCCGTCCTTCATGCTCGGTGTCTGCATGCATTTAGACGTCCAGAGTGCCCAGCGTTGTCCATAATAAAGCAGCTCCAAACCCTGGACGTCCATCTATCCATTTCAAGCAGCATAGTTTCTCCCGGAGACCTTGAGAGCGTCGGTGATGGTGGCCAATCCATCAACGTCCCAAGTGAGTGATGATGTCATCACCAGAAGCCACCTGACTGATTGATATATATTTTTTGTCAGCTCTCTCAGGAAGGAAGGAGAAACACCCCCAACCGCCAGTGTTGCCAAGTCCACAGAAATTTAGGTACTTTGACGCTCTCTGTTTTTTTTTATGTAGAAGCGAAATTGGAAATTGACTTTTACCTGGGGAACCCCACAAAAAAACGTGCATTTTACCCCACAGGAGCATGTTTTTCACCTGGAATCCCCCTGAAAAAGACTAGTTTTCAATCTCAGCTGGGCGCTCAACCAAAAAATACCTAGAACCAGCTTTTAAATTTTAAGGTCGGCAACAGCAAAGCTTTAAAAATATCAAAAATGTATTTAAAGAAAGCTCTTCTTCAGACAAATGAACAACACTGATGTGCCACTTTATATATTCAGGTGATCAAAGCTCACATGACCCAACAACATTACCATAATAGTAACGATACAGCAATAACTAAACAAAAACAATAATACATCAATCTAGAAAAAAAGAAATAACTAAGAGGAAAACAAAACTATGTAAAACATAATTCTCAGTATGCAATTCAACAGAATTAATAAATACCTGCCTAATTACATAAAAGCAACTAGTTCCGCCAAAACCTTTTTTATATATAAACCTTCATATAAATGACACCAGATGAATCTCGAATTCTTTCACTGTCCTGAAATATTTATTTCCCACCTGCTTCAACACACCTGCCCTTGTATTTTCGAGGAGCTTGATTAGCTGCTTCAGGTGTGTTTGATTAGTATCGTATCTAAACTGTGCAGGACAGTGGGTTCCCAGGAGCAGTTCTGAAGGGAACAACGTATCTGATGCAAAGATCCAAAAAGCTTCCCCTAGTAAAAGTGATTTACTGTTGTCACCACTGTGCCTAATTGGACACAGATGTTCAGAAATATACATTCTCAGAGGTCTTACCAACATGACATTTTTGATTGCAGTTGAAAATCTTCATCACTACTACAAATACGACGAATACGGCTAAACTGGGAAATGGATAAGTTTGTCCATTCAAGATGGTGTTACGGTCAGTTGGTTTGCGATACAAAGTTGTTTCAATACCCAGTGCAGTGCGAAGAACAAGCAATGCCCAATATTTAGTGTTTAGTAAAATAAATCTACTTTTCACCGTGACTCATTTTTAGACAGATACCGATGCAGCAAACTTATCACAGTAGGTCCTAATGGCAATGTATGACTGCTGTTTTCGAATGTACTTTATGAACCAGCTGTTTTGAATATTGTTATATTTAACAGTATGTTTGAAAGTATAGTATTTTGGTTATTGGTGCTCTCTCTCTCTCTAGGTTTAAAATCAGCAGATAGTTATGAAATAACCTGTGACAAGTACAGAGTCTCTCTCCTGCCCTCACCCACCCATACACCATAATATTGTGTATTCGCGTTCCCACAGGCTGGCGATATGACGATATGAAAAATGACCATTTCGCCCAACACTAGTTTCCAGAAAACAATGTGTTTCAAGACATAATTTTCCCCAGGGTTTAACACAAACTGATGTTCAAGCATGCAGAAAATAAAGATGCAAAGCTTGGGGCCATTTCTGAGCATAGTTTTGAGTAGCAATTTTTGCTGAAAAACCACCGTTTCCATTAGCTGTACTGGTATGGCATCTTCAGTCCACCCAGAGAACATCGAGCGACTGCCCTTTCCATTCTCTCTCCTCACAGCGCCGCCTCTCAACGGCCCATTTCACCAATTACTGTTTTCACTGAACCCCAATTGTCTACTTTCTGAGAGATGATAATTTGTAGCGAACTGAGGCCGACTGTGTCTCCCATGTACTCCAGCAGTTTAATTGCCATAATTATGGAATTACAACCGCAAATGAACTGCCCTGTCGCCATGGCACTGAGTGAATGGAGATCTTACTCGCGCTCTTCTGTGGTGCATTAAGAAGGACGGAGATAAGTCTCACAGGACGCTGCAGTAGATAGAAAAGAGCTGAAAGCTGCTAATTAACAAACCAGTAAAAGCCCCATCCTCTATATTCTATCTGACATCTCCTTCCGCTCTTTCTTATTCGCTTCTTGCTCTTGTTTTGCATAGATTCATTTCCCCTCCTGATTCATTTCCAGCGTTTACTGGAAACTCTCGGTCAAATCTATGGAAAGACTTTTCTTCGGGTCTCTCATGATGTCTTCTGACTGATGACCTGAAATGAATCGTTATTTGTACAAAAAGGCAAACAATGTGCTCATTTGAAGACAAGACATCTGAAGGAGAAAGAGAAGGGGCGAACAGAACAGCTCTTAGATGACAGATGTTTCATAGAAATAATGCATTTAAAACTATATACAACCGGTTAAAAAGCATTACTTTATTGTTTATCTGTGTCATGGTCAAGAACAGAGAAAATAATATTTCTTTTTAAACTATGAATAAACACAAAATATAGTAGACTTACATCGTATAAAATTGATTACATCACTGTTTGTACATAAGCATTGCTGTGATAACAATTAATATTCATTCATGTTAATATTTTGCTTAATATTGTATTAAATTTCTCATCACATGTTTTTATTTGCAAAAATTAGAGTGTAATATTTTAGTATTTTTACAAGAGTTTCTAATATGTGCATTATTTCTCGATTATCAGCTCCTTCCATGCATTTGATAGAAATATTTATGGAGTGCATTATGTGCAATCAGGACTTTATTTTATGTAATTGTACATTTTGAGATAATAGTGCTGTTACAACCCTTCAGATCTAAATGTCTCCCTTCAAATATTCCATTATGTATTTTTATAGCCTGGCAATAGTAAATGAACCATTTTAATGCTATTTAGAGGATTAGAGGAGCTTCAGTAGCCTGCTTCTTATTGAAATTTAACAACAGGAGCATTAAATGTGCAACAAATGTTCTGTCACTATCCAGTGCAGTGTGAGTCAGGGACAGATCGCTCCCTCAGTCCTCAGATAACCACACCATGTGCTGTATGACTGTCCTTTGCTCAGTTTGATCTTGGCAGGGTTGTCTGATGTTCTCACTCCTGCACAGGGAGGGATATATATGATGATTTGTGGTTTTTGCTACAGTAAGCATGTCTATAACACACATAGGCTATGTTTACATGACAACAATGCACTACAAAATGGAATGACTCGTAGTCAAAACTACCCCCGTTCACACAGATGCACACAAATGGATATCAACGCTGTCTTACACACTCTAAACCAGTCATTAGTGATTTTACGTTTACGTGCATGTTTCAGACTGTTAAAGAGAACCACGCGCTGACTGCAACGATAGACCTTAGAAGAACCAGGATTTTTAAAATAACTTCGATTGGATTCATCCGAAGGAAGAAAGTCACATACACATGGAATAGTTTAAAGGTAAGTAACACCGCCTACTTTTCATTTGTGGGTCAACTAACCCTTTAAAGGCATAGTACTCCCAAAAATGAAAACTGTCATGAATAACCCCTCATGTCGTTCCAAACCTGTATGACCTTTATTCATCTTCAGAACACAAATTAAGATATTTTGGATAAAATCCGAGAGCTTTCTGGCTTTCTGCAACACAACTGACATGTTCAAGGCATCATTACAATCGTTCCTGTGATATCAGTGGGAATCAGATATGTGTATTTAGTCACAGGTCAAATGTCCAGATATCAGTATATATATATATATGATTAAAAAACACATTTGGAAGTGCCTCAGAACGGATGTGAAAGGACCTGAGTCATGAATTTCCAATCCAGAATATAAAAGAGTCCTGGGCCAATAAGCAATGACAACCAATAAAAACAGTAACACAAAATTAGAGCGGAACGGCCAATGGCAACATCACAATGCTACAAATATTACTGAAATGTTCTTGACCTTTTAAAGGCTTTTTAATTCAAGACATTGAAATTCAAAGACTCTTGGTTGTGTTCGTTACCAGCATTCATAGATGAAACGAGATGAACGACCCCATTGTTTTGACCTTATGTTGTCCTTGTGAAGTCAAGCCAAACCATGCATATGAATTTCGCAGCGGTTCTGCAATGAAAAGTTTTTTATTTCGTCTTTTTTTTTGGCAGTTGAATAATGTATCATTTTCAATGCTGAAATAGCTATGTTTGCGTTTTCCCCCTCCACTCCTCCATTCTCCTCCTTCCCTCAAAATAGAATGCAGAAGAGGGTTGTTGCTATGGTGATACATCCACTGGCTTTTGCAAGACATTTATAGCCACGCAATCCATGGGGGATTTAGCTCCCTGTAACTTTCTGTAATTTCCAATCTAATTATATCCCGCTGCTGTGGCTGGGCTGGAACAGTGCATGGGTGATCTGGGATTGAGCTTTTGGCTCACTTCTCCACATATGGTGACAGTGCAGTGTGCTGTTGCTCACGAAAGCAAAGGCTTTAGCATGAAATATAATTTGTTCGCATGAATATAAAGATGATATCACGTTCAAGGCCCCTGTGCGAGTGTCTCGTGGAGGTGTGTAGGGCTGGGGTTTGTGTTGGCATGCTGTGCTGATGGCAGATCATTCACGTAGTACAGAAAAGTCTTGAATGGTGTTCTGCTTTAACCCTTTCAGGCCCAGACAATGATTTTTATTCTTTGTTTTTTCTATAAAAACATACTAACCTAAAATCAATGTTGGCTTTGATATTGTTTTTCTTCAAGGTTTAGTATTACATTTTAAGTATTTAATAACAGCTTTTTTATTTCAATTTTAGTTTTAGTCATTTTATTATTCAACGTAAATTATTTTAGTTGTCAAGACAAAAAAATAGTTTTATAATTACAGTTTTATTTTATTCCTCTATGTTTTTCTATGAATATCTACATATTTTTTTTAAATAAAAAAAAATAAGCTTGAGGTAACAACACAAACCTCTTGCTCTACTCACCTTGTTGTCAGTTCTCTTTTAGAGTCACAAAGCCCTGGCTACACTGACCTGCACCGAGCACCACTGATCCTGAGACCCACAGAGGGCGTAAGAGACTAAACCAGTATTACCTGCTTGAGTTACCTATCTGTTGAGAGAACCGAGTACGAGGTGTGGACATGACTTAATATTCTCACCTGTATTACTCACCTCACAGTCACAGTCGCTGAGTACGAGGAAAACGATCTGGAGATCATAGAAGGAGCTCAGAGTCATTCACACAAACACTAAACACCATCATGATGAGACTCCTTCAACTCAAATATACAAGAAACATTCATTTAACAACATACAACCCTAATAAACATCAAACTAAGAAGATCAAAGTTATTTCAAATAAAAAAACATCAAATTCAAACAAAATTTGAAATGCAATGCAGGGAATTCTGGGAATGTCAGTTTACATTTTTCCCTCTGTAAATTTTACAGGAATTTACCGCTAACCATTTTACAGGTTTTTACAGTAGCAATTTCACAGTTTTTTACCATTAAAATTACGGTCATTTTTTACAGCCTGTAAGACTCGTTCTCATTCTCGAAGAGCTCAAACGGACTCCTGATTAATGTAGGGTGGAAGCCTGCTGACCACAACATCATATCCTCTTCATTACGGTCACAGATAGTCGTCCTCGAGCAGCTGTGTCTCTACACACTCATTACCACTCCTGGCCATCAGAAGAGAGACTCAAATCCAAAGCCTTGTCTTCAGGGTTTAGATGCATGAGTGCTGTGACATGTTGTAAAACACGTTCAGTTAGTAGACTCGGAGCGCTTGTGCAGTATGTGCAGTCAGCAGGTGATGGAGTTACAGCAGGATGCATTAATATACAGTAGAGGCATCAGTTGCAAACCCCAGACAAGTGCTTCCAGGTGATGTGGGTTATTTCTGTGCTGCTATTGATTGCTTTCAAACTGTTTTCCTGAAAGTGTAGAGTACTTACAGTATGTTGGAAAAAGAGGTCATTGTCACATGACTTTGGTTAATGTTGACTTTTAGGAATTACTTAAAGAGTTAAAATAAAATTAAATTGTCTTGGAGATTTAATATTATATGCATTTGACTTTCATTATATGGGGGAATTTTTTTTATCTTCCTCAGAAGAAAAAGTCAACAACTAATTTTACTTTAACTTTCTATTAATTTGTAAATACGCAAAAATATTAATTAGAACTAAATTCATAAAAATAAACTTTTTAGATTTCTTTAGATTATGACGTCTTTATTCATATTTAGATACATTTATTTTATATTTTTATTTTATGTTTTAGTCATTTTTGTGATTTATTTGTTTTTTACAGTTTTAGGTTACTTATATTTTAAATCAATATAAACATAAAATAAATTATTATAAATTATCTTTAAAAACCATTCAATATCTTACTGACCCCAAATGTTTGAATATGTTTGTTTACATATATTTGTGCATGTGTGTGAGATGTCTAGTCCTAGTTTAATTTACAGTATGAACAGCTGTAATAAACTGCATTTAATTACGTCTCTCGTTGAAACGGTTCTGATGAAAGATCTCATATAAACCCGAACGATATTTAATTAGTGGCTTAAACAGCAGCGATGCTTCTGCCAGAGGATGATGTCATTCCCACACAGGGAGATAGAGAAGAGGCATATTTTATTTATACAGTAAAAGCATAACATTTAATGAGGATTTTAAGTGATGTATTATGATGATATGACACTGACAATAAGACCAGTACTCTTTCTCATCATAACTGAAGTCTCCTGTATATGAGATCAACTGTGAACGGCAATATTTGGTCTGTCGTGTTTCAGAAAACTGCAGTCTGTTTGAATAGGCTGATTAATATGCGTTATGTAATTTTTGTGAGTGTGCACAATTAATGGTTGTTAAATATTTCTCGCATTACTGTTATCCTCTTACGAAGTTCATGCAGTATTCAAAGCAGAACATGATTTACTTAGTGATATGCAAAATGCTTCAATTAAGCACTGATATGAGATTAAAACTCTTAAGAGCTGTTTCTCACAGAATAAGGTTTTTGCCATGTGTGATCCATGAATATATATATTCAGTAAATTTATATTATAAGGTTCACTTGTCTGTTATGCCCCTTTTTCGCATGATGCAAATATATGCAATATATGTTTCAGTTATCCCCAGACTGTGTCTGTGAAGTTTCAGTTCAAAATACTCCATAGACCATTTATTATATCTTTTTGAAAATGCCTATTTTAAGTGGAAGCAGAAACTGGCTGTTTTTGTGCATGTCTCTTTAAATGCAAATGAGCTGCTGCTCCCCGCCCCCTTTTCCAAATTGGGGTGTGCCTTTACAGCTCCTTCCTCAGATACTCGGCTAAAAATATCTGTTTGGTTTTGATTATCATGTTTATCACACTGAAATCATGGCAGAAGCTGGTTTTACCAAGTGTCACATGATTCTGGATCAACATCTTTGGTATGATTAACCAATCAGATTTGAAGAACCAGTTTATAGATTTTGTGAAGTTTAGGCTTACAGTCAGTGTACTGACATCTTGAGAAAGCCTGTCCTGAAGGGCTGCCAGGGATTTAGAAACAGAAATATTTAGAAAACAGACTTTGCTCATCCATTTCAGAATGATCATAACAACATATAGTTGCTGTGTGAGCAAGATCGTTTAACTTATCCCGTCTCACAGTGTAAAGTCACATCACTTTTTCGATACGCATGAATGAATTCAGTTAATATGTGTGCATAAGTTTTTGATGCACAGATTTTGGATCGTGAAGGAGAAAGCGCACATTTATGAATGCTAGAGAAACCAAGTGTATTGTTCCCATTTGATGTTCTTCCAACCTTTGATAGCAATTTGTTCGCAATTAACACCAGCTGAGAGTTTAGCAAATAAAATGGGGGAAACAAACAAACAGCAGATGACATCAAGCTCCTCAATTAAATGTCAGTGACCAGATTGTCTTGTTCATTACTCCTCCTGCAATGCCCATCTCAGCAGATGGAAGTCATCATTACTGAAGCTTTCACTTGAAGACCGACGCCGCGCACGCACACACACACACACACACACACACACACACACAAACTCTCCGCAACCTCTGTTTGCTTTTTCCTACCTCATTGATTTTGTTTATTGTTTGTCTCTCAGCACTGGAAGGCCTTTTTTAACGCACGATGCAGGAGCATTCCAAATTGTTCTATAAAGTGGGTCATCATTTCCTATGGTCTCCTGAAAGACAAAAGAGCTTTTGTGCATCTCTTCCTGCAAGGCAAAAGCCCCCTGCCTCCATTCTCCTGTTGTATGCACATTAGAAAGTGTTTCTGGAAAACATGTCTAATGTCTAATAATGTAAGATTGTGAGGGCATCTGAATACGAGGAGAGCACGTGTGCCTCAGTTTCATGAATCGTAAGGGAGTTTTGGCACAAGCCGAGCGTGTATGCCACGATGAATAGAGGCACATTCTGCGTGTGATCTGGTTTGAAGGTCTGAGTGTTTAAAATGGACATTTTTGCCCCTGGAGCTTGAGTCTGTGCCAGTGACTCAGCCCCGTAACTAATAAATGACGTTGGGTACATGTGCTATTCAGGACACTTCTCTTTAGAGCAAGGAAGCACTTGAACGAAGCTCAATTTGTGATTTTCTGGCTTGCTTCAGAAGATATTATGATTGATGAAACTGAAAGACTGTACAGGCTGCAGCATGCAGGATCAAGACTTTGTCCTGAAACAACTTTCTTATTAACTAACCAGCTTTTGGGATTAGTTTAGGGTTAAGGTTAGGCGTAGGACTGAGATAACTGGCTTGAACTGCATTTCTATCAGCCTTTTTTATTTTTACCCTTTGATTCTTGCTGAGGTTAGGAATTGTTCAACTTACACGTCTTGACTCGGCTACATCATGTTATAGTGCATTAGCTTTCTCAGATGTTTTTACACCAGAGGTTTTATCCTTACAAACAAAAAGCTGTGCATAAATCTTAAGAGGCTCATTTTAAGAAAGGATGCTAAGTGAAAACTCTAAGTACATTAACCCTGAAACAAGGGAAACTCTGGGCTTTGCATTTCAGAATGGGAGGTTTGGCAATTTTAGATAATTTGCAAAATAGGAAAAAAATGCACTTGCAGATGCAGATGCTAAATATGTACCAGCAAGTACATATCACTGCGTTTTCTAAAAGAAATAAACATTAGAGGCAGTAATACTCTGAAACCTTTTATTTCATTTTCACACAAATTTACAAAGTTTTGATTATTAAAGTGTACTTTTCGCACAATTAATTGAAGAATATAATGTTATAACTTTATGAGCAATATTAATATGCTGGGAGATTTGAAAACTGTTGCTTTTGAACATTAGCATCACTCATATCCAGCTTCATATCTCTGTGTTTTCATAGACGCTAAGTGTGATCGTTTTTTTTAGATCTGTGTAAAAGGAAGTTGAAATGACACAGCTGCATCAACAAATGTGTTTTTATATCAGTTTAGCATTTGTTAACACTATCGGGTAGGTTTAGGGTTGATTTGGTGTAAAGCATATTTCCAACATGATAGAGCATTAACTTTTAGAATCAATCCATGGATATTTCGATTCTGAACCACCGCAATACGTACAGGTATATGTACCTATATCAACGTAAAAAACGTGCCAGGGGTTCACATACTGAACCTGTGTTTTAGAGCCACTCAGTGGACATTTCTCTTTAAACGTGCAGTAAGGTACATAAAAAAGTGTTTCACAAAAAGTGCACAGAGTTGCATATTTTTTGGACCTCAGGTTGTAAATATCTTACATTATTTATCTCATGGAGAAAATGCATCTTGACTTAAGATGTTTTGACTGGAAACAAGAAGAAAAAAAGTACTAAGTAAGAAAAGCATTATTTTTCTTGCAGTGCAGGAATTTATTCATTGCCCATATTTTCATCATGCAGACACAGTCAAAGTGACAAAAATGGCATATCCTTTTATACAGGATCCTGTAGACAAGGAGGCTGCATTTCCATATCTATATTCGCATGGATATTTATTTGAGCAGGATTTCAAGTGTGGTTGGATGCATGGCATATTTCAGACAATTAAAAATGAAATGTATTACTGTTGCAATGGAGGGATGCGAATATGTGTTGTAACTATCACCACAGTCGTAAAATAAACGAATAATCCACAATTTATTTGGTCATCTCTATTTCCTACAAAAACAAAAAGTGACTGTCCTTTCCAAAACTGCCTTAAAAATTCCAACACTTCAGCATGTCCTCTTCACCTGCTGCTCTGTTTGCGAGCCTCTGGCTTCTTGTTGTTGACTGAGAACATGTCAGATGGTAATTTTATTACTATAATTAGGAAATGTAACAGGTTGGATATTATAGAATATTTAATTATGTGGAAAGAGAGTTAGACTATATACAGTATTCAGAAAAAGCCACTGCACATTGAAAGAGACACTGAATGATATTTAATGTCAGATGTGTTTAATGTCATGTACACTGTAAAGAATAAGTGGAATTTCAACTGTAAAATCTTGTTGCTACGAAACAAAACTGTTAATAAGTTAACAGTAAGTTACTGTTCTATATGCAGGAAAAAACTGTAAAACACCTAACCAGACATTTAATTAATTTAATTTTACAGTAAAATGCTGTTAATTGTACAATAAAGTAAATAGAACAAATCACAGTCAAAAACTGCAAACTGATATTCCGTGCATGTCACTCAGTATTTTGCTTGAGTAATCTCGTTTTTAAATAGTTGTTATTATCGGTTATGTACATTTGGGCTTCATGTTATATCTTGTGTTGTTTAGTGAATGTTTATTGCATTGTTTAAGTGTCACGTGTGTTATCATGATGGTGTCTTGTGTTTGTGTGAATGACTCTGAGCACCTTCTGTATATTAGTATATACTTCTGCTTGTGGCAAAGCTACTTGGGATGAGCTTTGTTTCTTCATATGGCCTTCTCTTTTACCAGTTGCATTATTATGGTGGTTGTCAGTATGTTAAAGGTACAAACGTCTTGTTGTGACGCAATTCTACCTCTGCAAGAACAGTCTGGAGTATCTGAATCACAACTTTTAAGTAAGTTACATTTTACGTAACTGGTTCTTCTGCAAGAAACAATGAGGTTTGTTCTTGTGTCTTATTGAAAGTCACTTCAGAATGACATGAGGGTGAGCAAATACAGAAGAGTTATTTTCGTGTGAACTATCCTTTTATGGCTCTTGGCTTTTTTAAGACCTTGAAATGTTAAACAGTTCATTAAAACATTTCATGGGTATCCACACTAGTACATCCAACTTTAAATAAGAGCAAGGTGATGATGATATATGCAGCATGCATGTGTGTTTGAGCGTTTCCATAAAAAAGCTTCCTCCATGTCCATCACCTGTTGTTCTCTTACATCAAAATCCAAAACAATATTTGTTTACATCTGTTTTGGACTGTTTGTAAACAGTGCTTGATCTGTGCTTATTTCTCTCCTCTCATTGGGGAAAGCAATATTTTACGGATAAACCAATGACAGATTGCTTTTTCACTTCAAAAGACGTTAAATGATGGATGTTTTTATAAGGGCTGTGATTATGATTAATAACATCTAAAATAAAAGTGTTTGCTTACATAAAATATGTGTACTGTGTGTTTGTATTTATTATGTATTAATACATACACATGCATGTATAGTCTATACTTAAAGAAATGTGGTATGTTTCTCTATTAAATATATTTATAAATTATATGAAAAATGAACATAAATATATTTTTTAATATATTGTATCCGTACATATAAATCTACACACACACACACATGTAAAAAATTGTGATTAATTGTGTTTAAAAATGCATAAATAATGTAGCATATACACATTTAAATATACATAATCAATATACACAGAACACCCATATATTATGTAAACAAAAACATTTATTTTGCATGCAATTAATTACGACTGATGACAGCACAGCTGTTTGGATTATTCCAATTTTCTATTCCGGCACCCACTTACTGGTAAAGTGCTACTGTAAGGTTTGTTCAGGTTTTGAGCAGATATTTGCTATGCTTGTGATGGGCTTTGGTTCATCATGTGACTTTTCTTATTACCACCTACAAATACAAAACTGATTTTAGTACTTTAATAGGTTGGTATATTAACGTTATATCAGTTAATGAAATTATGGTATTTAATTGTAAATTTAAAAACCATATGTTTTTTTTGCAGTGTAGGAGCAGTCACTCTCTGCTAGATAACCTGATTACTTCTGTGTGTGTGTGTTGTCAGATGTGGGTGTGAGCTACGACTACAGTAAGTCAGCGATGTGTGTGTGGTGTGGTATGTGGACAGGCATGTGGGCATTGACACACTGGTTCCTCCCCTCCGTCTGATTAATGGCTGTGTGAGAAAGCAGCCACCCTTTCAGGCCCCTCAGACTTTCCAAAATAAACAACTCCTGCTCTCTGGATTACTATCGATCCGAACCGCCGCTAAAGACGAGCGTGCAGGGGCGAGATCTCTTTCCCCCTGTTTCACTTTCCCTGTAATCTGTCCTACTATCACTTTATTTCCAGCCTTTCAATCTATCACTCAGACAATCATCTTGTCTTTCACCCTGCAATTGTGGTTCACCTGTAGTCTCTTTTTGGAGGTAACCCTTTTATTTATATGACGAACATTGTGCTAAATGTGCTTAACTACTGTAAAAGCATTTAAAGCCCGCTTAAAAGAAGCATGACTTCCAGGGGTGGGATAATGTTATGAATGTCAGAGATCTACAGTATAATGCCCTTGGAATCTTCTCAGCAGATTGGTATGTCGTCTTCTGCTGAAGCCTGTTATTATAGTCTCCTAAGAAAGGCAGCGCATGCACAGAAAGGCCAGCTTCATGCATGGTGTTCAAAATATGCTGTGTTTTTCTACCCATTCCTTGCATATTTTCCCCCAGCCAGTGTTGGAGTGGTCAGTTGACTGCCATCGTCTCATATAGACGGGTTTGCATGAGGTCTGGTCCACTTATTCTGCTCAAGAACCACCCACTTGAGAAGAAAACTTTTCTTTCTTTGTTTTTGGAACCTGGATTTCTTTCTGTCCAATACTGATTATCATGGACATACATATTGTGAAGAAGAGCAGAATATATAGTTCTGCTCATGGATATACTCTACCATTTAAACATTTTCTCATCTTCACCGTTGTATTTTATTTTAATAAATTAGGTTATACAGTAAAATACTACTACATAAAATACATACTACAATTTAATATACGCTTTTTGTATTTTAATATATTTTGAAATGTTCGATATATAAAAAAAAAAAAAACATTTATTTATGTGATGCACAACTAAATTTCAGCCTCATTACCTTTAGAAATCAGTCGATTAGGAGAAACAATCTTATCACTATCAATGTTAAAAAACGTTGTTTTTTCATTATAAATGTCTTTAATGTCACTTTTGATCAATATAACGTGTGTGTGTGCCAGACATCAGTCTGGTAAAAAGAAAGTAAATCTGGCACCACTTCTGAGCAGACTGGTAAGAATATGTACTTGATAAGACCAATCAGATTATAGTTGTTGGTTATGATCACAATTTTAGCTTTTATGATTTGAGCACAAATGACAGTGTTGGAGTTTTTGGTCAGGACTGCACGATTGTGACAAAAACCATAATTGTTGATTATTTCTCTTGATAATGTGATCGCTGAATAACTTTATTGCTGTTTTAAACAGTCATGGACAAAAGTATTGGCACCCTTGCAATTCTATCAGAAAATGCAACACTTCTCTGAGAGTTTTTTTTAATTGCAAAGGTTTTGGTATTCACAAGTTTATTGCTTATTAAAAAAACAGAGAGGAAAAGTCAAACTTAAAAAAATATCACACAGAACTCAAAATTGGACTGGGATTAAGAATTAAGAAATAATTGCTTTTTAAGCATGTGACGCTCCTGTAATTTGTATTTAGACACATGTGACAGTAACAGGTGTAAGTAATATAGTAATCACACTTACAGCCAGTTATAATGGAGAAATGTTTTGTGTTGTGTGTCACACTGCAGGAGAAGAGAAAGTATAAACAGTTGTCTGTGGATTTGAGAAAACACACTGTGTAAAATCATGGACAATCTCAAGGCTACAAGTCCATCTCCAGAGATCTTAATGTTCCTGTGTCTACTGCTCAATATCATCAAGAGGTTTACAGTCCATGGCACTGGAGCTAACCTGCCTAGACATGTACAAAAGAGCAAAATAAATGAAAAATTAAAACCAAGAATAGTTCAAATGATGGATAAAGAACCCTGACTAACTTCCAAACAAATTCAAGCTGATCTGCAGACACAGACACATCATCAGTCATCATCTGAATGAAAAGAGACGCTATGGTAGAGACCCAGGAGAACACCACTGCTGATGCAAAGCTTGTGTGCCAAAACCACAATCCTTCTGGGAGAACGTACTGTGGACAGATGGGACAAAAGCAGAGCTTTTCGGTAAAGGACATCATGGCACTGTTTACAGAAAAAGAAATGAGGCCTTCAAAGAAACGAACACAGTCCTCACCATCAAACTTGTTAGAGTTTTGAGATTGCTTTGCTGCTTCTGGCACTGGATGCCTAGACTGTGTGAACGTTATCATAAAATCTCATGACTACAAAATAATTTTGGGGCACACCACAGTGGTCAGTGTCAGAAAGCTGCATCTCCACCAGAAGTCATGGGTCTTCCAGCAGGACAATGACCCTAAACACACTTTAAAATGCACTGAAGAGTTCTGAAATGGCCAGCAATGAGTCCAGCCCTAAATCCCATTGAACGCATGTGGAGATCTCAAAACAGCAGCTGGGAGAAGACATCCTTCAAATCTGGATGACCTGTAGCAGTCTGAAGATGAGCGGTCCAGAATTCCAGTAGAGAGGTTTAAGAAACTCATTCATGGTTACAGGAAGCCACTGATTTCAGTTATTTTTAGTCCAAAGGGGGTGCTACCAATTATTAAGTTATGGGTGCCAATAATTTTGTCCAGTGCAGTTTTGGGTTTGGTGTAAAATTGAATCAGATTTTACTTTTCCTCTCAGTTTTTTTGTTGCAACTGCAACAATTTTCTGAGAGAAGGGTTACATGTTCTGAACAGATTTGCAAGGGTGCTGATATTTTTGGCCACGACTGCACATCAGTAAACCAAGACCTTTTTAGCCACTCGACTGCAACATAAAGTGCATTTACAGTGGTGGCCAAAGTTGTTAGACACCGAAAATTAACTGAAACTACCTGCGATGGAAGGATTCTTCTGGAACACTGACAATACCTGCACATCAACCCCATCAAGCAAATTTGGGGCGAGTTGGAAAATAAACTAGACACATTCATTGTGCATTCAAAGGAAAGGCTTTGACTTGAGTTGCAGAAGGCATGGGATAACATTAGTGTTTAGGTTCTTAGGAAGTATATTGACACTATGCCAGAGAGATGTGCTGCTGTAATTGCTGCAAAATATGGACGTACCAAATATTAAAATTAATAGGGGATAAAGCAGTGGATAAACTCACTTCATCTGGTATTTGTTGTGCTCAGAGCAACCATCTGCATGCTTTGTGAACATTATGAAATTTAGTCATGTTTTGGAGGCAAAAAAGGGTCAATATTTTATATACTGTAAATGCATCTATAAATGAAACAGTAGCATTACAATAAAGAATGCGTTTTATCTTAATAAAATTGATTATCAGAATATATGATGTGATATATTTATAGTAATAGAAGGAAATAATGTCATTTACATTTGTAAATGTCCTACCGTGAATATATTAAAGCTTAATTTTGAGCATGCCTGAGATTCCAGATTTTCAAATAGCTGTGTCTCAGCCAAGTATTGTCCTATCTTAACAAACCGCACATTAACGGAAACTAATTCAGATTTTACATGATGTACTGCCTAAATCTCAGAAAATGTACCCTTATGACCTTTATGGTTTTTGTAGTCCGTGGTCTTATGGATAGCATTAGGCCACCAGATGAACTTGCAACCCGAAGGTCGTGGATTCGAGTCTGAGGTCCGGCAGGGATTGTGGGTGGAGGGAGTGAATATCCGGCTCTCTCTCCATCTTTAATACCAAGACTGAGGTGAGACCCTTGAGCAAGGCACTGTTCCCCAAATGCTCCCCGGGCGCCCCAGCACTGGCTGCCCACTGCTCCGGGTGTGTGTGCCCCCTGCTGCCTCCACAGGGCCTCTGGTGAGCAGGGCTTCCCCCTGAGCCTCAGACAATGGCATCTTTTGAGTGCACCAGTCGAGCACTAGGACCCAGAGAGTGCTGCATTTTCTTCCAGGGGTTGCCTAAGCCTCAGCGCACACCCCTGCTCAGGAAAACTGAGATAGGCTGAGAGAGGGAGCGACTAGAGGAACGCAGCTCTGTTGTTGTGGTCACTCCAAGAACATGGAGGGGCTGGAGAGCAGGAACTGACCCGCTGCCATCGGGAGGACAGGAATACATGTGGAAGGGCTTCTTCAGAGCGGATCAGGATTAAAAGGTGACTCGGTGGTCGATCCACTGAACAGCACGCGCGCATTTATGAGTGTGTTGGATGTAGAGGCTTCAACAAAAGGAGGCTGGAGTGTGTTTGGGAGTGAAGGGACGGGTTGTGGAAATGAGTCATCGCACTGCACGAGGGGAATGTGTGTGTGTGTGTGTGTGTGTGTGTGTGTGTGTGTTTGGGGTGTGCGAAATCCGGAGAGACTGGCGCGAGACAAAAGTTTGCAAGGAAACGCTACAGTTTCGTCGTAAACTTTTCATCTGTTACACCATCTGAGGAAGCTCAGGAGCGTTTCTGCGGGGAAGACAGGTTCACCACAGACTGCTTGTGATCTCTGTGATAGCCTGGACAGATGGTGGTAGGCGTGTGTGTGTGTGTGTGTGTGTTGTGTCTGTCAGGCGGAAAACAAGTTAAGAGAGGCAGATCTGATGAGGAGCACAGCAACAGCAGAAAGACGCCTCTACAGCTGATTGAACACATGAACCATGGGCGCTTTTAATCGCGCTGCCACGTGTGTGTGTGTGTGTGTGTGTGTGTGAGTGAGAGAGTGTGTGTGTGTGAGAGAGTGTGTGTGTGTGTGTGTGTGT
>JAUMHI010000065.1:5304173-5321751 GCA_032359435.1 Enteromius unitaeniatus
AACGACACACAGCGTCTCCAGAACATGGCGCCCGCAGCAACACTACAGACACAATAATAGCTCCGCCGCCTTTCTTTACGTAAACATTTGGGTGGTGTTTGGAAATAAACCCACTCTGTGACGGAGAAAAGTGGAGGCGTGTTTAAACGAGTCATTTTAGGAGGGTGTGAACAACTTTTATAAAAGAATCTCTCTTTGGTTTTGAGACTTTAATCCTTGTATCTTCAGGGATCTTATCTCTGCTCTAACAGCTCCTAACACTCCACAGAGAACGGAACATCAGATGACTGCTTTAAACACAATAAGACCTCCAATAAGTCCCAGTCAAACTTCAGTTCTAATCGAAAATGGGTCAAAACAGGAAAGAAAACTGATTTCACGCGCTCTGTAAAAGCACCTTGCAAAGATATCCTTGACTTTGATTTAGAAAAAAACCCTCTTTATCGCACAAATAGCTGCATTGCACCTGCGGATTACCTTGGTAATATCTTGGGAATCATTCTTTTTTTCTCTCATTTCCCACAACTGCTCCTTCATCTCTCTCTGTTGGCGTCCCAGCTGTTTAAATGTCCATTCGATTCCAATCAGGGCTCTCTCTTTCCACTCCACCGTGAGCAGCTAAATGGAAGGAAATGGATGCATTATCTGTCTGTAGTGGCTCCTCTCCTTCTCGTCTGCTCTTGATAATGGAATAATGGAGGCAGAGCTGCCTGTGAAAAGTGTCTGAGCAGGGCCATTGGCGTTTGAGTGATGTGAATGTCTTGATGGCTGTCGACATAAAAGCAAAGAGCTGTGTGTGTGTGTATGAACTGCTGGAGCGGACAGTGTTCGCTCAAGGCCGCTTCACTTAAGCTTGCTAGTAGCTCAGTCTGTGAGTGGCTGGACACCTGTGAAGGCTGTCTAGTGTCTTTTTGCCGTGTCTCTTAAAGTGATAGTTCCCTTAAAATGAAACTTCTGTCATTTATTCACTCTCAGGCTGTTCACTTTCTATTTGTTTTGTCTGCTATAAAAAACGTCTTTGACTCATGAGTGAAATAAACTGTTCTGCAGTCTTGTAATCCAGTGTGTTGTTGTTCAGTTCCACAGAGAGTGATACAGCACAGCTCACGTGCTGCTGCTCAGGGGCTCTTTCCAGTCATCAGACCCCTTCCTCTGAGTCCAGTGAGCAAGAGGACCACCGCCGTCAGGTCAGTATGTCCTCTCCATCAGTGCTGATAGATGTCAATAAAACAATACATAATAATTAGATTTTAAAAAACGTAAATGCTAAAAAACGAACTAAACAAAGACGAAGTGCAAACATTTACCAGATGAAGTGATGAAACTAAAACTCAAACAATGAAAGTTCAATAGAGATATTAAAAATAATAAAAAAATGGCAAAAGCATGAAACTAAAATGAAACTGTATTATATAGTGTTATTAATAGTGAATAAATAAAACCTTTCTTGTGTTTCATTGAAATAAATAGAGCTGACAGAAGAAAATGTTTAAAAACACACACAAAATGCATTGTGTCTTGTTTTATGCCATAAAAATATTATTTCAAAGCATATATATTTTATATTTATTTATATATATTTTACATATAATGTATAAAATTGTGTTGGATTTGTGCTATATGTGATCCAGGGTCAAATATAGCATATAAAGATGACTCATTTCAGCTAGTTCTGTCCAATGATTAATTGCAGTAAGTATTTGTTTCAATAATGCGTGTACACAGTGTATGTGTACTGTTTTTAATTAATATGTGTATATACAAGTACACACACATACAGTATATATATATATATATATATATATATATATATACATGTATATTTTAATATTCACATAATTTATGTTATAAATAAATATATTTAATATATAAAAATATCTTTTTTGAGAATTCTATCTGTGTGTGTGTGTGTGTATACACAGTACACATACATGTATTATGTAAGCAAAAACTTTTATTTTGTATGCAATTGATTGTTTGACAGCACTATTTTTAACTAATTTCAAATTGTAATGTCAGCCAACACACACACACACACACACACACACCATATATACCCTGAACACACATCATGTCATATTTGATAACAGCGTCTGTGTAACTGTACTGTATTTATTAATGATTCCTCTCTCTGTCTGCCGTAACAGATCAGCCCTGGGTGACTATCTGACCCGGGGTAAGAACAGCCTGCGCAGTGACTCTCCTCCACCCAGCGATGACCAGCAGGAGGACCACACCTACAGCAGCTCACAGTCCCTAGACACCAAGGGGGACGTCTCTTCCTCCCTCTCCTCCTGCTCCACTCAGGGTCCAGTCTCTGCCTACAGCCCCGGTCAGGAGGTGACGCTCACTGAGGTCAAGGAGGAGCAGAAAGACTTTCCGCTGGACACCACGCCACCTCCTTCCCAGCTGCTCCAGCGCAGGAGACTGCTGTGGACCAAAGGTCACCCACGGACCCCCAGCGACACACTTCCTCTGAAGAAGAGACGGGCGGACAAGCTGCTGGTCAAAGAGGAGGAAGACGAGGAGATGAAGGAGGCAGCGGGGTCGTTGCTTCACCTGGCCGGCTTGCACTCCGGCGTCAATAAAAACGTTCTGCGTGCGTGTAAGAAAGAGCCGAAACAGGAAGCCAACGATTAGCAATGAACGAAACAAAAATCCCGTTCACACAGATCTAGATACTTCTGTTCCAGGATATCAGGTGAATTCTAGTCAGTCGTTGCAATATCAATAAAATCACTGTTGTCCCTTGTCAGATTTGATTTCCAGGGTGAAAGATTCTCATGTTCATGTTGTTTTGTGTGTGAGTGTGTGTGTGTGTGTGAAGAGGGAAAAAAGCCATAGTAAATTTGGGGTCATTTGAGTGGACAAGTGTTTTTCTTTTAATTCATCAAGCCTACCGAACAATTCCAATGAATTAATTATGTTGTAGCAATCCTCCTAGTTCAGAGAGATTTTTTCATGCTGCTCTCAAGTGTGCCAAAGATATGAAACCTGTCGATGAACGTGCAGCTAATCCATGCACACTTAGTAAGACCAGTAATAGTTTCCAAAAGTGGTGATACCAACCTATATTACAAAAACAAAACACAAATTAATATGTGGGTCAATGACATGACGCCCCGCTGTCTTGCTCTGGGTTTACTGATCGACTTCAGAATGCAATGTATGCATGCAATGAGTTAATAGTGATGGGCATAAAGTTAGAAATGTCAGTCTGATACAGCTGTCCTCATTAAAACTAGTATGGCATTTTATTATTTAAAAAAATAGTTATAATAATAATTTAAAGCTTGTTATATTTGATCTGCTAAATCAAAATCATCTCATGCAACAACAAAAATACATACATAAATAAAAATAGGATGATTGCAAATTCTTATGACTGTGTCTTTAATTCTTAAAATATCAGATTTGGAAATGTATGACTGTTTTCCAATTTAAAATTAGACGCTTTAATTTAAAAAATGTGGGGAAATCTATTATTTGTATAATTAACGGTGATGACAAGTCGTTAAATTGACCTGTGGTTATGTCATTGACCCATTTATTTATTAAGCAGCAAATGTTTTTTATATAATGGTGTCCAGTGGATATCAAACGTAAAGGTCAAATGCAATATGCCAATTCTCTCTTACATGCCTGGTGTTTAAAACATTTCTGGTGTTAGTTCTGATTTAAAGCACACTAAAACTTATCTTTTATGAAGCAATGTGTCACAAATGCCTATTGTGTTGCCAAAACGTGGGTGTTTTTTTAAAATACTTTTTTTTTTTTTTAATCTTCCATCATAATCCAAGCAATTTGTCCTGTCAGGATAACACTGTAAAAAGTCCCTTTTTTTCCACAGAAGGCAGTTTTTGCCTGTTTTTCAGTTATATTGCATGGGTGCTTGTACATAAGAAAAAAGTATTTTCTTTTCTAAACGAAAGATCATGTAAGATAGATATTTAGCATGAGGCATGGCTTATTTTCTTACAAGAAAACAGAGAGAGGCGTCTCTTAAAGCTTAGGTTTCTTTCGTTATTCTTTATTATTATACTTTTTTTTAAAAGTTGTATCTCTCTTCTGCGGCAGACAACTCTTCCAAAGGAAGAGACTTCACGGAAACCCATTTATGAACAGATCTGCCTTGTATTGAATATCAGGTGAAACTGATTTTGCCTTTTTCGTGGTCCTCGGTTTGGTGGTCCTTTTTCAATTCATTGTAAGTGTTCAGATGTTGTTAATAATCAGTGTTGGATGACCTATCACGCTGTACACCCTTTAAGGTTGTGCCTGCCTTTAGTTCATGTTTTTGGATGTCTGTTCTGTTTTTATTTGGTAACGGTTCGATACTCTGTCATTTTCATTGTGCAATCTGCAGCATTGATATCATAAATTGTACTGAAATAGTTTGACAAGGAATTAGAGTTGGCTTTAGGATAATCCCTTATTAGCGCGATACTTCTCCATCGACCTTGGCTTGTCTGTTTGCTTTAGTTTTCGCTTCCAGCCCTCATAAACTTGAACTTTATCTGTGAATCTGAATGTCCAAGGGTCCAAGGGGGTCCTACAAAGGAATAGTTCACCCCAAAATAAAAAAAAGAGTTTCTTCATCTGAACAGATTTAGAGAAATGCATCACACACCAGTGAACCATGTGAAGTGAATGGGTGCCGTCAGGATGGATCAGTCCACACAGCTGATAGTAATATCACAATTATCCACAACATGACTCCAGTCTATTAATTAACATCTTGTGAAGCAAAAAACACCTCATTGAAGTACCTCTATTATGGATTTTAGGCAAATGCAAAAAAAAGTTTTAAATGTAAAAGTGCAGAGTTTTGTAGTTATTGTGTCCCAAAAGAAAAAGCTGAATCCGAATCATTGAAATAAGTCACTTTTAAAACATCAATATGAAACATGCTGGTCTGAATGAAAATGCTGATTCGTTCTTCACCACTAGGTGTTGCTAGACTCACAAACACTGCTTTCAAGGAAATCACTGGAGGGGAATGAAAATTGAATCATTGAACAGATAAATGCATATTATAACACAATGAAAGTGTTTTTGTTAAGGCTCAGACACACTCATGCTCGATAATCCCGGTGTGTACGAGCCTTAACAAGCATGCTAACCTGTCGTTGGGGATCCCTAAAACCAAAATATGAACTTTTCATAACCCAGCATAAATATGTCTCTCCTGATTCAGAGGTTTTTCTGAAATGAACACGCATGCAGATTTTCACTTCCTGAGACATTAATTGATAGTAATGTTTTGGATTATTACAAGGTTTTTTATCAGCTAAGATGCTCGTTCTGACGGCACCCATTCACTTTTAAAGGAGTCTTTAGTGAGCAATTGATGCAAAGCTACAATTTTTCTGAATGGTTTCAGATGGACAGACTAACTCGGATCTGGGACGGCCTGAGGGTGAGCTACTTGTTCACCAGTTTTAATGAGTTCTTTTGGTGAACTGCTCCTTTATAGTTGTGCTCGTGGACATCTGTCGGCATCATACACATTATTTGCCATGCAGCATCTATCACAATGTTTACAGTCCGTTTCCGCTTTATTCTGAACGTTACGTGTCCCGAGGGGAGCGGAGCACAGATATATCAAACATTATATTTCAGCACTTTTTTACATGGGTATGTTTGTCTTGGGCAGGGGGCACAGTAAGTGTGAGTACGGGGTAAGACTGACCCTGCTTTATCTGGTCCGCACATAGGCAATAAGCTGCTGCTATGCTGTTCTGCTGTCAATGTATCCCCAGTCCCATAATATGCCGCTTGTTTTGTGTACCAAAAACAACTGATTTAATTGCTAAGATTCATCCACACCCATGTAAGACAAAAGGGGGAGAACAATATGCATGAATTATTTATTGGAAAACTCTCACTGCCTCTGAAATTATGTGTGAAGTACTATAAGGGTTTTGTCAATGATGATGATGATGATGATGTTGTTGATGTTGTTTGTTTCTGCCAGATATGTTTTGGTCCTTGTACTACAGTCACTAGTGGTCTGGTATGATTTGTAGAGCACAATGGAATCATGATGACTATGTATTTGACCAGGTCTATTTTCAATACACTCAGATGCCAATGCTGTACGAGTATAAAGCTGTCTATTTCCTTGGTGTGCAATCATATTGCCAAAGAACAAGATCAAACTATTTCATCGATACATGTAAATAACCACATTGTCTACATGACAATAAATGTCACATCATGTTGTTACTTTTCCACATATTCCTCCTGAAACTTAAAATAATGTTTATGTAATGTATTGTCTTCCAGTTGCAATAATAAAAATATCAGAGTTTTAAATGACAAGTTGTCTTGGTTTATTTACTTTTAGTAATTATTCAGTTGATGGCAAAATATAGATTATATTACATTATTCCTACAATTTAATTGAATTCATTTTATATATTATTTAAGTTTTTAGATGACATTCTGCCAAGGTTATCTTAAAGTTAATGCATTAAACATTTCTAAAATGAGAATTTTTTTTTTTTTTATATATATATATACAATTATTTTAGATTTTAAATAGCCTGATAAAAAAACACCATTATAGAAACCATTTCATCTAGATGTTCTCACATGTGTGTGTGTGTGTGTGTGTGTGTGTGTGTGTGTGTGATTGGTCTGGTTTAACTGCAGTCTGGACTGATTTATCCCACGTTAAGGGTGCCTTGATTGCTCTGTGTTGGGGTGTGGCTAATGGGACTCAGTGCAACTGGAGCTTTATTCATAATTAAAGGCAATACAGGCTTAATCAGCAGCCACCAGCTCCCTGCGCTCACTGGAGCCCATCTCTGTTGCTATGCAACTCCAGGAGCCATAAGCAAGCAATCTGTGCTTGATACATTTTATTAGTCTTTGTGTCGAGTCTTTATGAGTAAAACATCGCTGGTGTATTTTGTGCCTTTAATACCTTCAAAAAAGTGCCTTTTCCTGCTTGACAAACAGGCCAAACCTTTTATAGCACCAAAGGAATAAGATATAAGAACACAGAGAGAGAGTTTATTTTAGATGAAGTGAGGAGAATTTAGCATAACATCACTTCTTCGCCAGTAGATGCTGTGCAGTGAATGGGTGCCGTCGGAATGAGAGTCCAAACAGCTGATAAAACCATCACAATAATCCACAGCACTCCAGTCCAGCAGTTAACATCTCGAGAAGTAAAAATCAAAAAAACATTTTTAACTTTAATGCTGAGTCCACACACACACAATAATATTGTTAATTTATACAAATACAGTTTACACGAATTTCATTCACTTTTATTTCACAGAATCTTAAATGAAACACTAAATTAAAGTTTGCTTTAATACGCTTCATGAAGCTAACGCTCTGTTTACTGACAAACATGAATTCTAGATTTCTATTTATCTCCTAAAACCACAGAAGCCTCATCTTAATTCAGGTGTTTAATGCTTCTCAGAGGAGGCATAAAGCGCCTTTAAGTGCTGACGTGGGTCCAAGCTGCATAATTTAGTCTGGTATTTATGCGGCATTGCATCTTTACACTGAATATTGAGCAGGCTAAGAGCAGCCTTAAAGGGTCTGACATTTATTATTCACTCTTATCATTCCAAACCCATTGTTTTGTTCAGATAAAAATGTAAACAACAAAGAAAAATGTGGAGGTGATTCTTCAATAAAGTTTGCTTTTTCTTTTGTTCCGTGCACAAAAAGTCTTCTAATAGCTTTGTTAAGTTATGTTTGAACCTGAGAGCTGTTCCATAAAACAAGATTAAAGAACAAGCCAGGCTTATTTTGGTTAGTCAGGCTTATTGTCAGTAGATTTGTTACAAAATAAGTCAGACTAACTGAAATAAGCCTGGCTTATTTAGTAAACTTGTTTTATGGAACAGGCCACTGGACTGTTTTGATGTCGTTTGTTTTGTTTCTGGCCCTTCATCATGTTAGGATCCTTGCTGAGATTTCATTCAAATATCTTCATTTGTGTTTCCCGAAGATGAGTCTTACAGGTTAATTAATTAAGGACAGAACGCCTCTTAATTAATGAGAGAATTGAAACAGTGGGGTGAATTATTCCTTTATCTCTGCTGTGTGCAGACACTTTAAATCTGAGAAAGGTCTGAATGTAGACAATCCAGTGAAATACTTGATAGCTGACACTGATAGGCCTGCTACTTACTCCTAATGAATTAAAGGGCTTAGAAAAGAAGAAAAACAGAAGGATGTTTCAAATAAATCTCACGATATAAGCAGTGGTTGTTTATGGAGTGGCACACATCGCCCTCGTGTGCTGAAAAACCTAACTACTTATTTAGACAGAAACATTAAGCATAACTCTAAAATGTTTATGACATTTAGTGATTCCTGAAAGTTCACATTCGTTTTAAAAACATAAAGCATTATAGCAGTAGGTATGCAGATGGGCAGTATATACAATATACATATACACCACACACACGTAATAAAAAGAAAACAAATATAAAAAAAACCAGGGCACGCCAGTGTTATTTTATTTATTTTTTATTTTTATAAAACCAAAAAAAGGCATTTAGACGGAGATAATAAAGCAACACAGTAATTATCAGTCGTGTTTCGTGTTGATAAACGCAGCTGCTTGTTGTGAGCTGATCCAGGATCTGCTGACTAACCGGGTCGCGTTCGCGTCGAATCCTCGCGATACTTCGCGCAGCGCCCGCTTGACCCTGCCCTGTGTCTCGCGCAGCTCCGTATATAAAGGCGGAGGACCGGCGAAGACGGACGGCTGGGGAGCAGCAGCCCTGGGACTGTGAATAAGACCGTAAACAGCTGTGTTTTTATTTCCAGAGACTTTAACCGGCAACTTTTTAAACGTTTTAGATGTTTCCGTGCTTTTTTTAAATGCTCTCCGGGGTTCTCGCTTGATATTGCCGCTCCTCACCGCGCTCATAATGGCGAGCTCGGCTAACTCGAACCAAGTGGTAAGGATCAGACTAACGGCACTCATACTCCGAGCACACACGTGTCCAAGCATCGTAGCTAGTCGCAGCATTTAACCAAACCCACACTTGGCACATTCAATAATAAAACACCTTAGACACACGATCAGATCTGGTCCAGTCGAGCTCTTTGTGGCAGTGTGTGAGTGGAAGCTGTGTTTGTGTGTGTTTGAGGGGAAAAAAGCCGCATTCAAGAGTTAAACTGACCCTGACTCAGCCGTGTTTGATGCGGGGGAATAAAAACATGCTTGGCTTTCATTCTGCGTGTTAACTCGGTGTATTACAGTCTGAATTATAACCAAAGCATAACGCATTTCAAGGGAGAGCTGACTGCTGCTGTTTGTTCTGCGTGTTACTGCCTTTCTAAGCTCCATCCCAACAAACTAGTTTAACCAGTCGTACACGACCCCCTCTATTACCGAGTCCCATGCATATAAACCCAAATATGAGCCGATTTTCACAATAAAACCCGTGAGCGGAAGCCTGTCCGCTGAGCGCCTAGCGGTTCCATCATGGCTGCCCTTCTCTGTGTGCGTGTCTCTCCGCCTCTGACCCTCCTTCTTCCCGCCGCCCGGTTTTATACAGCCATACCGGCGCTCTAATATAGTCTGCCCGGGATGGGAAGGTGCTATTTGGCGCTACGTCACCGGCTCTGCATATAAACAGCAGACTGCGCTTTAAATAGAGAGCGGCGGACAGGACACGCCGCAGCCCGGAGCCCGTTCCAGCGAAACCAGTTCTTCTCAATCCGGATTAATGCATCCGGAAGTCGATGTGTTTTGGCGCTGATTGCGCGAGCAGCGTTACCTGAATTATTTTAGCTCCGGCTCCGAACTGTGAGGATTCGAGAGTCGAACCTGTTCGGTTCTTTTGAACGATCGAACACGGTTCCTTTTCGGCGTTATTACGTCATCCCCTGTGTTTCCTCATAGCCTGAGATGTTTACTCTCTCTGAAACAAACTTTACAATAAAAGCAGGCTTATAGATTTCTAGTATGTTTAGTCCCAGTTCAGTTAGTTACAGAGCATGTATTAGGAAACACCAAAAATTGATGATAACTTCTTAATTTACAGGCAATACTAATATTGTTTTATCGCAGTTTTAATGTGTCTGCTATGAGTTTCCCATATTGCTCAAATTCTGGGTGCAATCTGAATCTTGGCTCGTCGTTAGTGGTGTTTTCCAACGATGAACCGGTATCGAACCGATAACAATTCATTCATCATATTGTAATTTTTGTAGCCTAAACTCTATAGATCAGTGATGGAGGATGTCATCAATGAAGTCCGAGAGCTTTTCCTGGACGAGGGAGTGGACGAGCAGGTCCTGATGGAGCTGAAAACGGTAAAATCTTTGAATGCTAGCACGCAGCATGGATGGGTGTTGTGTTCAAACCTGCGCCTCACCGGCCCGCTGTTCTCCAGCAGCTGTGGGAGAGTAAGCTGATGCAGTCCAAGGCGGTGGAGGGTTTCCATACGGAGGAGCAGCAGGTTCTGCAAGCCCAACAGCAGCAAGCCCAACAAGCTCCGCAAGCACAAGCCCAACCACAGCAAGTGCTCCTGCCTCCAGCGCAGGGTGAGGCCCTCGGAGCGTGCATGCAGGAGCCAAATACAGGACACCTTCAGCACTAAACTGTGTGTGTGTGTTTCTTCTCAGCTCCTCAGCAGCAGGTCATTGTTCAGGATCCTAAGATGCTCCAGCACATGAGCGCCACTGGAATGGTGAGTGTTGGGAATATTGAGAGAGAAACTGTTGTTGGTTTGACTCGTGTCTTTGGGTAGTGCTGGTTACTGAGTTGAGGCTTGTTCTAACGGAGCAAGATAACTATAAACATAATTATGAAGGTATAGTTGAAAATTACAGTAAAAAATACAGTACCATCGCTGTCTAAATGCAGAGTATGCCGTCTGTGCAGGCCACCATTCCAGCTCCAAAAAATGTCTGAACTGACCAATCAGAGAGCCGCGTAATAAAGACACACATGCCTCACGCTAACCTTACGTTTGTAGCTGAATATAAATGATTATAATTGCTGGACAGGTAAGCTATATCAGGGAAAAAACATCAGTGCAACCCGGCGCAGAGAAATATAAATAAAAATGCGTGAGATGAAGCCAGTGCATCAGTTCCAGGTTATAGGTTCATAATCCTGTGACACGGTTTTTTTATAGCTGACGTTTTGTTGCCGGTAATAATTTCACCAACAACAACAACAACGCATCTGACTTTATATTCCAGTTTCCATGACTTAAAATGTATTCGAGGAGGTAGTAAATGGTTTAATTATGGTTCCATTGTAAGACACTGTTAAAATACATCATGTAATACAAAATAAACAATGAATTAATCTTTAAATCTCAGATTTGGGCCACTTTTTTTGTGATATGCTACAGCTTATTTGATTTCGTCACAAAAAAGGTGGTCGTCGCAACCCTTACCGAAATGAGCCGTGTTTTGATCTTAGTAAATCTGCTTTATTTCTGAATGCTTCAGACCATTAAAAAAGCACACTTCATTAATAAAATCATAACTACCTTCATTTGATATATTTACCTTTATATTTTATAAGTTCTAGTTTAACCCCTTTATTTTTATTTTATTTTAATTATATTCTATTATTAAATTTGTTTTATTTTGTATTAAAGTTGACTGTATAACAAAAAGAGAAATCATATAACTGGAGTCAGAATGAATTTTTCCCCAGCTGATGAGCGACGCATTGACAGCCAATCAGAATTGACCCTGCTGTGAGGAGCTGGATAATTGAAAGCAGCAGACTTGCGTGAGATGAGAATAAACGGATGATATCTCTGATGTGGATGCAGATAATCATTAGAGTTCTCGTGTTTGGGGTGAAAGGGGCTTTGAGGCTGTTATTTTGTCTGCTGCTTTAAATGCTCAAGCTCTTAAAGCAGGATTGAGTTTGAGGAGTGTTTATCCTTCATGAGCTGAAGTCTTTCAGGAGTTTATTGCTCCTTAATGGCGTTATAGCTACAATATAGAATGATTTTTTTGCAGTTGATCTGAACGGGTCTATAGGTTTGTCGCTTAAATCTGAACGTGCCAGCATCACCCACCCAGAATCCAGAAGTGACCGGCGTGGTTTGGTCTCTGTATACATGGAAACCCTGTAGGATCAACATTAAAGCCAGCAGTGGGTGGAGTCTTCCTGGAAAACAGTTTAGACAAAGCTGGTGCCTTCAAATCAGATTACACAGCAGATTCCAGCGAGGAGGACGTTCTCCGTCCTCTCCACCTGATCGTGTGTGTGTGTGTGTGTGTGTGTGTGTTCACTTCTGGCTTCGATCTCTTGTTCACTAGAGTGCAGCAGCCACAGCAGCAACTTTGGCTTTACCTGCAGGTGTAGCACCGATTCAGCAGCTCATCACCTCTCAGGGTAAGACTTTAAGATGACTTCAAATCAACTTATCACACCATCATTTTCACTTGTATGTAACCTATGAAAAAGATAAAGAAAAAAACACATGAATCTACTTTACATTAACGAACGAATAGTCTCGACTGGCCAGCAATATTTCATTGGCTTTAAAATAATTATTTGATGAATGCCTGTCTGAAAGCCCATCTCTGTGCGGCGTCTTCAGGTCAGATCCTGCAGGTGGTCCGAGCTGCCAATGGAGCTCAGTACATCATTCAGCCCCAGCAGCAGATGGTGCTGCAGCAGCAGGTCCTGCCACAGATGCAGCCTGGAGGAGTGCAGGCCCCCGTCATACAGCAGGTCTGTGCTCATGCTCCACACCACAGTGACGCGCTTGTTCTAGTTCTGTCTCTGCATGCTGCCGGCTGTGTTGTGACTGTGTCCATGCACTTGATGAGTGGGATTTGTTTCTCAGAGTCAGCAGAGGTGCTCATCATGGGTCTGTCGGTGTGCTGCTGGTGTCTTAGCCAGATCTTAACAGTTTAAACCAGAAAAGGCTTGTTATAGGCTTCATTAGCTCGTTAAATGTTAATACATATAACTTATAACTGTTACGTTCTCTGGTATAAGACTAACAAAATTAAACATTACAGTATGCAGATTTAACATTAAATTAGTTTGTTTTTATACTTGGGTTTTATTTTTATGATTACCATGCAAGTAAAGAACAATAGTGCTACAAGTGGTAACGCATTTCTTTTTACATGTCATACACTATTTTTTTGGTTTTTTTCCTCTAGTTGTGGGAGTGATGTAATATATAAGATAATATATTAAATAGATGTGTTTTGTATGACGCCCATGTGACCCTAATGTAAAAAGTCAAATGTGATCCTCACATAATTCTCTTTGGGGGGAATAATTAGTAAGGACAATTACCAGGTTGTTACTGTGGTATTTGTACATTATTATTATTTAATTGACTATAATGCGTTTCTCTTTCTGTAGGTGTTGACTCCTATTCAGGGAGGCATTTCTCAGCAGACCGGAGTCATCATCCAGCCGCAGCAGATTGTCCTCACAGGAAATAAAGTACAGCAGAACACTCAGGTCAGCAGAACCTCGGACCTCAAGCATACAGTGCTCGCCTCTGATGTTGAGAAACGCACGAGTGTGTGTGTGTGTGTGTACTGAGGGCAGGTGTGTGTCTTCAGGTCATGCAGGCAGCAGCGATGGCTGTGCAGCCGGAGCAGGGAGCAGCACATGTGCAGGCCCAGCCTCAGCCTCAAGCACAGCCTCAGCAGCCGCAGGCCTCGCAGCAACCTCCCATGGTGCTCCAGGTGGACGGCGCTGGGGACACATCCTCAGAGGAGGATGAAGAGGAGGAGGACGAGTATGATGAGGATGAGGATGAAGACAAAGAGAAAGATGGTGGAGAGGATGGCCAGGTGGAGGAGGTGCTGTCTGGATAGTGTTATCACTAACCCATTACAATCCTTAAATATAGATGTGTATATGAAGATAAAAACTGAAACGATACTGCTCTGGTGCGGTCACAGCTCATCCACTTGACTTCTGAATTTTTTTATTAGGAGCCTTTGAACAGTGGAGATGATGTCAGTGATGAGGAAGATCAGGAGCTGTTCGACACGGAGAACGTGGTGGTGTGCCAGTATGACAAGGTGAGGATTGAAAGCTGTTTCTTCAGGATTTAAAGTTTAAAAAGCATGTTTTCTTTATCTCTCTGCCTTCCTTAAATAGTTGATCTCAGTAGATCTGTGTGACCTGTGCTGGTGAAATGAGTCACCGTGAGCAGAATTTAGTTTTTTAAAAAAGGCCTTCAAAATGATGTGATTTTGTTGGAATCTGGTGAAAAAATAGCTTCTGGTTGAAGTCAGTTTTGAGAGAAAATTGAGATTTTGCCACTCTGGTAAAATGTGTTAACATGTTTGTTTAAATTTAGAAATTAAATGCAAAAATGGTTTTACAAATAAATTGGACATTTTTTTTTAATAAGCAAAACTAATACATCATTACTGCATCAACTGCCACATTATATGCCTTTTAAATTAAATGCAAATAAATTTGACATTTTATTTAATGTTACGTGAAATTGTACAGGAAGTTTGGTTGCATATCTTTTTTTAAAGTTATAGGAAAAAGATGTTTGTTTAATGTGTGATATTTGACATTGCAAAAGGAACAGTGAAATAAAACTTAAAATCGATTTATAAAAATGGCGTATCACTGACATATTAAACCTGTAGAAATTTAATGCAAACTTTAATTGTTTATATATTTATGGGTGGAACTAAATTCAGACGATATCTTCTGCTTCAGATTCACAGAAGTAAGAACAAATGGAAATTTCACCTGAAAGACGGGATAATGAATCTGAATGGGCGGGATTACGTCTTCTCCAAAGCCATTGGAGATGCAGAGTGGTAAACCAGAACTGTCCACTGTTAAGGCCAGACACATCGAGACCTGAAACTGTACCTTTCAGGAGATTCCCACTTCGGGGGCTGAAGAGTAATGTCCCAGTGCTACTGTGCTGTTCAAATCATATCGGCACGAAAAAAAATAACGCGTGCCATCCAAGAGATTTCTTTCTTTTCTCCCACCCCCCCTTCCTTTTACCTGTAGAGTCTCCCAGGAGTCCTCTCTAATTTAGAACAACATTCTTGTCCTTCAGATGGAAACATTAGGTGCAGGGAGCCAGTTCCAGCGCCTGGCGCTACCTTGAGTCGACTCTGGCGTGTAAAGATGGCAGCCGTGCGTGTTTGTTGGTGATTTCCGTAGCTAGGTCTGAATCCTGTGTAAAGCGAGTCGTCTCGACACGAGGACTATTTCATCACCATCCACCACCTTATACAAACACTAACAACAAGCCACCAAGAACTGTTCCAATAATCTCCTTTCATATTTGCTATGTTTTTAGACCTTTGTATGTTCAGCAGCAGAGATACCAATGAAAACAGGCGAGTCAAGCGTAACGTTGTCGATCTCACTAAATCGTGTTTGTACGTCTGGTTTGAGTTTTTTCCCCCCTCTGGCTAAAGATCTGCTGTCAGTACGATGCATGTGTTTTTTGTTTTTTTTGGGCAGTGCATTGCAAAGCTCGTGTCGTCCTGCGTGTGTGTGTTTGTGTGCAATCTATTGTGTTAGGTGTCAATGAAGTGCTCGGTCAGGCCACCCTTCATTCTTAACTCGCGGTCAGGCTTATTTTACACATTTCTAGTAGTTTGTATTTATTCCTGAAGCTCAGGCAGCGTTGAATTTCGGGGGAATGAAACCGAACTGTGCTCTTAATAAAGAAAGAAGTGCTCCTTTCAGCCCGTTCTCTGCTGAGGAGGATTTCAACACCTGATTCTGTGCATTGTGGAGCTTTGTTAGGGTGTCTTTTGTTTTTTTTTGCTTTGTCCTCCATATTTTGTTTTATAGTATTTAGTCGAGTTTTAAGCCGTGCCCTCATACAGTCTGCGAAATGACAGATCATGTTGTGTGTCTGTATGTTCAGCAGTTGAAAGTACTCCAATGTTTTTATTAAATTACGTCCATGCTATGTTTGTTGGATAAATTGGCTTGGACTAGTTTTGGGGCTTTTATTATTATAATTTTTTGTGTGCGTGTCATTATGCTCCTTGTTTGTGCCTTTCAGATTTAATTTAGGTATCAGGTCTTTTGTCTAAATGGGAGAGCGTTTAACAAATCCTACGAACTGTACATTTGGCTTTGTTTTTCTAATGGTAAGTAAAGGATACTTCAGAACTACTGTTGGGGTCATGTGACTGAACGTGATGTTTATTCATATACTGTTTTACCGATCAATCTGCTCTGTCTCTGATTCTCATCTCTATGAAGGTTGTGTTCTGTAAGTAGAGATCTTTAGCATTTTGTTGAAACATTGAGTTTTATTATTTTGCCTTTTGAACTTTATTAAAGCACTATTAAAATGGACTCAGTCTGGAGCTGCCTCTTGCGTCATCTGAATACTGCTGTAGGTTTGTAATTGTCCAGAGCTGGATGCATCAAATCAATGTGAGTGTTGAAATTGACAAGACTTTTTTTTTTTTTTTTTTTGGTTTGTGTTAAGTGTCAAATTGTTTTGCCTATGAAACTACTTTCTCTTATTGCAGTTTTATTTGTGGGTTATTAAAGGGAAAGTTTATCCAAACATTTATTCCTCTTAAAACCATCCTAGGTGACTTTCTTCTTTCAGAGGAATACCATTGGAGTCATATGAAAGTGTAGTTATTAAGAAATAGTACCTTAGCGGTAGGTATTAATATCATTAGGTCTTTTAAGAGCGCATTCATCCGGGAAAATTCTATGAATCAAGTTTAATCCAATTTCTCTCATTTTCAAGATTCCTTTTATTGTCATTGTATAGTTACAATGTATAGTTATCAAAATTAAAAAAGCAATCCTTTGGTGTTTTACACACACACACACACACAGTGACATTAAAAATAAAAATACAATAATAAATTAAACCAGAATAGCAACAATGAATTTCCTATGTTAGGTAGTGCAATATAAAAGTTAAATTAAGTGGTAGTAACAGGTGCAAAAGTACAGTATTAGCAGTAGTGCAATGATGCCTTGAGGATATGAACCTGATATATTCATAGCCTTGTGCAGATATTGGTTTACAACTGTTCAATATTGCAGATGATGTTCTAACTACTAAAAATGTATGTACGTGGTTTTGGGGAGTTCAGTACTCGAATGGCTATAGGGTAGAAACTGTTTTTGAGTCTGTTTGTTGTTGATGTGATGGACCTGAAACGTCTCTTTGAAAAATCTTTGAGGTAAGTAAGATAACTTGCATGCATCCAGCCACACACATGCAGTGTATATGCATATGTACAGTGGGTACCGAAAGTATTCAGATCCCCCTTAAATTTTTCACTCTGTTATATTGCAGCCATTTGCTAAAATCACTTTAAGTTCCTTTTTTTCTCATTAATGTACACACAGCACCCCAAATTGACAGAAAAACTGAATTGTTAAAATTTTTGCTGATTAATTAAAGAAAAACTGAATTATCACATGGTCCTAAGTTGCTCAGTATTTAGTAGAAGCACCCTTCTGATCGAATACATCCATGAGTCTTTTTGGGTTTTTCACTCCTGGATTTGGGGATCCTCTGCCTATCCTTCTTGCAGATCCTCTCCAGTTCTGTCAGGTTGGATGGTAAACGTTGGTGGACAGACATTTTTAGGTCTCTCCAGAGAT
>JAUMHI010000065.1:5329038-5340053 GCA_032359435.1 Enteromius unitaeniatus
CCTGACAGAACTGGAGAGGATCTGCAAGAAGGAATGGCAGAGGATCCCCAAATCCAGGTGTGAAAAACTTGTTGCATTTTTCCCATACAATTCTGAAAACATATCTGTCTTTTTCCTCTCAAAATTGTGGGTTTTTATCACGTAATTTTTTTGTAACATATGTTGCAATTTTTAATTGTGAGTTTGTGTCTCAATTCTGGGGGAAAAAATAAGGCACATGCTCTGCTCACTCATGTCTCCACTAACAAGGGGATAAGGATGATCACTATGATGATTTGGAAAATTATTATGAAACATACGTTATGCAAATTGTTACACCCCTAGTTAGGATCATTGCTGTGTATGGAGGGTCAGAGAGCACATCAAAAATATCTTAATTTGTGTGCCGGAGATAATTAATTAAAAATTCCCTTTAAAAGAACTCCGTTCAGCGCACGTGTAAATGCATGTGGGTTCTTGAAAGAGTGCGCATGTGCAATGAATAAAGATTCTGAAAGAAGTCGCTTTTACTGATGACTCTGATACCTGCTTTATATACTGCGCCTGGAATCTGCAACAGGTCTTCTGGTGGACGTGTAAATATAGTAAATGTGCAAACGATTCTTTAAAAGAGTGAAACTTCAAAGCAGTGCTGAGACATTCAGGATCAGACAAAGAATATGTTAAGCTTCCAAAGAACCCCAGGGGGTGGAAACAAAGGGACCCGCGGCTGCAGTTCATGCCCCGGCCAGCAGGGGCACTCTTCTCCCTGCTCCTGTTAGCTGGGCTCTCTATAGAGAGGGATCTCTAGTCTATGCCATATCTAGTTGTTAGTAAAGGTGGACTACTACTACTACTGTGTTTACCAGTAAAATAATCCTCACTTGTAATTCAAATTATTAATTTCTTGAAGAAAAACATGACTAAGAATAATCTAAGCAGTTATTGCAAGCAGTCACTAGAAACCAGTGTAAAATTACATTTTTGTGTAACTTAACTTTATTAAAACTTGCCATTTAAAAGCAGATCTGAGAGTTAAATGTATATAAACAAGACGCAAAATAATACTGAATCCTAGTTAATCCAAATATACATATTTATGGTTTAATTTTATGAATTTGTAATGTGTGTTTGTCTATAATTTACAGATAATATAACGAGATTGAGTTTTACTATAACATGCATTTCTTTTAAAACCTAAAGAGACATCTTTATTTCAGTTCTACTGAACAACTTTGACTGACATTACATTTAAAATGCATAATACTAGTAAATAATCAAGGAGTGTTTATTTCTGTCTTTGACCAGCTCGGGAAGCCCCGCCGATCAGCAGGGCATCAAAAAATTAGTTTATACTCATAGTGTTCTTCCCCACGGAAATCTTTAGTAAAAGGCGAAAGATTTATACGATCTGAGGAAAAACATGAGTGTACTACCGTCCTGAAGAAACCAGGAGCTGCCAGACCCACGGCGACACGCTGCGTAATGACGGTAAGACACACGGCCATCCTTGTCAAACATTTTCAACTCAGCTAAACATTAGCAATATCGCTAAAGAGTGTTGTTAATGTGTCTACCGAACTAATACAATCAAATACAATGAATAAAAAGTAAGAAATGTGCGTGCAATGTAACTTACCGTGTTGCATTGTGGGATCGCGTCGTGCTCTTCCTGGTACGTCACGTGTCATCTAATTTACATACAGTGAGATCTGAGCTTCGTTGAAGACGCTGGAGCGGCGGATATATGAGTAGAAATAATTAAACTGTTTCTGAAATCATATCATAACTCTCAGTCTGAGGAGAGATTATCACGCTGTGTGTGGGGTTAATCTGTGGTGTTCTCACACGAATCCAGGGACTCTGAACACTTGTGTTTCTCAGACACAGTCCTTTATAACTGCACGTCACCACATTTAATCAAAATGAAGGCTACATTAAAGTGTTTTTAAATTAATTTCTCAATACATTTCTTTATATTTAATATAACTGATGAATAGAAACATCAAGTTAGTTATTATATATATATATATATATATATATATATATACACCTACCAGTCAAAGTTTGGAAACAGTAAAATCTTAATTTTTCTTTAAAGGTGTTAAGTTCATCAAGGCTGCATTTATTTAATCACAAATACAGGAAAAATGTAATATTGTGAAATATTTTTACAATTTAAAATAATGGGTTTCTACTTTAATATACTTTAAAATATAATTTATTTCTGTGATACGCAGCTGAATTTTACTCCAGTCTAAAGTGTCACATCACATGATGCTTCAGAAATCATTCTGATATCCTGATTTATTATTAGAATTATCTACTTTGGCAAAGTTGTGATGTCAATTTTTTATTTTTTTTGAAACTGCAATACTTTTTTCAGGATTCTTTAGATTCTTCTGGAATAAAAAATATAACGGCTTGTATTAAAAATATAAATCTTTTCTAACAATATTAGTATTTGCCATCACTTTTTAACACATTCTAGCTGAATAAAAGTTTTAATTTATTTCAAATAAAAAAAGAATAAAAATCTACTGACCCCAAACTTTTGAATGGTAGAGTATACTGTTCGAAATGATTTCTATTTAAAATAAATGCTCTTCTTTTCAACGTTTTATTCATTCAAGAATCCTAATATATCACAGTTTTTTTATTTGACTTTTTATCTGTTGGTGTTTGATAGAATCCATGGTGTCCAAGAGAAATATAGGCCCACAACACCAAAACACAGCAGTATATTATTGTACACAATGAAAATGTGCAGAAATTGTACCTTTATGGTTACCACAGCTCGTCGCTGGGACAGTTTGTACCTTCTGTAGGGTGCATACTAGTAATGTAGTAATATATACTCATAAGGCAGCAATATGTAAGCTTATATGGTAGCATACTATTCTGATCCCTTCGTGGTAAAGAAGTGCTACTGTCCCAGTGACAAGCTGTTGTACTCCTAGTAAAAAACTGTCAGATTTTGAGAGTGTAAAGAGGAGATCAAATCCTATAAATTGTAATGAAACAATGACATGAATCTTTGGAGAATGTTTCTGTTTGGAGTGAACTGGGTTTAACAGTACAGTACATAATGTGTTTGTAATATATTTTTACTGATTTTGCAGTTTAGTTTCTGAATGAGACCTGGATCAGAAAAAGTGTCTTTCAGTTTGAAAGGTCATTTTCTGCTCATGTACAGCATGCACACGGATGTTTCTGAGGAGTGCTGTGTAAATGCACCAACACAGACTACACAGCGTGCTTTGCTGACTGGCCAAAAAAATCCAAATGCAGAAAAGAGCACAAAGACAGAAAACGTTCAATTTTATCTTTCTCAGGTGGCACAGAAAATCAAACCATATCAGCATTTTTAAATCCCTCAAGATCTCTTTAATATCTCAACCACTTCTTCTAGACCGCAATTAGATTAAACCGAGAGCGAGTGGAAACTTTTGCTTCCCAGATTGTTTCTCACACATCTAGATCTCAACAATGGCACGAACTTAACAATGAATTCAGAGAAGAGTTTAAAACCTTGGAAGAGTGTTTAAAGATACCGTTGGAACATGGCATGTTGTTCTCGATCTTTTGGTTTCTCCATGGACTATGTCATGCATCAGAGCCTCTGACAGATGACCCACCTATTAAATAGTAACAAGTCTCCCTCCTCAACTTCACCTGACACTCCGCCGTCTGCAAACTGACACGCTGGAGAAGATCCAGGGATGAAAGTGACACTAATGAGCTCAATCGTTCGGTTTACTTTGGCGCTTACTCCAGGACCACCCTATAGAAGTCAACCAGGTCTTTATCCCCCTCACACTGAAGGCTTCCTCATACGGCTCCAGTCACTGTCGGCTTTGAAGATCGTAGATATATGTGTCTATTGGAAAATATGGGGCATTTTATTTAAAGAACAAAGAACAGACAGAGAATGACGGAGACCAAAAATGTCTCACAATGAGAGTTAAAGTATATTGTTAAAATAGAAATGCACACTGTGAGATATGAAATCGTAAATATGACAAATAAAAGTCATATTGTGAGATATTAAGTTACAATTCCGATAAATAAAGTTGCAATTAAAATATTAGCCAATGTGAAGGATATAACAATACAAGTCACATTTATTTGAAATCAGATTGTGAGATATGAAGTCTGAATTGTGATGTATTGTAACCGTGGTATATGTAAATTATTACTGATTGTCACTATTACGATGAAATTAAGTTTTGAAATGAAATTGTATTTGTGAGATGTAAAGTTTTGTGAGAAATAAAATCTTAAATTGTGAAATATAGGCTACAGTCACACTGCGAGATATCACAAAGTCAAAAGTTTTCCAAATTGATTTATTGTTTATTAAGATAGCAATAGTCGGACAACTATTTTAATACATGGAACCTAAGGGTGCAAACAAAAAATATCACAATATTGTGAAAATCACCTTTAATGTTATCCAAATAATGTTTGTAGCAATGCATTTTACTAATTAAAAATGTCATTAATGTAACATATTTATTGTAGGAATATCTTAAGGGAACATGATGTTGATGAAGTTAAAATTAAGTTAATTGAAACTCCAGCTGCGAACAGTTAAAACATAATTATGACAGTAGGTAAAGTAAAATTGTAATTGTAATTATAACACCGTGTCCTAACTACACGCTACGCCACAGAATCAAATATCACAGCCAATCAGAAGCTGGGGGGCGGGCTCTCTCTGGAAGTGCAGCGCTCACGTAACGAAATAAATACATTTATAATCTAATTCATAAACATTTAACTTTTTTAACATCATTAAGTAAATACTGAGTGACTGATTACATCTCTGTTATGGAGTACACTCGCAAGTTCAAAGTTTTAACGGTCATTTTTATTAAATTTATTTTCAAGATCTGAGGTAAACTGTTGTGCTTTTAGTATGGCTATAAGTCACGTAATATGATATTTACTCATATTGGACATGCTTAATAATGCACATAATCACCTGAGATGATCCACTGTCATATAGTTTGTATGGTTGCTCCAGCCATTTCTAAAATGTAATGTAAATGTAAAAAATGTAAATTCCGCGTGTCGCGGCTAGTTAGGACAGAAGATTAACAAGATATCATTAAAAGATATATTTTAATCGTGGTGTTGCGTGTAGTTATGACACAGTTTTAGGGCCTGTTCACACCGCGAGCGAATACCGCCGACAGTTTACGCCTCGTGGCTAAACAAAGGCCTTAAGAGGTAAAATGACTGTTATGCAATATATACAATTGAGTCTGAATAATATTAAATCTGATTTATAACTTGCCAGGTGTTAAAAGACCTAGAAATTGCATACCTTTTCCCATTAATCTGAGTATTCCTAAAACTAAAATACAATCAATCCATTTTAAAGTATCAGCGCATGTTTATTATTTGTTGTGGATTGTGAAACAAATCGGATTCAGCTCAATCTCTTAAGCACTCTACACATCATTTGCTATTACTTTTTCCAGTCCCACATAAACAGCATGGAGTAACGTGCCCCAGTCATACACACTTGCTGAGTTGATTTACCTGTGGGAGGCCTGAACAGCTAAAGGCTAGTGTTACTCCACCACAATAAAAGTTACACAATCAAAATGAATCATGATTTTCGCATGTAGGCTTGCTGGTGCAAAGCCCCAGGAGGAGCAGACGGAGATCTTCAAATGAGGAATAGCTTGACTCGATCACGATTGGCCCTGTTTGTTGATGCAGGAGGACACAAAGATTCCCCCACAACAATAATAGATCAGGCTCCGTGCTGTAGACGCACATATCATGTTTCTCCTGCACCTGCGTCAGCTCGAGCAGTCTCTCTCTCCATCTGTCTCGCCTCACAGACCGGTCAAAGTCGGTGGCTGTACACTCTGTCTCTACTCTGTTTCTGCTACGTCAGGGATGGAGTCTTATGACATCACTCCACACATGCCTGAGGAGCTGAGAGACAGACACACACAAACTGATCTTTGAGAGCTTGTGTATAAAGTGCCCCTATTATAGGTAATGAAAGGTTCATATTTTGGATGAACAACAGGTTGAATGCATGCAAGATCAAAAAACACTTTCATTTTCTTTAAATATGCATTCATTTTTACCTTATTTGCTCAACCTTATTTGAGCAACACAACTGAAATGATCCAGATCCAGAAATGTAGTAAAAACATGGTAAAACAGTTCATGTGACATCAGTGGATCAACTTCAGTTTTGCGACACTACATGAGTACTTATTTTTGCGCAAAGAAAACAAAAACAACATAATTTAACTGCAATTTGTAAGTTATTTATGAGCTTCTTGTTTATTGAATTGTTAGACATTCGTTGTAGACATTCACCAGACATTGCTCGTTGGTATTGCTTGGAGGGAAGATTTAGGTAAAATAACAGTAATATATAAAATTCAGCCATTGTTTGCTCTCCCTGTGTTGTTTAAAAGATATATGATGGCCTTTTAGTTTGGCAACACAGAGAGACAAAACAAAATGCCCTGCTCAAGCTGCATGGTCCACAATGTGAATGAACGATGATCTTTAACCATATAAAAAAGATACTTCATTTTTAAAGCTTAAAGAAGGTGTGTGTGTCAGTTATGAGGATACTGTACACTGTAAAATATTCTGTAAAATTTACAGTAAAAAACAGCAGCTGTGGTTGCCGGAATTCGACCATTTAAAAACTACTGTAATTTAAGTTAAATTTACAGGTAAATACCGTCATTTCATGAACTGATATAATGTTAATATACCAACCCATTAAAGCACTGAAATCTGTTTGTAGCTTTGAAATATTCTGATAAACACCAAAAGCAGGTGATGATGAGAAAGCCACCTGATGAAGATAGTAAAAGTTTTGCAAATAACTTTGTTTCGAGAGGATCACTAAAGGAGTAATCACACAAGGCTGGCAGCCCGTTTACTTAATCATCCCTCGTTTATTCACACCCAATCAAATCTTCTCCCCTCACTATAAATTCTCCCAGCTTTCATTTCCCCGCATCTCGCTTTTCGTGCATTCCAGGAAAGTCAGGAATTTACCTGAAAACCATCTAATAGTTTTTTACCATAAAATCACGGTCATTTTTTTACAGTGTAATTAAATTTTTTAGAAGGTAGAACAACACTATTTTCCATATTCTAACAAGCTTGAATGAATGCCAACCAATAACCAAGCACTGCCGGTGGAAAGTAATGCTGGAGATATCAGGGAACATTCTGCAGGATAATGTTCTGTCAAAGTTATGAGCAAAGATTCTTCCAGGAAAGTACAAGGTTTATAGGTTATCTGTTCAATATTGAAAAAAAACAATATACATTTTATATTATATATTACAGAACTGCACCATTTGAACATTCAGGAATAACTTTTTCATAAACTATAAACGTGCTAAGAACATGGAATGGACTTGGCTCAGTGACAACCCCATATAGCATGGATTTTGATAAATACACTGTTCTAAACTTATTTAACCTTAAAGAAAGTTGATGTGGCAGTGTGTGTTTTTCTCCCGTGCACATGAGCGGGACACACAGCCTCGTGTCAGACTCCCTCTCCTTCTCTTCCTCTTCCTCACTCCCTCTCTCCCTCACAGCTGCAGAGAGAAGCAGAGGAGCCGCGGCACTACAGCAGCGCACAGCGCCATGGTGCGCCTCCGGACCGCGTCGCGCAACTTAACCGCGTTTCAGCACGCAACCAAACTCACGCACTTGTGAGGCAAAGCAGTTCAAGCGTTCAGACGTCAACTGAGCAGAATGGACCGCAAACTATTTTCCGGACCCTAAACCGACAGCGCAACGAAGGAGCTCATGGTGATCTCCACAGAACGGACCCCAGACGCGCCACGCACGGTCACCTTCGCCGTTGAGGAGACTTGCGAGAGGATCCCGAGCACAGCACCGGCGAGCGCACCGGATCCCGCAGGTCAATGAAGAATGAAGCACAGTCGATGAAGCCGGCGGCGGATCATGCGTGTTCTGCCCGAGCCGAGCGCGCAGTCACTGCGGCTGGTGTTTCTCTTCGTCTTCGTCATGGATGTAGCCCCGTCCCCGGCTCTGACCGCCGGCTGCCCTGACCGCTGCGTGTGCGACGACCAGCTGGTGGTCCAGTGCGCCGGGCAACAGTTAAGCGACTTCCCCGTGGACCTCCCGCTGGCCACCCGGCAGCTGATCATCTCCAATAACCGGATCGGCGACCTGCCGGCGCTGCAGCTCAACTACCTGTCCGACCTGGTGTACCTGGACTGCAGCAACAACTCTTTGACGGAGATCTCCGAGTCTACTTTTGGCAACCTGCGCAAGCTCGCCTACCTGGATCTGTCTTTCAACATCCTGACGCAGATCGAGGACCGGACGTTCGGCCCGCTGGCCAGCCTGGTGATGCTGAGGATGACGGATAACCCGGGGCTGTCGGAGATCCACGCGGACGCATTCGCGGAGAACGCGGCGCTGCAGGTGCTGGACGTGAGCCGCAACAACCTGACGGCACTGAACATCAGCTCTCTGATCGCTCTGCCGGCGCTGCGCTCCCTCGGGCTCAGCGGGAACCCCTGGAGCTGCGACTGCGACACCGAGGACCTGTGCCTCTGGATCCAGATCGAGGGCTTCAAGTTCCAAGGTGAGACCGCGCGCTCCTCGTCTTTGGCTGCTCTGAAAACTTCCCAAGGCTTAAACACCGGCGGCCGTGACCGCCACAACTCCAACCTTTACCAGGTCGCAGGCATTTTGGCAACTGCTTTTGGCATTAAGTGACATGATGCTATAATCTCGCTATTAAAATGGGGTTGTTACTGTAAAAAGCACACGTGGATTAGGCTTATGCATGATCATTAAAATAGGATTTAAACGATTGGGTCGTCTAGTTAAATACAGAGCACAAACTACAAGGCCGTGCATATTTTACTTTCATAAATAATAATAATAATAATAATAAAAACATTACAACACCACATAACAAATCAAATTAAAATGATTAAAAGCCAAAATCTTCAAAACTAGACATACTAATGGCAATTCCATAACCCTGGCCCCACAACACGTTTTACTGTGTATTGCAATGAAATGGCCAATAAGTCATTTATTGTTTAATAATTAAGTGACTTATTTAGAGCACATATAATGAACAAGCATCATCTCTTTCAGCTCTGTATGAACCGCTGCTGCATTGTTATTGCCTTTCCTCCAGGCATCATAATTGAGCATAATGGAAGTGCTAATTGTTAATTAGTCATTTAGCTGATGATTTCATACAAAGTGTCCTCGAACACATATTATACCGTCTCCCAGGGGCAATTTGGAGTTATGTTTCACGATCAAGGGCACTGTGTGTCTCCACTAACAAGCGATGAAGTAACCACTTTCTCCAGGTTGGATCATATAAATGTAATGATTTAAGATTTAATCGTTTCAAAATTAGTTGAGCGCTGAGCATCCAGCTCAAATGAACCACTGGAATCTATTACCTTTTACCTTTTCCTTCGAGCTTCACCGCTGTATAGAAAAGCTCCCTTTTAAATAGTGGTCAGTGAAATATCATTATTTAGAAAATACAATACGTAGGTGATTTTCAATTCATTCCAGTGTTGGTGCCCAACAAATGACCTTAGAGTAGAGGAGAGAGAGGAAGGGAATGAAAGCCTAGCTAATTATCTCCACCATTAGACCTCAAGAGTGAGACGGTCTTTATCGGTCTTATCACCCCAGTTGGCGTTATCGAGTTATTCAGACTGTTAATTTGATCTGAAGACTGCGTCTCGGTAGAACAGAGGGCAGGGCAGAGGCAGACCCTGGCTTTAGACGGCAAACTGGCTTTATTTACAACGCCTCTACAAAAGAATTGACAGATGTAGACTCGAACGATATATTTGGTGAGAAAAGCAAGATGTGAGTGTGTTGCTGTATGCCTGCTCACTTTAGAGAGATCATGGGTACTTCCTTTGATTGGCCTACACCAGCTTGGCCAGGCTTGAAAGCCATCTTAACTAAATTAAACCAGTAAAAGCCAGTTTAGTCTCAGGGCAAATGTACTTAAATGTTAATCTCTGCTCAAACGTGACATTTTGAGCTGAATGCTCATCGTTATTTTTAGTCGAGCATCTGTAATTGAACTTTAGATGCGTGTGCGTCACATGATCCATCTCACTGTATATGAATCATGCATGCGTGTGCAGACTTATCTGGTGTTTGGCTATTTTATTTCTTCCAGTTCAGAACCTTGCTTTAGTGCAATGACTAATTGACAAGGTAATAGGAAGAGCTTCAGTGTTGTCTGAAAAGCATTAGGCCAGGTTTTACAGTACAAACAGGTTTTGTTTTGTCTCTCAGTGTGGTTCCAGTGTGAATATCTAACCAATAAATGAGAGTTTCCGTGTCTGAAACTATTAACATGTTTACTTATTCGCTATTCTCTACATAGTGAATGTCAGTTCGTTCATTAGATGAGGAAACGGGGATAGTTCACCCAAAAAATTCTATCATTAATTACCAAACCAAACGTCAATCTAAACCTGTAAGACCTTTATTCATTTTTTCCTGAACTCAAATTAAGATTCGATGAAATCCAAGAGCTTTCTGATGTCCTGAGACCCAGCAAGATACCAAGAACATTGTTAAAATAGTCCATGTGACATCAGTGGTTGCTTTTAAGTGAATGTAGAAACTCCAGACAATATTGTATCATTTGATGGGTTGTACCTATACGGGTGTATTGGTTAGAGGACATGTTGCTCATGACTAACTAGTTAGTTTCTCTGTGTATTGTACTAGTTAGGCACCAAGTAACATCGTTGTTCGTGACTTTTGAGACCCATTCCAAATAAATCTGATTTAATAACAACCCTAAACTCTTTGACTCCAAAAGACAATATTCGAAGGCCCTCACATCATAAATGTACCGCTGATAAAGTTTAATGTTGTTGTATTATTATTATTTTTTTTGTTTCAAGTGTTCCTTTCTCTGTGGAGTGTTAGGAGCTGTTAGAGCAGAGATAAGATCCCTGAAGATACAAGGATTAAAGTCTCAAAACCAA
>JAUMHI010000065.1:5348165-5360818 GCA_032359435.1 Enteromius unitaeniatus
ACAGATGCCTGCCCATACCATAACCCCACCACCACCATGGGCCACTCGATCCACAACACTGACATCAGCAAAGCGCTCACCCACACTACACCACACACGCTGTCTGCCATCTGCCCTGAACAATGTAAACCGAGATTCATCCATGAAGAGAACACCTCTCTAACGTGCCAGACGCCATCGAATGAGAGCTATTTGTTGAATTTTTTTCCCTTGAGTTTACAAGAAAAAAATAATTAATGGAGGAATATATTAGTTCTCATCCATTCAGTAAAGTACTTCCACTTCAAAACCACAAAAATGTCTCCACACTTTCCACCTGAAATGAAAACTAGTGCCATATAAAACACTAAACCTTTTTTCCACACACAAATGATGATTACAGTGGCATATTGTTGATTAATAAAGACTTATTAAGACTTACTTATTTCCTTCTGACCTTTTACTACAGTTCATGATTTGTAAACAAATACATTTGCAACACATAATTAGCTCCATATGTATGGCTTTTCTTTCATAGTAAACATGCTTGGTCGCACACCTGGTACAGCATTGCACTTGCGATGCATAGCCTTTAAGTTTGTTTTCCGTGAACCACGAGGCATGAATAAAGAGCTTGAACACTTGTTGTAGCTAAAATGTTTTGGTTGCTGCAGAAGATGTGTTTTTGTCTCACATTTTCTTTTGTTTATAAGATTAGAGCCAGCAACATGTTATTTTCAAACGCAATAGAGCATTCAGTATTAACGAACACTTTATTTCTAGACTGCCACAATAGGTTCATTAAACAATGCAATAAAAAATGCTAGATTCAAGTACACGTTTGTGATAAAACTTATAAAATTGGCATAAATTGTGCATAAAGGGAGGTAAAATCTCAGGCATGTTTTCCCAATGAGCTCTTTATAAAGAGGAGGAACCCTTTCATAGTTCCTGGAGCTATGGGCAGAAGTTTACGTTTTTTTGCGTGTTCGCACCACAGAAACTAGGAACGCATTTAGTTCTAGGAACTCCATTTACTGGGAACCAAATTAGCCCCTACTTCAGATCTACAGTTCTATAGCTACCAATTCCAACCTAGGTGTGCCTCTTTGTACATTGCTGCAAAAAATATATGTACCTGTAGATACGAATCGCTGCAGTTTCCAGTTGAAATGAACACTAGAGGCAGTAAAACTCCCAAAACTTCCCAAAACACACAAAAGTATGAATTTACAGGTATATTTTGGATTAATAAAGGCTAATTTTCACACAATTAATTGCAGAATGTTATGTTACAACTTTTTTTTTTACATATTCTACTATTTGAAAACTGATACTTTTGACATTGTCGTCATGAGTTTTCTAGTTCAATAGGTTTACTCGGTAGCTCACGTAATAACTTATTTAAGCTCATATGTCTTAACAACAAACTATGTAACCAATAAAAACTATGCTTCTAGGTCAAGATTGTAGTTCCAATCTTGTAAGTTTGTGACACTGATTGCGAATGTTTGTTTGAAGTATGATTTCAGGAAACACAGAATCACTGAACTATATCGGTAACAACAGAACTTGAGACCAGCAATGCTTTTGGGAAACGCACTCCAGCATATTCCCTCCTGTCTAAGTGGGCGAATCGTGGCAATGTGGGACAGACTTTATGCTGACAGTCAACAGCTTGGTTACACTGCACTAATGACAACCACACAATCAAACGCTGTCATCCTCCGGACACATTTTTGTAGTAATTTTGCTGTGTATTCACACTTATGTCTCAGTTCATTGTATACCTCTCAATGTTTCGGGCTTATAACCCAGGGTCTCATCAGCATATAAACAATTTCTGCTTGCTCATCATCTACTGTACCTCATAATAAACTAGTCCAGGTGATTTGATTGTGTATAATTGTAATATAATGTGTCAGAATGCAAGAGGATGATGATAATATTTCTCAGCGGCTCTGTTGTTTCTGGATCAGCTGCTGGGTCTCCTCATTGTCAGCACTTTCAGAGTGTTGACTAACAGAGCGAGCGGTGAGACAGACAGACAGAGAGAGAGAGAGGACCATCTGACAGAGCTGCGTTCTTCCTGATTGACGTCTTTCACATCACCTAATCTCTGAGACATAATAACTCTGGTCCAAACTCTAGTGAGCTGCCTACCTACGCACCATGTTAGACTACGAATAGATGGAAAGACTATTCCGAACAGAAGGCTGTAAATCTGTGCTTGTTTATAAACTACGTTGTTTCGTACAAACTCCCAGACAGCACCACATATGGTAAACCAGTCCAGTAGGGGGCACCGTTATAAGGATGCTTTTGGCAATGGTAGATGTATACCTATATATATATATATATATATATATATATATATATAGGTTTGGGTCTCTTATATTACCAAGGCTCCATGAGATTTGGAATAATACAGATAATAATATAATAATAATAAAATAATACAGGCTCCGTTTTTCGGAACCAAAATATAATAATATTCAAAAATAGTGTTACAAATGAAAAGATTCTTTCATAAGTCATTTTAACATGCCGAATTGCAGAAAATATCTGCGTTGAAAAAAGGTTTTTGAGGAAACTTTGCAGAACTGGTTTCTGATTTATTTGATGAAATGATGAAGAGCATTTATTTTCTCAGTAGACCATTTTAGTACACGTCAGTACATGTCAGTTTTGATCAATTTAATCCATCCATTACTAAATCAAAGTATTAATTTGTTTCTGAACATCTTAAACGTAGTATATCTGGTGGAAGCGCTTCTAGGGCTTCTGACACAAAATGAACTTGAAATGACCCAAGATTGGATGTCTGGTGGTCTGAAAAGACGTTAAACAAGATACACAAAACATGCTATAAGCGTATTATTGTAGTATTATAGTACACATACCCCCAGTTTCACAGACAAGGATTAAGCTAGTCCCAGACTAAACTGCATGTTTGAGCGGTCTCAGATGAAAATATCTTGCTCTCACATATCTTGAAGCATGTCTGTGTCATTGTTCTGTGTTAAGATGCACACCTGTAATATTTTCTTATAAAGCATTTTTGTAAAAGTTGCTTAAATATCTTAATTTAACTAATGCCTAGTCCTGGCTTAAGCTAAGCCCCGTTTGTGAAACCAGGCCATAGTATTATAGATCTGTATTATTCCAAATCTCATGACTGTTATGCATTACACTGCATATTGATTGATAATAGATTAGTCTTGTGACCTCCCTCCATGCTGGGAATGTGCCTGAATGCCCTCAACCTCACGTGTCCTCTGAAATCTGAAGTGTATGTTCGTATGGTTGTGTAGTTTTTCGAGGGGGCCGATCAGGAGAGAGTATTAGATCCGTATCTGCAGCAGCGAGAGCCTTTTGAAGGGAAAGAGAGCAGCCGTTTATGTCACTGAATGCTTGTGTTGTTCTCTGCAGTACCGTATTGCTTTCGCTCCATCCCAGTCCCTTGGTTTTTGCTCTGTTGTTCACTCCGTCTCGGCCTGATGAAGTGCACTGGTTAGCTGAAGGGTATCTGGTCCGGCCAGGATCATAGGCACAGAGCCAAAGAAGTGGGCGGGCTCAGGATGAGAGTTAAATATTCATGACGAACGGGATCAAAGCACAAGGAGAAAAACAGGGAATGGAGAGAAAAGCAGATGAGAGAACAGATATGCAGAAGTGGCTATTACAAAGCTTATTACAAAGATTTGCAGATACCTTCTGTTAATAGTCAACGGCGCAGAAATAGGTTTGTAGTTGTTTTGAACACATGTAGGCACAGGATTTAACTCAACTCAGATTTAACACGATTCTTGATGCATCTCCGTGTTTCAGGGCTGATATTGAGTCGTTGTCATGATGCAGGTGGGTTTTTAAGACGTGACGCACTGTGTGATGTGTTTGGTAATGACCTCAGCATGTGCTCCGCAGACTCAGAGGAAGGTCACGACGCTGAATGTAATCTACCTCGGCGGATAATATACATGTTCTCAAGGGCTTCCTGTATTTAGTAGTCTACCTGACATTCAGGATAGCCTTATGTCACGGTTTTAGTGCAGTTGAACTGAAAAAAAAAGCAAAAGTATTGTGACATAAACATCTGATTCAGTCTTATATGCATTTTTACTCAATAGCAACAGTTTGCACTCACATGTGGTGCTTGACAGGTGTTTGTTTTGCATCCTGTGTATATAAAACACAATATTATGGAATTGCGACTTCGTATGTGAATTTATAAGTGATCAGAATGTGACTACATCACTTTGTTTCTGGCAATGTTGGCTGTTTTCCTCAGAATTAGGACTTATTTTTGTCTTTATTCCTCATTATTGTAAATCAGAACTTATACAAAACAAAAATCAAAATGTGTTTTTTCAGCATTAATAATGTTTTAAAAGACCAATAAATGATGTTCTGTTGTACTTTAATTTCATCAAAGAATAAAAATCATGTTTTACATAAAAATATTAAGCAGCCAAACTCAATATTGTCAATATGGGTCATAATAAGAGATGTTTCTTGAGCAGCAAATGTAGCTAACACATAAGAATGCTTAGGATTGTTTGGTAAATAAAACCTTAAAATAACAGTGTTTGTTCAAAGTATATTATAAACAAAACTTTGGGGTCAGTAATTATTTTCTTGCTTTTTTTAAAGAAAGGAATAGTTTTATAGAGCAAGGATGCGTTTAAAGGATAAAAAGTGGCAATATAGACTTAAGATTTCTATTTTGAATAAATGCTGTTTTTCTTTTTTCTTTTTCTTCATCAAAATTTGTAAAAACTAACAATAAATTAGCATATTAAAATTATTTCTGAAAGCTCATGCAACACTAAAGACTTTAGTAATGATGCTGAAAATTCAGCTGATCATTACAGAAATTAAATTTCATTTGAATATATATATATATATATATATATATATATATTCAAATAAAAAAACATTTTATGAAATGTAGTACTTTACAATATTGTACAGTTTTTGGTGAATGTGAGAAAAGAAATCTTACTAATGTCTAAAGTGAATACTAGTGTATCTCATAAAGTGTATCTCGTAATTGTTACTTTGTTGAATGTAATTTGACTGTATATCTCACAGTGTGACTTTATTTCTTATTTTAAACTTCCCTTGCTACTCCAGTGTGCGTCTACACCGCTCAGCACAAAATCAGCTCTCAGTACAGAAGTATACATTCACACTGTGCTACAAGGTCATTGCGGGATAAAGGAAATACAGCTCAATACTTCATCACACATACACCACAAAATAACACAACAGAGACTTTCTAAAAGCACACTTTATAAAGCGCTGATGCCTGAGCTAATTCCTTTACAGTAATACCCCCCTCACCACACGCTTATCAGAAAGTCCATCCTCATTGAGATTCAGAACAAGAGTGGGAAAAAGTCTCCTACCTCACAGCTCTTCATCCTCTTAAAGATTAACATATGCAATTACATAATTAGTGGGCTTTCAAAAATAGCAGGCTAAATGCATTTGAACTCATTCGTGTTAGATTAATACATGCACTATTGCTCATATTCATAAATATAGTAGCCTACATTTCAGAAATTCAGGAACCCTATAGGTAGGTAGACGTTCTGTAAACTGTTTTTTTAAGTAAAACACAATTATGCCATCAGGTGCGTGATTTTTTTTATTTTATTTTTTTGCGTAATTAATTAATCTAAATTAACGCATTAAAGTCCCAGCCCTAATATATATATAAATACTTGTAAATACATTTACATGTATTTACAAGTATGTAAACATTTTCAAAATATATACTGTATTAGTGTGACTTTATATATAGAGATAATAAATATACACAGTACACACACATTTATTATGTACATAAAAACGTTTATTTTGTATGAGCAGGACTGTGAAGGATTATAATATCTCTGTCTGTGCCCTGAAGTGTTTGGCAGGAAAGGACGCAGTGGACAGGCATCTAATATTTGACAGCCATAAGGTTTTTTGTTTTGTTTTGGAGAGATGAGCGCATGCTGTGTGTTGGAGACTGGTTCCGAACATACTGGTGTCCTCACCAGGCTTTTTATCTAGAATGACTGTGCTGGTGCACTGATCAAAAAATCAAAACAACAAACCTAACAACAAACAAGTGATAAACCAGACTGGAACTAGCACATAAATTCATTCAGGTCTAAGCTGAACTGCTGAAAAGCCACGGAAGCACCATGATATTCATGAATCATGTTTTGGATGATGCCATTTTTCCTGAAGCATATTATAATAAGCATTGAACTGTGTGTTTTTCAGTCTCTCTCAGATCTCGGAGGAACATCCCAGTTGCAGTGAAGCAGCATATAGCATATCTGAAAACACTGCTGACTCATACACCAATATTTATTTTCCAATCTATTCATTTATTAAAAAACTAAAAACTAGTGCTGTTGAATGATTAATTATAATTAACCGCATCCAAAATCAAGGTTTTGTTTATATAATAAATGTGTGTGTACTGTATATATACAGATACACACGTACAGCATATTTTTCGAAAATATGTATATATTATATATATATATATATATATATATATAGCTTAAGCAAGCTTAATATATTTGATATATAAAATAAATAAATAAATACATAACACATAAAGAGTCAGATCATGTAAACAGTATCAGGTAAGATTACTCGTAGTTTAGAAAACTAGTCCTGTCTGAATAGGGCTACAGTGCAATTCGGCTAGATATACATCCGCGCTAAAATATCAAGGTGAAAGTCGTCATTGCTTGCGTAGTATAGACCCAGCTTCCAACACAACTTTGTGAATAGATTAACAGCAACATTTTTTTTTTTTACACAATTTATTTTTGGTTTTGAAATGCTGATGCACACCCACTAGTTAAATTATATTTCTGAATTAATTATGTTTATAATATAAGCTTCATGATTAAAACATACACTTATGTATATTCAAGGTGTAAAAAAAAACTCTTACTACTTTTTAAAATTATGCTACATGACACGTTTCAGAATCATTAAAGTTAAAAAAAACTTTTGTAAATGTAAGCTTCTCCATGAATAGAAAAAGTACATTTTGAATAATTTATCATATATATATATATATATATATTTATTTTTTACTGCATATATCATTGACAATCATACAAAGGCACTGCATCAGATTCTTTCCGAAGCTCTGTGTGAATATTCAGAAGAGTGTCAGAAGCAGGACTGATGGTAAAGCCGCAGGGGGATCTTTAATTGAGAATGACGGGACAGTCTCTACACTCAGCGATATCCACACTAACCTTGAAAAAAGAAAACACAATAATTCACAGCAATTAACAGCACTGTGGCCACAACTTTTTTTGTGTTCCACAGAGAACCGAGAGTCATACAGGTTTGGGATGAGATGACAGTGAGTAAATGATGACAGATTTCTCATTTATAGATACACAATGCCTTCAAGTGAACGTGTCATCAGTCGATTGTATGATAAGACAAATGGGAGACCTTTCAGAGTTTTATTGTTTTAATCCCTCGATGAAAAGTTGAAAAACACTGATGAAATGAATTTGACTCATCAGTTCTCTGTTAAAACAGATGGTTATTGATATCATTTCTCTCTGTCTGGCAGTCACCTGCTGTTCATATGTCTCCGGAAATGAAAGAATTACTCTGTCTCCTTTAAGACCTGCCACCTGCACCTTTCCAGAACTTTATGTCTGCTAACAATAAAAAAACCATCACAGATCCAGAGACCTAAAATAATTAGTCTTTGAAAGAACTGCTGACGGTAAAACAAGACACGATAACAGACACACTTAATCAAGTTTTTGCAAATGACAGCAGATGTTCCATTACATATCTTCTGTCCTAGGAGCAGGTGTTTGTGTAGAATAATGAAAATAAGGATAAGATGAAAGCTTCCTGTAGACAGCATGCCGTCTGTGGACTGTATCCTGTAAGGAGCTGACAGACACAGCAGTGTGTGTGAAGGTATGTCACAGCTTTGACTGGAACATTAGCATCACTACATCCTTCTGCTACTAATAATGAAGTACTAATGATCTAATTAGGCTGAGGGTACACTTTTTGGCCGTACCAATTAACAGTTCCAGCACCCTGAGGATACATTTTTTTTGTATGTGTGCATGTTTTAAAAAATGAGATAGTACTATATTTATTCAGATGCTATACTGGCCCAATTAGTGAAGTACAAAGTGAAGTTAAAGGGTACTTTAACCTCTTAAGACATGTTATATTTTAGTGTATTTCTCTGAGACAGTTTAAAGCCTGGATGTCTGTAAAGAGCACATTCAGGGCTGTTCTGAGATATTAAATGATGTTTCATCATAATCTCTCTCTTCATACTCTTCAGAGTGCTGAAATTCATTTAGTGGTACTCTTATGGAAATAGGAGCATATTTTGTAATTATTATTTAAATCAAACTTTTATTGTGTGTCATAAATCAACATCTCAGGAAAATGTTCTGGGGTGTCTTTCTGTTATGAAACAGGACGTTGATTTCCTACATGTCCTCATACAAGGAACCCAGGACTAAAGCATGTTTATTATGCAGTTTAGGAGACATAACATATGAATAGAGAAAGAAATTGTATTTCAATATTCTATTAAATATTATAAATTATTCTTATAACTTTCAGAGTTAAAAAGTTTTGCCTATGCATTTTTATTTTCTATTAATATATTTTTTTTAAATAAATATACATACATATGTTAAATATATTTATATATAAAAATATATGCATGCATGTTTGTGCATTTATATATCATAGATTAATGAATCAGCACTAATCTAAATCCAACCCTGCAAAAAACAAAAGCAACAAAAAAACTTAAACTTTCCTGAAAGGTTTTTCAAGCAAATGCAAAAAAATGTAAAACTTTTGTGAGAGAACACAATTTACTATATATTTTTCCATTACTGTGTACCGTTCAGTGTTGGGAGTAACGCGTTACAAAAGTAATATATTACAGTAATAAATTACTTTTTGCTGTAACGCAGTAGTGTAAGGCATTACTAATCAAGATTCAGTAATATTTGACTCGGTACATGTTCAGTAATGCTTGCGTTACAACACACTCTTAGCCGAAATTTTAATTGTTCAAAAAACAGCAAGACACCACATTAATGTATAAAAAAAATGCCGTAAGTCAGCAGTATTTTCTGTTGGTGGTCAGTTATTATCCATGTGTTTGTAAATGAATACTAAAGGACAGCTTCTAATATATACAGTATGTGCAGAGCGATTTATTTAATTGATCTTGATTTTGTGTAATGGCAAAATAATAGTATTTCGTTTAGTTTTTTTCTATTAAGTTAATTTAGAAAAATGCTTGGCGCATTTTTGTTTATTAAATATAAGTTTTCGTTTTTTTTAAAGTAACGTTTGTTTTTTTGGTTTTTTTTATCAATTTAACCTTTTCAAATCATCACAACTTGCCTAAAATAAATAAAACATTCCAAGCATATAACACTGTTTAAACGTTAACCCTGCACACATGTGTGATGGTATGATGGTATGTTCACTTTGTGAGGAGAATCTAAAGCAGGCTCTTGCAGCACCAGTGCAAACACTTGCATTTTTCCAGTGGAAACAAAAGGCGTAATTTTTTATAGGTAAGAATAAAACCTCATAGTGATGACTTTTCATGCACTTTTCACCTTTTTCTTTGTCACTTGCTGCAAATGCCACTAAAAATGAGCTAATTAGCAATAACAAGTAGTTATACGATTAAATAATTAAAGGTGAATTGTCTAATTACCTCGAGCATTACAAAACAGATCCACAGTAAGTGATTGCTTTTAATGGAACATCTGCCAGTAATTAGAATTTTTATCAATTTATTTATTTATTTTAAAATGTATTCTAAATTGCAGCAAGACTAAATCGAGACAAATCATTGGGGAAAATATTATTTTAGGTTTATAAAAGTTAATGTGCTAGCTTAAAAATTTAATGAATATATTAAATTACTGCAATTTTGTTCTGCTTTCTAAAGAAATAATGAGACTGTTTATGATTAGTGCTGTTGATAGATTAAAACATTTTTGTGACCTTTTTGTGGGGAAAAAAATCATTATGATTAATAACATAAGAGTTTAATTAGTTATGAAATTTAAGAAATTTTTGGGCATCAGAAAGCTGTGTCTCTATCTGTGTCTTTGGACCCATCACAAGATCTTCACACTCCAGTTTGCAGCTCTGTTTACCCCAGCGGTGCCCAGGTCATTTGAAGGAGGCATATCTGACAGGACTGTCCCCCGTGGCATTGCCAAGAGTGACCCCTTTCTGAGACCATAATTACTAGAGCTGACTGAAGCTGTACGAGTAGACAGGATGTCACTCTCTGTTCACATTTATCTGGCTGCTATTAGACCCATGCAGGGTGTTCCACTAAAATAGTTCCCCCTCTGCCTGGGTTTCACACAGGCTTTTACTCAGTAGAGCGGCACGGTTTGCTTCCCTGTTCGTTTTTGCTCCAATAGCCTGGTGGGACGTTAAAGAACAGGCTTCCAGGTTAACCCTGTGTTTCATTGTGTAGAGAACATTTATTTAAGTGGAACACAGCAGAAACACCAAGTTTAACACCCATGTTATTTAAATGTATTAATTTGCATTCATTTTTATTATGTTTTCTTAAGTGAAGCAGTGTGTTCAATTTAGATTTTGCTGTGGTCTTATCATCGGATTCAAGAATGATTTGAATTTCACCGCTTAATGTTGGTTTATATACTGATTTTTTTTAAATGCGTGTTCTGCAAGTCTCTTGAGCTCACCAAGGCTGCACTGATTTTATTTACGGTAAAAATGCATTAAAACTATAATAATGCATAAAAAGATTAAAACCAAAGTTAAGCTTTTTGAAGATTGTTAAAAGCTTAACAGAGTTATTTGATTTGTTTTTTTTTTATTTCAAATAAACAAACTCTACATACTGTATGTGTAACAAATACTGGCTAAAGTAATCTCGCGCTCTCGCTTCCAAACGGGCAGGCAGGACTCGGAGGCAGAGATGCAATGAAACATTTATTTAAACAAAAACAAGAAAATGCGACAAGCTAAGCAGAGACGCACAACCGGACATGTAACGTTAACAATCGACAAAAGGGCTTTGAACAAGACAGTTTAAATACTACACACAATCAAAGGATAATGGGGAACACCTGGACACACCCTCCTGCAACCAACAGTCAGTGATAATCGCCCTCCAAGACCAACCGAACCAAGATTCAGAGACCTCCTTGGGCTCCTCTGGGGACTCTACGGCTGGAACCGACATCTCCAGAGGTAGTGCAGCCTCTGGCGGACCCGATGGAGTCTCCGGGCCACTCACAGGTTCTGGCCATGGGACCTCACAGTCTTCGTGAAGCTTCTGTGGGCGACTCAGGAATCAAGAGCATGGTAGACAGCTCCCCTATCTACGGTAGCTGTCTACGGTAACCGGCTGAGCATCACCCAGCCCCTCTCGCTGAGTGATGAGAACGGCGCCCTCTGTGGGTGACTTGGGTACCACTGATGTGGCAGACAGCTCCCCTAGCTGTGTCTTGGTGACTGGTTGGGTAGCCAGGCCAAACTGGACATCACACAGCCCCCCGGCTGACTGATGAGGTCAGGGCCCGTATCTAACCTTTCAGGGTTCACATAAATGGGAGACAGCTCCATGAGCTGTGAAACTGGGACCAACTGGGCGTGGTAAAGCACCCCCGGCTGTGTTATGGGAGCTGACCACACAGGAAACAGTCTCTTAGGTTGAGAAACCAGGTTCAACTGAGCTTTACATGGCCTGCTACATGGAGAAATAGTCTCAAAAATGGCCTTTGCAGGAACCCTGATAGTAGCCACAGATTTGACGGTGTATCCATCAAACCAGACACTAACCTTCTTGGCCTGGGAAGATCCTTGTTGTCCTCATTTGCGGCATGACGCCCGGGCAGGCATGGGCGACGTCCATGGTGGCTAATAACTGTGAGGGAACCTCCGGCTTTGCTGAAGGCTGATGCTGTGGCTTAGCATCGGTGGCCATCTTGCGCTGTGTCTCGTGATCGGCGACCCTCTCGCGCTGTGCTTCTCCTTCGAATGAATGAGTAGATTGTCTTAACATTGCAGTCTCCCTCCGTACTGTCATCAGGCAGATAAAGACTCCCGATTTCCATGCTAATTCAGTAATGTCTGGTAGATCCACGGGACTGAATCGGCGTGCGATGTTCATAAACGCCACAGTGATAATGGAGTCATTGAGATCCGATCGTTCCGTGTGCTGAATAAACTCGAAAACCGAAGCTCGAAGTCCTCAAATGGCGGATCTCTGTGCACGAGTGCAAATAGACTCTCAGTGAACGACATCCTGATAACTGTTCGTAAACAAGAGCCCTTAAAAACAATCGTTAAAAACAACTCTAGTATGACGGTTCGTTCTGTTACGATATAGAGTATGCAAGGCGTGCAAGTTCAAATGCAAAATACTGATTTATTAAAGGCTCAAAAGAGTCAAAATGAGAGTGATCGTTCACCGACAGATACAATAACGTAGGCAAAGCAGTGGCAGAGTCGAAAACACAGCAAGAGGTCCAAAATACCGTTCAACAGAATCCTTGGGGAAAAGCAGAGGGGAAGTCCAGGTCCAGGCAAATATAATACACGAATAATCCAACCGACAGAATAATGAAACACAA